>CAJRST010007779.1:3212146-3262096 GCA_907169785.1 Menidia menidia | reverse complement strand
TTCCAACACGGATATATTCCCCAGAAAGCGATCAGGTAGGAGAACTGGACTCAATAGTGAGTGAAAAAAACGGAAAAAGTCAAAACATTTCAGGTAAAAAAAAGGGGAAATAATCAAACTTCAATGTTAAATAGTTTTGAGTCTTTCTTTAGAAAATAAAAGACATTGAATTGTTTTTTTTTGGTAAGAAATAAAACTGAAAATGGTTGTTTACGTTGACAATCTGGTCTTTATGATGAGGGAGCATCGTCCTTCATCTGAAGGCCGAATGTCTGAGTCACTCTGTGCTGCCCACAGCGCCCCCTGCTGGCCAGGCCACAGAAAACCACAGGACAGGGTTGAATTTCACAACAAATAAAATTTATTCAATTATATATTACAAATATGTACAAGTCATGTAACAAGTAAATATTAAAATAGACGTTTTTTTAGAACTATCGTTCAAAAGGCATTATGTTGAAAAAATAGGATTTGTTGTGATCTCACATTGAAACTGTAAAAGTTTTTTTTTTCTTTTTTTTTTCCTCGGAAGCCACAACCGACTTTGATGTGCGCGAGACACGACTGGACGACAGATGAGGAGTGAGGCGGCGAGCGAGGCCGAACGCCGCACGGGTGGGGGGGGGGGGTGGATGGGTGGGAAGGGAAGAGAGAACCGAAAACACCTCAGTAAACCTCACGACTAAGTCCACGGTACAAACATCGCATCGCATGCACGGCGCCGGACCGCCCACGTCCAAGAAGCGCCAGCTGTGGCGTGGAGCTCCAGATGTGGAGGGAGGAAGCGGCCAAAGGGGGGGAGAAAAAAAAAAAACAACACAACGAAAGCCGACACATGCTTCGGAGCCAACAGCGACGAGAAACATCACGGACGAAGAAGAGGACGCTCGATAGAAAAACAAAAGCAACTTTGGTCCATTGAAACGTCAGACGGGTTTACAATCAAAATATCTATTTTTGTTTTTTTTACAGGTTTGAAACAATAATTACATGACTATTTACAAATGCACATTTCTTATGTATAAAATAAGTTAAAAAAAAATCAAGAGCACAGTCTGTACACAACGTATGAACACTCGGAGGACGCTGGCGCCCCGGGCGGCGTGGCGCCCAGCCCCGCCCCCCCGCCGCCCTCCGGCCGCCGTCTGTGGTCTGGAGCCCCTTTCCCCCGCTCGCCCTTCGTGCCGGCGCCCTTCCCGGGGTCGAGCCGTCTCTTTTCCCAAGTGCCCCTTTGTGTTGGCGCCACATTCTAAGTGCTTCACATTTTCTTTTTTTTCTTCTTTTTTTTCCCGCCGCCGCTCATATGGGGGTGAGATCGAAGTCGTCGTTGACCTCCACGAGGGGGATGTAGAACTCGGGGATCTCGAAGATGCTGGTGGACTTGTAGGTGGCCGGGTCCAGCTCCTGCAGCTTGAGCTGCCACTCCAGACGCTGCACGGCGTTCAGGGCGGCCGCCTCGTGCTGCTGCCGCATCAGGAGGCACGTCTGCGGGAGAGAGCAGGCGCATTATACGTGGATCAAGATTGAGCTGCGACAGGTCTCGCAGCTGCGGGAATCAGCCAGCGAGCGCGGTGCATGCTGGGATATATGGCTGCGCCAAGCCTTCATTTCAATTTCCACTCGTGTGTAATAACCTCAAAATGGCTAAAATTGAAATGGAAAAGTTCCCCTCCACTATGTGATAAAAATGTTGCACTACCTTTTATACATTGTTGTTAAAAGATGAACTGTTACAAAAACACCACGTCACTGACATTAGCTCGGGAAAAATAATAATAAAACAGCTGTTTATTCATTTTGGGAGTGGACGGAGTCATCAGAACGCGTCAGAACGGTTTGTGCTCTATTAATAAAGGTTGACTGGACTCATCGATCCCGGCCACTACTGGAGCTTCTACTCTATGCACCTTAAATTGGGAAATAAATAAATAAATTGGGAATGGATATGATGCTTCCTGTTCCTTCGAAAGCAGGAACAAAGAGGAGGGAAATGTTTAAGAACCCAGGTCTTTTATTTTTATTATTTTTTTAAATAATGGACAGATGTGGAAAATGTCTGAAACAGGTGGAAGAACTGACATTTCCCACGGGGGAGGCTGTCTCTGAAGGGGTTGGGAACCCCCAGATCTGCTGGAGGCCGGCTCTCACCTTCAGCTTGTCGAACTTGTCGTCGACGTCCTGCAGCCAAGACATGAACTGCCTGGCGTTGAAGCGGTCCCTCACCGACGTTTTGCCGTCCTCGTTCTGTGGATCAGAAAGCGGAGACTTTGGTCCGGTTTGGTCGGGCCGGGAGCGGGGAAAAGGCGGCGGAGTGTGGACTCCGGGGCCGGGGGGGGCTGCTCACCTGCACGTCCTGAGGCATGTTGTACACCTCGGCGTCCAGCAGGACGGTGCAGGCGCTGAACGGCAGCGTCTGATTGGCCAGCGTTCTGGCCGCCCGGTAGTGGACCCGGAGGACCTCCTGCTCGTTGGACACGATCAGCTTTTCCTGAGAGAGAAACCGAAGGTTAAAAAAAACGGCGTGGCGACCGGGTGGGGCTGGCGGTGTCGAGGTGGGGGGGCGGGGCCTTACCCGCTCGATGCTGTGCTGCAGGCGGAGCTTCATCCGGACCACCTCCTGCTGCTTGAACATCTCCTTCAGCTGGTCCGGCAGCGACGGGGGCGGGGTTATCTGCAGAACAGAACAAATCTGTGAGCGACGGTGGCGTTGCCCGGCGGCGGCTTTGCCCGGAGGCAGCGCCCTGGCGGGTGGCGGACTCACGGTGGGGATGCAGAGCTTGCTGAGCGGGTTCCCGTCCAGCAGGTAGGAGCCGTTGAAGGTGACGTACTCGTCGTAGTACTGCGGCGGCTGCGGCGTGACGCTGCACAGCACCTTGCGCTTCTCCTCGATCTTGCGGCGGATGTGCAGGAACTCGTAGTAGGGGTTGGCCCGCTCCGTCTGGTACGGCTCAATCTCCTCCAGCTTGATGGAGTCCACGATGGCGGCCAGGGACTGCTGGCCCCGTGGCTCCGGCGGGGCCGAGCCCGGCGGCGCCGGCCCGCACAGCCGGGGCATCTTGCGCTTGCGCGGGTGGGGCAGGTGGAGGTCCGCCTCCTCCTCGCACGGGCGGAGCTTGAGCCGCGCCCCCGAGGAGGAGCAGGAGGAGGAGTCGGACTCGCGCTCGCCGCTCTGAGGGGAGGAGCTGCCCGAGGCGCTGCTGCTGCTGCCGCTGTCCGTCTGGGGGGCCGGCTGGACCGAGCTCTGGACCGAGCTCTGGACCGAGCTCTGCGCCTGCTCCTCGTCGGACTCGGGCTTCTCGTCGGTGGCGGCGCCGACCTCCATGGGCTGTGGGCGGAGCTCTGCTCTGGGCTCGCAGCCCTCCGAGTCCTCGCTGCCCTCGGCCGAGCAGCTGTCCGCCGTGAGCGAGACCGACGCCGCCCTGCTGCTGTCCGAGCTCTGCGGGACGTCGGCCGGCTCCTCGGCCCGCGGCTCCGGGCCCGGACTGGGAGCGCCGTCTTCCGGCTGGGCCTCCGGACCCGGAGCGCAGTCCTCCGCCCAGCACCTGGACTCCGTCTTGTTGCCAGGCGGAGAGGACTCTCCCACGGGGGAGCTGGTGGACGGCACCGGACTCCCCGCCCTGTCCGCTCTCAGGTGTTCCGCGCACGGCTCGGAATTCTCCGGTTCGGACCCGCCGGGATTCTCTGGGAATTTCAGCTCGGGCGGCCGCGGGCTCCCCGCCTCGGCCTGATGCTGGTTCTCGGAGGCGGGCGCTGGTGGGAGCGGCTCGCCGGCCGGGGAGCAACAGCTGGACGCGGTGAGCTGGTCGGCCTCGGCCTGCGGGCCCTCGGCGGGGCAGGGGCCGTCTGCCGGCCCCAGCGGGTCGGGGGAGGGGCTCCGGGCCTCTGCTGCTCCCGCTGGTGGCTGCGGGGGGGTGAGGGTTTTCCATGGAAGCTCTCTGGTCGGCGGCTGTGCAGGCGCGCAGCAGCCGGCCGGGCCCCACTCCCTCTCGGCCGGGGGCTCTGGAGCGGGATTCAGACACGGCTGACCGGCGGCGGCGCCGGCCTCCTCCGGCGCCGGGCTCTCCGGCTTTCTGGGCTCCTCTTCCGTGATGGCCGTCAGGCCGGAGTGGGCCGGGGGCTCCGCGGGTCGGATGTCGGCCTCCTCGTCCAGGATGGCCCTGAGGTAGGGCGACTCGTGCCTGACCGCCGCTGCCGGCGTGCGGCCGCCTGGCGGCACGTCTGGAAGACCGCCGCACTCCCTGTCGTGCACTGAGGGAGACCTGGCGGCTTGGATGACGAGGGAAGATTGGAGGAAGGCGGGCTGGGAGTCGGAGGCCTCCGGGTTGATGTCGGAGTCGTACTCGGCGATCCGGGGGGTCAGCGTGGCGGCCTGGCAGGAGTCCTCGGAGCTGGCCACGGAGACCAGGGACACGGAGCGGGACATGAGGCCGCAGCGCTCGCTCTCCGGCCGCGGCGAACGGCTCAGGCAGCTCTCCACGGCGGAGAGGACCTTGGCACCCAGAGCCGGCAGGCTCTTCCCGTCCAGGGACAGCGTCCGGGGGCCGGCGGCCTCCTTCAGGGAGCGCTCCCGGGCCTGGGCATCGGAGGCGTCCGAGCTCCGGGAGCGCGTCAGCTCCTTGCTCAGGCAGGGCTCGGGTTTGGGCCGGTCTTTGGGCCGGGACTTCCCCGAGTCGGCCGGGGGCCGCTGCTTGAGCCGCTCCCGCTCCTTCTGCTTGATTTTTTCCATGTGCTTCCGGTGCCACAGCTCGATTTCCTGGTCTTTCAGGCTGAGCATGCGCTCGAAGCTGGTCTGCATCAGGTCGTCGTTGACGAGCCGCTTCTCTTTGGGCTTGTTGTCGCGGGCCGGGGGGGCTTTGGACTTGGCCTTGTCTGCGTCGGCCTTGCCGGTTCGGGCCTGCGGGGGCCGGTCTCTGTGCCGGTCTTTGTCCTTGTCTTTGTGTCTCTCCGAGTCTCGGTCTCGCCGGTCGCGGTCCTTCTCTGGCGTCCTGACGACGTCCTCCTTTGACTTTGTGGAGAGGAGCTTGCCGCCGTCGGACAGATAGCTCTTCTTTTCTTCTAAAAGCGATTTCAGATTGGAGCTGGAGGACAGAGCTCCATCTCTGATCTTATCTCTCTTCTTCCTGTCGCAGTCCCTTTCTTTGGAGCGGTCGGACTTGCCGTGGTCGGCGGCCTTCTCCAGAGGCTTTCCTCTCCTATCAGTGGCGGCGCCGCGCTCTTTGTGATCGCCGGCGCTGTACTCCCTGTCCGGCCTCTCCCTGTCCGAACGCTTGTCCGGCTTATCTTTGTTTTTCCTGCCGTCTTCGTGCTTTTTCGCCGCCGATAGAGATTTCAGCTTTTCACTCTCTCTGCAGTTTTTATCTCCTGGCGAGGGGGAAGAAATGGCCGTCGCTCTCTCTTTTTCCTTCCATCGCTCCACTGAATTCTGGGCCTCTGCTTTGTCGGCGTGCTCCGTTTTGATCTTTTTTTCCTTGTCAGGGTGCCTTTTCTCCGCTTTGTCCGAGTCCTTCTCCTTCCCTGGGAGCCTCTTGTCGGGCTTCTCGCGGGAGCCTTTGTCGGGAGGCTCCAGCTGTTCCTGATCAGCTGGGATCCCGCTTACGGCTTTCTCCTCCGTCTCCTCTTTCATGCTGTTGCTCTGCGGCGGCTCCTCAGGAATCCGCCCCGAGCCGTGGCAGTCCACCTTCTCCTCCCGCTCGCTGGGCTTCCAGTCCTTTGCCTTCTCCCCGTTCCCAGCCGACTCCTTTCGCTCCTTTTTCAGGGCCTTGTCCTTTTCCCGCTCCTCGCGCGGCCTCTTGTCCTTGCTGCTGGAGTACTTCTCCTTGGCGTTTCTCTCGTCTTTGGCCGGGGGGGAATCGGCCGCCTTCTGCAGCGAGCTGGCGTCCTCACCTTCCCTTTTCGCTCCCAGGGGCTCGTCTGTCTCGTCGCTTTTGAAAAAATTCTCTTTCCAGAACTCTCGGTCGAATTCCAGATTCCTGTGGCCGTCTTTCCTGGCGTCCTTTTGCCTGTGGCGGCTCCGCTCGGCCTCGTACTCCCGCCTGTGTTTATCCTTCTCCTTGTGTTTGAGTTTATGCTTTTTGACGACTTTGCCGTCTGGGTCCGTCTTCCGGAAGGCCCCGTCGCAGCCGTCCACGCTGTTGCCCGTGCTGCCCTCTTTGTAGGGGCTCAGCCGGCCGTCGTCCCCGTCGCACTCCTTCTGCTGGTGCTTGCTCTTTTCCTTGTGCTTGCAGCCCTTGGTGCTGGAGCTCTCGGTGCAGAAGTCGGCCTCGGCGAAGTGGTTGTATTTGACGCCGTCCATGGGACAGGGGCCGTCGCTGATGGAGACGCACGTCTTGGTGTTCTCCTGCTTGAGCGGCGTTTGCTTGTCTGCCAGGCTGTGGTTCAGCTTGGGAGACTTGATGGACGACAGGTGGAAGAGGTGGACGGAAGAGTCGTCTTTGGGGCTGAAAGACATTTTGAAGGAGTCCTCCTCCCGGCCCTTCTCCGTGCTCTCGGACACCGTGGCCAGGGACAGGACTAAGGTTTTGCTGTTTTCTTTGCCGTCCTCCTGGTTTTCCTTGTTTTTGTTCTGGCTTTTGCTCTTCCGCTTCACTTTGCCCTTGTCCCTTTGCTCTGCATTGTCCTTTTTGGACCTGGTGTCCGGCCGGTGGCTCTCCGAGCTCTGAGAGCAGGTGGGCGAGCTTCTCTTTTCCGGCAGGCTCTCCATCTCGTCGCTGGAGGTGTCGGAACTGCAGTGGACGCGAGGGGCTTTCTGCTTTTTGGACTTCGAGGAAGGGTCCCCCTTGCCGCCCTGCTTTCCGGCCACGTGATTCCGGTCTTTGTCGTCCTTCTCTCTCTGCCGGAGCTCCCTCCTGAGGATGTGTCTATCGTTTAGGGCTTTGCTCAGATCCTCCTCTTCCTCCTCGTCCTTAAACTCGTACTCGTCCAGGCCCGGCATGGACGACGAGGCTTTTGTGGCCAGCTTGCCATCTGAGTCCTTTTCGGTGTCGGAGTCCTCCATGTTGTCATCCACACTAGACGGATTGACAGACGGCGGGTCCTCAGATTCTGTTGAGAGGAGAAGATCAGTTTTAAATCCAATAAACAAAAGTTTTCTGTATTCTCATCTCACCACGAGCTACTACTGTAAGAATGTGATGGTTTAGTTATACTCGGCTCATCTGTATATCTAACAGCGTTAAAGCCCACACCATGATGCCTCCCTGGACCGGGCCCGGTCCCGTACACACACCTGAGGAGGTTTCATCTAGTTCCGAGAGCCCCACTTCTCCCTTTAAGAGCTGTTCCAGCTCCTGAGAGTCGGCCACGTCCACCGGCCGCTCCCCACGCTTGTTGGCTTGGAAGGCGTTTCCCCCGTGACGGAGGAGGAGTTTGACAATCTGCATGAAACGGCACGGAAAAGAAAAACAAATGATTCTCAGAACAGCCAACGTAAGAAAAAGACCTAAAGTCATACCGGAGAAAATAAGCAATAGGCTTGGTTAAGAGAAAAGCTGGAGGGTTCAAACACCTCACTGAACACGGCCTCATTGGCTTCTGGTAATTTAAAAAGGAAGCAACCATTTACCTTTGGACTGAGGTTACATTTTAAAGTGTTACATGATGCAATTATGTCATACACCCCCCGCTATCCCCTTCCTGCTTTTAAATGCTCACATCCTGTTTGCTTCCCTTTTTACGCAGACCTTTTTTTTCCTTTTTTTTTTAAAATCCATCTGTTCCACGCATGTCCGACCTGTTCAGAGAGCCTAATCTGGGTCTTCCCCTGTGCAGCCCACAGATGCGAGCGGCTGTGACGGATGCCTTACGTCTTTGTGCCCGCTGCTGGAAGCATCGTGGAGCGGCGTGTCGTCATCCAGGCCCTGCGTGTTCACCTCCGCACCCGCCGCTATCAAAACCTTGGCCACGTCGTAGTAGCCCAGGTTGCAGGCCTCGTGAAGAGGAGTCCAGCCTGAGAGGAGCGAGAAGGTTTGTTTAAAGGTTATTCGTGTCGCTTTCTGTCGAATTCATACGCAAAACAAAACAAAAAACAAAATAAAATCCAGCATCTGCACAGGAAGCACAAATGTGCTGGTTTTCCTGTTTTCTCGTCCTCAGATACGATCTTTGATCGGCAGCTGTTGCTCAGCCAGACGTCATTAGGCAGACTAAATGGAAGCTGGTTAATTATTATCTCCTGTGGCATCGTACCTGCAAAGTCTTTGACGTTGACATCGGCTCCGAGGCTAATGAGCTCCTTAACTTGCTTGGCATCTCCCCGGATTGCTGCCATGTGAAGCGGAGTCTCCCCACGCTCGTTCCTCTTGTTGACTTTGTCCTTTTGGCGAGACGAGGCGCTGCTGGGGACCTTCTTCTGGACGGGGGTCGTTTGCGAGGGGTGGCTAGGTGTAGAGTCTGGACACGGGAAGAGACAAGAAAGGAATTAACTGGTGCTCTGGGCAAATATTGAAAAGCAGAGGCAACATATATTCAGGGCCTCGGACATGGGCACAGTTTTGTAATGCAGCCATTTACCCAAATTCGTTTAAGTTCCGATGCTGGTGAGAGATCATTATTAACCAACCCCTAGAAAGCCTGCTAAATACAGAGCCTCCAGAGCAGAAGGGCCCAAAAAGACAGAGCAGTTCAGAGCAGATCAGATCAGGCTGGAACTAAGATGGGAAAAAAATATCTGGAGAAATCTCACTAAATGCTGAGGTCTATACTCTCAAGTGTAAGGAGACGTGCCCAAATTCAAAATGCAGCGCACTGAAAAATGAAAAAGTTTCATTATCTGCTGAAGTTAACCTTCTGAACTTCTGAGGATAAAAAAAAAAGCAGAAAGACTCACAAATAAACACAAATCCAGCAGAGGCCTTTCAACGCACCCATCACTGAGTGATGGCGGTTAGCTACATCTGTTTATCCAGCTTTGTTTGGGAGCATTCGCCTTCTGCTCCAATGTAGGACTCAGAACTCTGCTCTTCAGTTGAAGTTCGACCGCTAAGTTTTGAGAAGCACCTCATTTTGATTAGCAAGATTGGACTGAGCGGCTCAGTAAATCCGGTTTCACGGGAAATTTGTATGACTCTTAAAGGTCAACTGCTTAAACAGTTTACAGGCTAAATAAATGATTCATAAGATATCAAGACTTTCAGTCAAACTGCTCAGAAGCATGAGTCATCCCACAGTAAATACACTCGAGGAGCTGAGAGGCAGCCACACAAACCTGGACTGTTGGCAGTCATCTGCATCAGGAGAGCCATCTGCTTCCGCTCCGACAGCGGATACCCAAACAAAAGATTCGGGGCCTGGGACTTTTTGCTCCCGGCCTCCTTCTTCACCTTCTTCTTGTCGGGCCCATCTTTATCTGCAACAGAACCGAGAGAGATGTCAGAGGAACGATCCGAAACCGGTCTTGATTTCTTTGGCAAACCCGCACGTCAGGGCCACAGAAACACACTGTCCTCCTCCTCATGTATCTGTTGTGCTTGCAGAGAAACAGATGACAAGATTGAGGTTTAAAGGGGAAGAAAAAAAAAAAGAAAGGGGGAGCTAAGAAGAAAAAAAGAAAGGTAAAAAAAAGAAAAGAAAGAAAAGATGGCATTCTCTTAAGCCAGCCCAGAGCAGACGGCCCTCCTCGGGGTCCCCCCCGTCCTCGGTCGGTCGCTCATTGCTAAACACAGACATGCTGAGCTGTAACGGGGGCCAGATGCAAGGCCAGAAACACACACACGTGCATGTGTGCGTGTGTGACTACAGCGGAACGGCAGCGCGGGGCGGGTGGCGCGGCTCGAAGAGGAAAGGGGGGGGGGGGGGGGGGGCTGAGGATCGGGCTGCAGCGGTTACCTGCGTAAATCCTGCAGGGAGGCACTAATCTCTCTCCCCAGGTCTCACTCGACTGGCCTGGGTCTGAGTCATCTACAGTGCAAAGCAGAGAGGATGGGGAGGAGGGAGGGAGGAAGGGGAGGGAGGGGAGAGCAAGGAGGGGGATGGAGGGGTGGGAAAGCACTGCATTAACGCTCTCACACCCTCCACATTTCACATGTACTCAAACACAGCAGCACGCTCCACGCTACGGATTATGAGTCATGGCGACACAGGAGGCGGAAGAGGAGATCCAACCGGGGCGGTCAGAGGCATTACTCCGTTTGTCCAGCTGCTCGGGACCTGAGAGGCACTGTGAAGGGGGGGGGGGGCTGCTGGAAGGCAAAAGCCACCCTCAGAGCTAGTTTACACTTCAAACCTGCACAACACAAATTATACTTTAAACTGAAGGCTCTCATCCGTCAGAGCGAAGCAGGACCACACAAAGAAAATCATTAGGTTGAGATGAAGACGAGGCGTCGGCACTCTGTGAGCACACGCCTCGCAGCACACAAACCTACCTCTGGGTCCTAAATCTCATGTAAACATTCAGTCATGCTCAGAACCAAACGATGGAAGCGGGAATTAGCTCGCTGAAGTCAGAGAGTGAGGTTAAGGTGGCTGAGAGGTGGATTGACTGAGCCCTTTATCTCAGTGCCACTGCTCGGTAGGATTCGGGACTGCTGTAAAACGCTTGCACCTTCCTGAACGGTTAAAGTGATTCAGCCTGTTACTTCCCATCTCTGAGGTTCAGGTCTTGTGCTGGGCCTCTGCTTTTGTTGTAAACGATACCACTACAGGGGATTAAGCAGCAGGACAGAGTCTGCGGAGCAGGCTGGGGGTGAGCTACAGTGTCAGGATTTAGTCTTATGAAAGAACACATGAGCCAGCAGAACAGTTTAATGCCTTTTTAACCATTTCGGGGGAACGACGGAGGTCCTGTGACACCGAGGAAAAGGATCCCACCATCCCCGGCTGCACAAATCACTCTTCACAGGCTGTTCTTTGTGCGCGAATCCTACAAAATGCCGAAACCAGCAAACTGCACATAGGTTTATCATAGGTATGTCGGCTGTTGGGGGGCTGATCTCTGGTGTGGCAGAGGAATCAAATGGAGAGAGCGCTACTTCAGCCAGCAGCAGCTTTTTTGGGTAAAGTAAGTGCAATGGAAGCGTCACAATGAGCGTTTCAATGACTCATACCAGCAACGGACTGATACCAGAGAACGACTGAACGTCATCCTGCAATATCTGCTTTAAAAAATAATTTAATATCAGTCTGATGATGGAATGAGAAGAAATCTCAGCCTCCCTGGGGAATTATTCATTTAAAAAAAGTTGGAAAATGAAGCTATCTGCACGCTCTATAATTTGTAGAAAACAGACAGCATCAAAAGAAAAGCCAAAGGATTAAAAAAAAAAAAACATATCCTTAATATGCGTCTCATTTCTGTTTTAATTCTGAATCCTGTTTTTATGCCTTCTATACCGTAAAGCAGAAGAGCACAGCTACACCAGCTGCGGGTGAAGCTGAGTGACGATGTTCCACAAATGCTTGTTTTTCTATTAAAAAAACAGAGTGAAATAAACAGGATGCTGGGTGATAAATCGGAAGCTTTGCGTTAGCATATCGTACGTTCCGGCGTGGTTTTGCTCATTGCTGTGTTACAAAGAACAGGCTCAACTTTGTCACCTAGATCAGATTTGGCCCCTTTTGTCCTTCCACGACGGGCCCATGGTGGACCTGGAGGAGGTGTGACGGGCCAGCAGGGGGCAGTGTGAGGACATGGCAGTGAGCCAGCAGCGTGGCAGTTTGGGGAGAAACAACAAGGCTCCTCACCAGTGTCAGAGTCCCGCTCCTCTGTCCGGGGCGGGCTCGTGGTGAAGGACAGCTTGCGCTTCATGGAAGACTTGGCTTTCCCTTCCTTCCCCAGCAATTCACTCCGGTCCAACTTCGGAGTTTTGGTGAAAGGGGACAACTTGTCTTTGCTCTGTGGGATGAAACACAAGGAGAGACACAGACAGACACGGTCAGACACTGCAAAGGTGTGGCTACGACTGGGAGCTGTGTATGTAAACAGAGCAGCTCTGCCTGTAAATAGTCCGGGCGGCTCCATTCAGAAAGCTCAGGTAACTAGTTTGACGACAAAAAAGGAACGCTTGCAGCCCGAGGGGAAGATTTTCGGGCGGAACAACGCTTGAAAAAACTCAGCACTAATCAAACAAGGTGCAGATGATTAAATCAAGATGCGCGCTGTGCCTCTGCAGCCCACGGTTACGGGCCCGACTCAGGTCCCTGCCGAACACGGAAGAGGACGTGGCACCTGTGCAGAATTCGGACCGTTTCCACCCGGGATGAGAGTGGACACGCGACAGGACTGTGTGTGACCCAGTTTGGTCCCGCTTCAGTTGTTTAATTCATGTCAGAAAATTGGGGAAATCTGCTTTTCTTTTTTAGACTGATGTCGGATTGACACGTTCCTGAGGGTTGCTGTCTGATAACTCTATAAAGCACAGAAATCACCAGCCGTCCTGGCACGCTCGTAGATGTCCTCGTTGACCCGCTCCAGCATCCAGCAGCAGCCACAGGCTGAAGCGGTAAGGCCAGCAGCATCAGCATAAACACAGCCGCTGTCTTTTCTTTTTTTTCTTCTTTCTCTCTTTTGCACAGCGATCAGCAGACAAAGCTTTTTTCAGTACCATTACTTTCAGTCAGCTGCGTTTCGGGGCTGTAAAATACATTTCTGGCAGGAGGAAAACGTCTGCGGAGTGGTGGCTCTTTGATCTCAGAGAGGCTACGTGCCAGCTGTGCGAAGCTAAAGGGTCTGAAACTGTTGAAAGTGGAGAGGAGCTCGACTGTGAGGTAAGCTCATTTTTAAAAAATAGAGCAACAATCGCTTTTCTAGAGAAGAACAATTAGGCTGGATGAGTCTAAAAACACATCTCTGTAGTTTGCTGGACACTAAAACTTTAATTGCTTGTTACCAGGCTAACACACACACACGAAAAGTGGTCCGAAACATAAAAAAGGCATTACTGAACTGATAGACATCCAGCTGCTGGTTTGGACTTTACAGAGCAAACTGGGACAGATCACCGTGTTGTTAAGATAATCTCCCTGTTATTGTTCTAATAGAAAAAGAATCATAACAGCATGGCGTACATCTTAAAACGGACACAGTTGTGACTGAAACCTGCCACAGAAAATGAGGCAGGATTTGATAAAATGCAAACATGTGCTCAGGCCCAGAACCTTCAGCCCCAAGGGAAGCAGAAAGACAACCATCTAGATAAGACATCAGCCCTTATGGAACCCCCGAGAGGGAAGACTCCGTCTGGCAGGTGGGACTCTGACGTCAGCGCCCAAATTTGAATCCTCTTCCCTCTTAAGGAACGGTCAGTGTTAACATACCTTCTTCCCTGCCTGCTTATCCACCATGGCTCCATCTCGGTCGCTCCCAGGTTTGGCCATGGCGCGGCGCCCGACTAGCTTAGACGGCTACAGCACAGTCGGCTCATCATGCACCTGGAGACAAAAGAGCAGAGACACGTCACAGTCTGAAAAGAGGGCTTAGCTCCTGATCCTTTGTATAAAAACAAAAAAACACAACCTGTGCTACCACGTTGGCTTGAGAAATGGACAGTTTTAAGAGCACAAGTAACCGGCTGAGCCCACACAAAGCAGTGATGTGACGAGCTCGAAAAGGGGCTGCCACCGAGTGCAACTCGGCTGGGCTTTCTCAGGATCAGTGACCAGGGTTTTTTACTGAAATTTCCATTCCACTTTTGTAGAGTGACCTGAAAGAAGAGTCAGGAAGCAACAACACGAGGCGGCATGAATCAGAGCTTTGGGGACTCTCGCGTCTCGGGGAGGAAAACGCCCCTCTGTGTGCCGTCACCGTGGCCCTCTCATCAGTGTAACCGAGCCCTTCTCTGATGTGGTTCAGGACAGAGGGCCTGAGTGTCGACAGGGTGCACTATGGGTGCCTGTAAAGCCCCAAAACTGGGCCGAACCGGCTCATGAAGCCAGCATGATGTGTGTCAGTCACATGAGGAGTCTGTCATAAGACTCCTTTTTCCAAGCACTTTGAATGAACTTTCCTTTCTTCCTTTTTACACGCCGACACTGTTAGATTATGCAGAGAGGGTTTTTTTTCTGCTTTTTGAAAGTCCCACTAGCAGCTCGGTCGATTATTAAAGGCAACAGAAACCGGGCAAGCTGTTAAGCAGACGCTAAGACGATGAGGGAAAGCCCCATTACTCAGCCTAATCACAAACTTTGGAGAAGAGTGACAGTTGACATTTAGTTTGTTTCTGAAATAGCTCGGCTTTATTAATTCTCAGGTATGGCCCGTATCCATGCAGAACCGAGTGAGATGACTCTGATCAATACGCTGTCTTATTATAGATTATAAGTTATTCAAAAACAGCATTAAAAGACATATGAAAACCTAATGTGATATTTATGGTAAACAATCTTTCAAGAATTTGGAGTCCACGCAAGAGCAATGCCAACAAAAATCTATTTTTTAAATGAAGGCTGAAGCCTGCCAGCCTTGTCCTTTGTGACCAATTCTTCCTCTGTGCCCTTCCTGTGACACATGTGGGGGACAAATCTCTAAGGGAAAGAACACCCTCCAAAAAGAAAAAGAAAAAAAAACTTCAAGTTAAGGTTAAGTTAAAACCGCAAGCAGCGACAGTGACCGACGGGAACAGGAAGTCAACAGCAAAAGCTTTCAGAGGACATTTATCATTACAGATGTTTTACACACTCAACATGTTGTTACAATGGTGTAACAATACGGTTTCTCATTCACATTAGACTAAAAAATATGTTTAAAAAAGTCACCTTTCCTCACTAAATCCTTATGTCTGAGAGCAACACTTTCTTTCTGCAGACACCGTTCCAACCTTTGCTGCTCCCCCATAATAGAAGTGTGTTGACAGGTACGGTGTGTTGCACGGCCCGGGTCAGCGAGAGGGCCGCCATTAGTCAGCAAACTGCCGCTGTGCTGCGGCACTGTGGGGCGGGCGGCCGGAAAGGGGGAACCGAGCCGCCCACAGAGGGCAGGTTGGAGCATCGGAGCGGTACGGACGGGCCGGGACCGGAGCAGAAAACAAACGCTGACAGGACTCGGATCTGAGTGGGGAGAGGCGAGGAGGGTGTGACTATAATTACTGAGGTATTTGGGCACCCGCCAGTTTGGCACTCGCCTCCGCTGCCTTTCAGGAGCAGCTCAGGGCTGCGGCGGCTCGGCCATTAACCTTGAGCCGCCTCGCGCCTGGATCGAAACGCCTTTACGACAGCTTGGGTGAACTGAAACTACAGCCCTGGTTGCTTTGGCGCGGGACGTCCCGCACTGAAAACGGCATCGTGGCTCCGACTGCTCTAACCTTCCTATCCTCAGTAAAACTGGGAGTCACAACTGGAAAATGCTGGAGGGTGTCCCATAAAGAGACGTGACACCAGTGACCCCGGGATGACTTCTTTCCTCTGCGCCGACTTAAGCAGTGCGGTAAATATTTCAGAAGCCGACGAGAGGACCCGGACGGGAGTCAGAAACTAAGTGTTTCAGCTATTCAACGTCAATATCTCGGTTTCCCTCAAAACGGCGGCAAGTTGGACAGTGAGGCTGAAACGTAAACAACCAAATAGCAGCTTTCTTTAACTGGGAGCTTCCATATCTCTATTAAAAATGTCATTTTGAAAGCAATGACCCCAAACTTTCCCTACAATTACCATCCTCCTTTTAAACCATTAGAAGTAATACTCAGTGCCAGCTGGTTTTTAACCTCACCAGTGCTTTTTGGACAGATTATTGCACACATGTGAACAACAACAGGCTAAAACAAAAATTAAGCGAGGAATCTTTTTCCTCCCATCTGAAGTGAGTCATTGGTATGTTTGGTGAGCTGGTAGCCTTGCTGCTCCTTCTGAGAAGCAGATGTCTCTGTATTTATTTATAACATGATGTTCCTCCACTTTAACTCCACCGGTTACTGGCTAACAACAATGCCAGCCATTTCCCTGTGGTGCTGGGGCACGTTGGCCCTGACAGCAGAGCTCCGGCTAATGCATGTCCTTGCGTGAGTGCGGTGGTTTGGGGGTTATGGAGTTGGTGGGGGAGCTGGTTTATGACGGGCGGGGGGCTGGGGGGGGGGGTTGTGGTGGTCGGAACTGGAATGGATGGAGAGCACACACAGTACGGGTAACCTGATCCACTGACTGCAAGATGGGACGGGGAGGGAGGGGGGCTAAGAATAGCAGGAGCCTGACACACACAGCTCGCAGAAGCACGCTGCTGCTACCAGCCAGCAGCGGCAGAAACATTACTCCACTACAGCTCCCACAGAACCGCCTGCTGGGAGCTCTCACACACACCATGTGGAAAATGCATGTGATTTTTCCTTCCTCTCCCATGTGGCTGCACTTACGGCTGCATCTACAAGGAATCTGCTGAGGGAAAGACGGAGGGGAAAAAAAAGAAAAAGAAAACACGGTTTGAAGGCTCTCCAGGGGCTTCAAAGTGTTTTAAATAAAGCTGAATTACAAGGAAGGATACCGACAACCTAAAGCAGACACAGAGGGAGTTTTTACTACAAAAGGAGGCAAACAAATGTGAATCGCACCCGAGGAGACGCGCTATGCTTGCTGCAATGGTAAACATCCAGTCACGTGGTCCCGGTCCCTCTGCTAAATGATGGGGGAGGTCTCTCTCAGCCGCACATCCACTCCCCAGCCTTCCTCCTCACCCTCCACCTCCTCCCCCGACTCCATAATGAGAAGCAGGACAAAGGCAGAAGAAAGGCGCCGCTACTGAGAGCACAGCGGAGGGGCGGGGGGGCAGGCGGGCGGGGGGGGGGGCAACAATAACCAGCTCAGAGCCACCCCATCGTCAGCATCGAGACACACAGGAGATCCAGATTTTTTTTTGCTTTTTCTGGCTGTGTTCTGAATGAGGAGGGGGGAGTTTACCATCCAGCTGTGAGACAAAGCAACCTTTTAATCGTTTTTCATTTTGCTCCCTCGAAATTTAATCTATTTCACTGATAACATTATTAAGCAAGAAGACAACCGTCAGATGAACTCTGAGGTAAAACGAGTCTTTTGCATCTGAGCCTCGCGTTTAAAATCTTCATGTGGAACCCTTTCAGACTTCAAGCCAATAAAGAAAAAAAGAAAAGAAATGAAACCGAATATGACTGATCTCTCCTGTATTAAATCCATTTCATGCTCCGACTGGGGTAAGGTCATCCCTGCGCAGCTGAAAGGCGGCGCGGCCCCCGCTCGTCCTGTCGCTGGCTGCTCTGGACCGCGGGCAGATTTCCACACGGACAAACAAACAGCAAAAGACAGTGGATGCCCGGAGGCGTCTGTTCACCTCTCACTTCCCTCGGCCCAGACGGAGGAAGCACGCCTCCTCCGACCAGTGTCTGGCCTTCATTTCCAACGGCTGCTGGGTCGCATGAATAAATCCAGCGGCATCGCTGGGACGGGTGGAGTTTGGATTTAAAAAACCACTCGTACGGGGAAAGCCTCGGCCTCCCTTGCCGGTCCTAATCAGACTGAAACGCTGTTTACACTGACCCTGAACCCGATCGTTTCACCCGTGTGGCTGCCACCATCGCAGATTAGCGCCGAATGGGATGGAGGCCTCTTGCCGTTTAAATGGGGGTGATAATCTGGATTAACGGCACTGACCGCACAAGTAATCATTTTCATCTTACAAAGCTTGTTGCTTTAATTTCATCCATGTCGAAAAATGCCACCATAAAAAGTTTTGTTGTGTAATAAATAATCGTCTGAGCAACATGCTGTTTTTACGGCCCAGGAAAATATTTTTGAGTCCCCGAATGTTTCTCCTTATGTAAGACCGGGCGCTCCAACTGTTTTACAGCCTGATCAATCACTGAGGAGCTTCCATAAAGAACAGGAACAGCTCGCCATTCACAAGGGAGAGGGTCAGGGGTTGGCTCGCACACAAATCAAGAGCCACATAAAGTGGCCTAATGTTTGCAGACCGGAGGAGTGGATGGGGTTAACTTGACGGGCGGGGGGCTACGGTTCAGCCTCGGCCCGCCAAAACACGCCCATTATAAGTGGTCTGAGAGGGTCCCAAAGCCTTGAGAAGCCTACTGTTCTGAATGTAGGTTAATGATCAGATACTCAAGCAGATGACGGGAACAATGAAGCTTTTAATGCCGATTATGGGTTAAAAAAAGGAGGAGGAGGGGGGATTAGAGCAAAGGTTAGGGTCTCGGCGTGGGTCTTGTTCTTATTTCCACAGAGGCGCCATGCTCCCTTGAGCGAATTCGATACTGGAGAGCTTTTGGCCTTCTGGGGATATTTTGTATTGTGAGCAAAGTGAACAAAGATGCCTCGTCACCTTTGGACGGCGTCCCGGTGCCGGACGAGCGGTGGGCAGCCCATAAGACACAAGCACACCTGCGTGACGGCGGCACGGATCCCGTCTGCTGCCGGGGAAGTGTCGGCACCGCAAGGAATTCCAGCTACTTGGTTCCATATGAGCAACCAGAGGCTGCGGCCTGAAAAACAAACCGCCGGGGAAATGGCGTGTCAGATGTCATCATGACATCCAAGACATGACTCCGTCTACAGCCGTCACATTTAATTAGGCTTGTGGAGCTGTCGATCCGATCGGGGGCCCCGATACGCGCTGGCCTGTGGCATGTCACAAACCACAGCTTTGCCTGGCGGAGGCTCGTGCGAGCGTGTTGCCCAGACGACTCCAATTCCCTCAGCCTCCACGCTGCGTGTAAAACAGAGCTTTCCCTCATTTGCTTATCAGATAGAAGGCTGTTTCGGGCTTACTTTGTGTGCCGTTGGGACAAGATGCCCGGAGAAAGAGCGCCTCCTCAGCACCCATTTTTAATCATTTTGTATGTTCGTGTGGGTGCACTTCATCGGAACTTTCAATTTACTCTTAAGTGCTCCGACTGGAGAGTGCCAACAGCAAAGGAGCACATTTCAGAGGCAGAGAAAGAACACTATACATTCACTATACTAACAGTTTGTCCCTCCTTATTTCATCATGAGACTTATAGCATTATATCCACACAACCAAACAAACTCTGTGGATTCCACCTGCCAAATAGTGATCCCAGTCCCTTATCAAGTGTTTTTTTTTCCGGTTTAGACAGAAAACTCAGTGAACAAACGAGTCGTGTCGGAATGAATCTGCTTTAAATATAGTGAGTTAACACGCGTTGTGTCTTTAAAGGTTTGGCCTCTGAAGCAACCAAACCGAACGCAAACGCTTTCATCTATGTAAAAGACGATGCAAGAACCATTGGAGCCGGAATCAAACGCTCATCACCTGTTCCCTTTCCTCCGCGCGCAGACAAAAGCTGCTGCTGCCGCTGATGCAACGTCTTTGTAACATTTTCGTAGACGGGCTTGATTTCTACAAGCTTGAAGGCTCGCCAAACCGTACGCGTTGCAAACAAGTGGCAGCCTCCTGCGCGCGCTGCAGAAAGCCCACGTCTGGCACGCGAGCGCTGTGCGCGGCGCCGCCGCCGGGGGACCGTGCGCACTGGGCCGCTGGTTGTTTTCGCCGAGCCGGAGCTCAGCTGTTCTGCAGCCACAAAGGCGGCCTGGTGCATGCGAGGTTAGACCAAGACAGGCCGCCTCCTGTTGTCGGAGCAGCACACATGAGAGCCGCTGCTTTGTCTTCGGAATCCATAAAGGGCTCCATTATGTCGGGCTTTTTTGTGCTCAGAATTGATATTTGTGGGAAAAGCGATTTTCAAGGCAAAACTATGCCAGATCAAATTTCTTAAATGTCAAAATTCTTTTGTTACAGGGGAATGATAGAAAAAGATAAACAAACAATAAACAGTTCATTCCAATTACCTGAAAGAAACAACCAAATCATCGCATTATTTTAAGGCACACTGGTATCATATCATGGTTTTCATGGAAATAGATAAAAAAGGCTGCAGAGCCTCTACTACCACAAAAGCATCTCCACTTTTTTATTTAACAAAACTATTTTTGGACCCAACACATTGAACCTGCTTTTAGTTATATTTGATGCCAGTTTCCATAAGAAATCTTTATGGGGACAAAAAGACCTAGACTAAAAATACAGATCCTAAAGCAATCATATTCGTTACATATTCAATCTTTTATCACAACTCTTGACAAACGTCGCCAGCACAGAGAAGTTTCATCATCACGTTAATGGTTCAGTCTCTGCTCAAGTCCTAAAGTCTAAGTGAAGTTAAATAGTGAACAAAATAGGATTTTGATTCAGGTTATAAGTGCTGTTTACAAATTGAAAGAAGAATAAATAAACAGCATAATTTGTGTGCGAGTGGAAATCTTATTAGTCAAATTTATAGCAGGAGAAACTTTCTGGTCCTTCAGAAAGCATGGCCACAAACACAGCCAATGTAAACAGGAAATGAGCGCTTTCTTTGGCATCGACAAAGCGAAAGCAGCCCAGAAGGGAAGAATGCAAACACGCCCATTGTCAAACGGTCTTTTTTCCACCCAAAACTATCAACAGTTTTCTCCCCCCATTCATTCATAAAAGCCTATCTCTACGGGCTTATCGATAACAACCAATCAAAGAGCGGATATCGCGAGCGGGCCTTTCCCTCCCCCCGTGTCGTCGTGCTGCACGCGGAGGCGGCGGGAAGGTCACGGGTTCTCAGACTGTCGCGCCTCAGCGGCACACACGGCGGATTATGGAGCCTCCAAGATGCTGTCCCCGACACGCCAGGCCCAAACGGCGCTCCGCACGCACTCAGCTGCTGGCGTGTTGTGTAATCGGGAGGCTCCGCCCTCGCCGGGCCTCTCGCAGACACACTGGACTGATGGAGCCAACTGCCGGGAGGGTTCGGATTGGCTGGAGGCCATCTGTGTCATAAACAGCACCTGTAATTTCACATCCACGTCCCAGCCGCGCCACCACAAATGGAGGTGAAAGTGACAGAAAAATTGCACGCTGTGTGGAGGAGAGAGAGAGAGCAGATCCCTGCTGCAGATGTCTCTTAATCTTTACTTTCTGCGCTGATCTATCCCCGCACAGCCGAGCTGCAATCACCCAGGAGCCTCCTCGACTGTTAATGGCAGGCCGCGGCACGCTCACCGGGAGGAGGAGAGAGTAAGACAAAAACTAGGACTGTTTTTTGGCTTTTGTGTGGGTGTTTGTGGGGGGTGGCTCCCTGAAGACGAGGCCCGGGCGTGATCACTCAAAAATAAAAAAAGAGGAACAGAGTAAAGCGTTATCTGACCAAAGTATACATTGTTATACTGGTGTTGAATGTTCTTTAGTTCAGTATGCATAACTTCCCACGTACACAAAAAAAGAAAAACATTTTGGATCTAGACTATATTTCCATTTCCTCTGTAACTTGTTATTTTTGCATTTATTTAAAACAAAACAAAAAAAATCGGATGTAGCCAAACATGTTCGTCTGGCTGCATTTGAAGGATGTTATTCAATTCATTACTACCAAATCAGATCAGATGAGCTATTTCTCTAAACTAAATTTTTTTTTTTAGCATTCAATTAGGATATGTTGACTATTTTAAAATAGTTCCCTTAGACTAAGTGAAAAACAGATCTACTTGAGCAAACACAGCCAATGTAGACTGATAATGCTATAAAAATAAATTCCTAGAGCAGCACACTGTGCACGCTTACATAAATGTTCAGGCATTAAAGCACCTTGGTCAATAACCTATTCGCTAAGAGGCTTACAGTCTTTCTAGAGAAGCTATTGTATATAGAGGACACAATATGGCTTCTCCACAGCACACGCATCCAGCCGACCACAGACAGCATGTTAACGCGTGCACGTTAGGCCAAAATGACCATTTTTGGAAATTGAATTTACTCATTTTTTCCCCTTCTATGTACTGTTATGTGCGCTGCCTCTGGTGTTTCGTGCTTCCTGCCCGAGTTGCACGTGTGAAGCTGATGTGACTGCAGATCTTCACTCATAATATTTTCATGATATGAGAGAAGTTGGAGGAATGTCAGTTTTCTGTGGATCCAGACTTATCGCTCAGAGCGGCGGGGTGTGATCAGAGAACGAGGGCTGGTGATAAACGCTGCCAAGACGGCCGGCGAAAGCATTCCCAAATAAATCTACTCCTTGATGAACGTCAATTCTGCCACAGCTGCATCCAACATTAGCCCGTGAAGATGCAGTATTTCTGACCATGAAAATCATCTTTTTTTTTTTTTTTTTTAGGGGTGAATTCAAAGCAGTGGCCATTTCAAAGGCAGGGCGAGCGACTGAATATCAATGAGCACTCCGGTTTTATCCGGTAAACATTTTAAGCGTTGTCGCTGTTAGAGATTATTATCTGAATGAGAGTCCAATGTCTCCCTATAAAATTCAAAAGATATTTCCTGATCCATTAGAGTCAATAATGTTGAACACAACAAGCCCCTGTCCATCTGCTGGGTGCATATGATGGTTTAGTGAGGCAGTAACATGGAGAATACTGATTGTAAAGTTCACAAGAAGGACTTCCATCAATAATATTATCTCCAATATTATATCTAAAGAGAAACACTGATTCCTTCCCCCCTGGCAGTTCCATTAGGTTTGCCCCCAGAGGTTGGCAGGCCAGCCTACCACCACCACCCAGGGTTAGTGGTCACACGAAGACGACACTGAGGGATGGCACTAAACACTATCTAGCTGGATCATTTTAAAAACAGTCTGACGACAACAAGGCCATTTCACGGCTTTTGATTGGACCACACACGCGGAGAGCTGCGCGGCGCCTTTGTGACACGTGTAAATTGGTCCATCTCGTCTCCGAGTTCAATTTCAGGACCTCCATTTGGGAAGTTGGGGTCGGTAAACATGTTTTTCAACAAAGCAAAATATGTGCTGTAACCACGCTCGCAGAACCAACAACATTATCCTTGGTGAAAATCTGGGCGCCAGTCCAGCTGCTGTGTTCCCATCAGCGCCGTGCCGAGCAGGTCCAGATAAAAACGGCTGCAGTCCTTTTGAAAAGGGACCGAAAGCCAATGAAACACTCCGACTCAAGATGCTCGCTGGCATCGGGGGATTTATTGACTAATGTTTAGAGAGTTTCAGAACATTTTCGGGCTGCCTGGCTGAGGTCAACGTCGTATACGAGGGGAAAATTGTTCCAGCATACCAGGTCATTTGAGAAGAATAATGTGTGTATTGATCAGCTGAAGGAGAACCAAAGACTGGAAAGAGATCTGTGCCAAAGCACTGACTGCTACAGTCATGACACCCTGTGCATATTAATCTGTGGCAACGCCTCAGAAAAATGAGAAAAAGCATGCCTTTAATGACGGTTGCAGTCCATGGGGACAGTTATCTGAATTACTCACATTGAATTGGCATGGAAATGGAATACTCTTCCAAATTAAACTGAAAGAATACATAATAAAAAACACATTTTGCCTTTACTTAAATTGTTTGTTTTTAAAGAATTTGAAAAAGCAGAGAGACCTGAACCTGGCTGCAATACTGACACACCCATCCACCCATTAACTTGGAGCACGCAGACACTCGACTGTGTTTACAGTGTGTGGGATGTAGTGACATCTGGCATCATCAAAAGCAGATTTCAACCATCTGACTCAAACTACTTGGACCTTCTGGGTTATCCGATAACAAAAACAGAAAATATGTAAATCCTAGTGGTTTTTGTGCAAACAAATAGAGTTCAAGTAAAATATAAAAAATGAAAGGGTAAAAAAAACAAAAAAAAGCAGGCAGATGTTGCGGTCGGACGCTGGCTGATAAGAGACTGAAAGCAAATATGGGGTGCTTTATGAAGACCATTATTCAGTATAGTAAATGTTTGTAGAACATGATGATTGGCAGATATCTTATTTGTCCCCATTACGTTAAAAAATAGCTGATGATTAAAAGACAACTGAGATACAACAAGTAAGCATATATAATCTATATATGAAGATGACCAATGGATAACAAAGACACGATCAAAAAGAAGGAAACAACGTTATAATGATCGGAGGAAAGGATCATTTCCAACATTAGTTCTTTCAGAATACTGCCTTCCGCACAGGTCATCGGGTCCTCGCTGATGTGGTAAATGGCTGAATTTTAAGCACGAGCTTTCCGGCTGGCCTCTAAAATCGATGCTAATCAGGCTAAAGGTCCACCAAAATTTGCCTACCGGCAGCTCACTCCTCCCATGCCGAGAACATTTTATCATGGAACAAAAAAAATCTCAATTAATAGGAACTTTCATACAAAGTGGCAGACCGTGAGTGCCTGGACAGCGGTGGCACTTAAATGCATTAGCTGTCGAGGCATAAAACACGAAACCACGAGCAGTTTTCTTTTCTGAGGACGTCTGATATGAGAATAGTTAGGTGTGTGTTTAGAATGGTTACATTTGTAACCAGCTCATAACCAAACAGATGACACATTTTTACAGCTTGGATGCTTGGCTTTGTTTGGGCCTGATTTTTTTCATTTCATGTTGGGAGACAGACCAGAGCTGTAAACATCCAGCTCATCGAACCCCCAGCAAGTCTGTCCTCCTTACTGATAAAGCTGTCATTCATTCATAAATGAGCCCGCTGGTTTTTATTCAATCCAGGAGAAATATTTGTAATGCTGGACGACACTTGCGTAGCGCGGCATGAAATAGCAGCGATTTGCGTCTTTTTATTGACTTCAAATCTGAAATCAACCCCAAACCATCTTATGTAACGCATTTAACCGTTTTCTATGATTAGCCTCGTTTCAGTCAATCAAAGCAAACCTTGAGTTATCTCGTGAAAAGATGCAAAACCACCTTGGATTCAGCAGGTTTCCAAATTTGATGGATGGATTAAAGGCAGTAAACGACTTGAGAAATGCTGGAAAGGACATCCACGTGGGATTTGGGATTTTATATCATATTCGAGGAAGACTTGAGTCAGTAAAGTGTTTGTTGTTTGCCAGCTCATATAAATCTTTTAAAAAGACCCAGAGTCATGGCTCGTCTTTGCCACTTCTTTTCCCTGATGCACATCACATATTCTTTAAATATGGTTAAAAAAAACAAACACTTTCAAGTTATTTTTGTAAATCTTGTTTTATGACTATTTCCTTCACCCGTTTTTATTCATAGTCTCTAAATGCAAATAAAAGAGAAAATCTAGCTAATCTTAGCCAATGCAATTATTCAGCCAGTAATTTCTTTTCTTCCTTTCTTTTTTTTTTTTTTTTAAGGAGGTACAAGTTTAACACCACAGCTGGTGCGGTAACCAGAACGTTCCAAACGAAGACTCAGGCTGTTGTTTATTCATCTACAGCCCCGACAACGCCGAGACTTCGGCAAAGGAAACAGGACAGTGTATCCTTCCTGACACGCTGATGCGAGACCTGTAAGCAGCCAAACAATGAAAGCAGCTTTTCTGCAACAAAAATGACACCACTCCCTCGACGCAGTCTCCGGTACCCGCGTGCCCTTTACGGCACGCGGGTACGGCGTGGTTCCTCGAGATCTTCTGGTCCACATTTGGAAGACCAGAAGATCTCAGATGGTACGCTTCCGCTGCTGCTCTTCTGCAGTTTCAGTGAACGGCTGTGGTCACGTCAGCCACCATTTCTACACCTTCCTTCTCGTGTTCAGACCTTTAACACCAATTAATCAACGAATGATCACCCTGCATAAACACAGCAAAGAGATTTATAACTCCACATTATTCCTGTCAATCAGAACTCAATACTCTCCGAAGGCAAAGGGAAATTCTATGTTGGGCACGAGAAAAATATTTATGCAAAAATCTTTTATGCAACGAGCCTTTTAATCAGACTCAAGTGCCTTTTAACCTCTCTAGCTCGTGGCTGAGGGGTTCTTGCAAAACCAAACAAGAACTGCTGTTATGAACGTTTGTCTGGGTGTGTAGCGCGAGTTTGGAGCCGTCAGACCGACTGGAGGCTTGTTTGTCGCGTTCAGTCCGGGTTAGAAGTCACGAGAAATAAGGAATTAATATGACACACTGAACTATGTTATTTATGGAGCACGCTGCTCCAATATCTAATAAGACCTTCAGTGTACCGAAAAAAGAAAAACGTGTTGGCTTAAACCAGTGCTTCTCAATTATTTTCTGTTACGCTCCCCCTCCCCAAGGAAGAAGAAACCATTTCAGTGCCCCTGGCACCTAGCTTCATTCAAACATTTCTCAGTTTAAATTTGGAAAATTTTGTCTTTTTAAGCAAGGTTAACCAATGTCTCGGAGAAGGCTGATGGGGGGGCCCTATTGGGTGTATTCTGCAGTATCCCCACCTGTCCATCCCTCCACCTCCCTGTCAGAAGCTGCTGATGAGAGGAGAGGGGGCTCTGCCATGGCCTTGTTTGGCATTTACAAGCCCTGAGATCATTTCACACCTTGACTGGAACCCATCTGTGAGGAATCAAATAGACTGGATGTGATCTAGAAAAAAGGTGTACGCTGACCTACACGGGGCTCTGTCTACAGAGCACTGTGGAACCAAAGCACAGCATCAAAATAGGAAGGAGTTCCCTCAAAAGAGACCCGAACAAAACGGCCTTCGTGTTGGACTGCAGGCACACAAAAAGGTACAACGTCTCTTAAATGCAACATCTATGGAAAAACTAGGACTGAGCAGTCAGGCGGGGACCAGAAATGATCCCAGATGTGACCGAGAACCTGATTGTCCCCGTGTACAAAAAGAAGCTGTTGGTCACCTATCAAATAACACAACAGTAAACAATGGCGGCGGTGTCATTACCATGTGGCAGGGACACAGAGACCAAATGATGGTGTACAGGAGGCTGAACAGTACAGAGATGGCTTTGATGAAAACCTACACACAATGTTGATCCAGAAACAACTCAAATTACCAAAAGCACAAAGGAGAGACAACACTGGGCTCGTTCAGGAGCAACAGCAAGTGCTGGCTTCACTAAATTAGGAGCATATTGCTGATATTCATTTAGTGTCTTTTCTTTTTTAAATCACTTCAACCCTGTTCTTCAATGGACCGCCTTAATTGGAGATGGGCAAGTCAACTTTACAGTGTTCAGCTGTGTTTGAAGTGCTTTTGGCTGAATTTACAAAGGAGCCGTCTGTGTTTATGCATCACGCTCTTCTTTTTCAGAGTATTTTGTGTTAAAGGTTTGTGAGTTCTCTAAAATGTTGGATTATATGAATCATTCCTCATGTGGCATTATACCTTTTAGTCCAAAGGAAAGAAAATCTGTCTTTTACCTTTTTCAGAATAAAACCACCAAATGGATCCTCATCTGCATGATACTCATCAGATATTTAGGGACCACGGTGGCACAGGTGTTGGAATTATCTTTTGGTTATAAAAAGACGTATCTGCTCTCCTTTCTATTCCCTCTCTTCTAAACACAAGAGTGCACCTGCAACACAATTCACTTTCCCTTTTATGTTTCAGATTATTCACGATCAGGACTTAAAAACTAAAAAGATACTGGGAAAATATAAATGACTGAAAGAGCTTCTGCTCATTACAGAATTGAAATGGCGCCTCTCCTTTAATAATCTAATGTCATTCACGGTTTGAAACTTGACTCTGGTGCCAAATTCACTCCATTTAAAAATCACTTGAATTAAATCTGTCAACATAGAAAATAAAAAGTGTGTGTGTGTGTACCCATTCTGTACAACAGAGCTGATGTCCACTATCATTTGGTTTGTTTACTCAATGTCAAATATTGTAAACTTCCAGAAGATTGAACTGCCAGAGAGACAAACATTCTCAAGTGACGATAAGATAAAATTATACACAACGTCTACAACACTGCAACAAATAAAGTAAGAATACCAGAGTTTGGACACTTTGCCGGTGGCAGAATGGCACACTGCAACATAAATAATCTATCATAACCATTTCCTCTAAGCACTCAACACTGTAGGATATCAAACTCATTTTCCACTAAATGTGCATCTTAAAAGCAGGGTATTGAGATATTAGCTCTTACCTGCAGTGAGGGGCCCAAAAATACGCTTTGCAAAGTGGATGAAATGGTAGACCGATAAAAGGGCAGATAATCCCACCAGGTTCAATTAACTATGAAATCACAGTGAAGACCGTCAGCCCAGGCAGCAGACACCATTCACACAAAAGAAGCATCAGCATCCTAATGAGAACATGTACTTCCACGCAAAAAAAAAAAAAAATCAGTCAATCATCTGTGTGCAGCCATGAGACATTTCTCTCTTGGTGCAAAACTGATTAACATTTATAAAAAAAAATCTCAGCATGTCCTTATGCATCATACTGTGGGAAAAATAGGTTGTACTGATCAAATAGTAACCAAATTTTTTAGATTAATAGAAATGTCTTAAAAATAATCATTCCCAAAGTGTTGATGATTTTATATTTATCAAACACTAAAGACGATGAGTGCTTTTGGATTAGTAATGTCAAGACTAAATGTGTCATGGAGGCTTGGATGTGCACTTATTCCAACACAAGACCGCCATTACATGCATTTTTTAAAAACTATTTGATCGTTCTTTACTGTAGGTGTGACTAATAAATAATTGTAGTTCAGTTATAACTAAAATGTAAAGTTGAAAAAGTCTTCCTCTCTTTTGCTAAGCAACACTGGTTAAACCCTTTTTAAAAACGTAAAAAAACATAACAGAACAATGTGGGAACAAAGGGCAAATAATTATACTGGTGTGCACTATTAAAATAGCACACACTGAATGTTGCTGGCTTCGAGCCTTTTGTTTTTAGATAATTTATTACGTTTTCTATGCATTGAGCCCCTACGATATACTTCCCTACTTATTGAGGATGTTCTTCTTGAATGCAGACATGAGAATAATTTCAGACCACATGTCTGAATATTTTTTACAATGACAATTGTTGAAACTACAAAAAAGCCTTTATTCATCCACTTACATTCATATTTGTTTAATATTACTCTGCCTAACCAAAATAAATAAATATCAAATATATCATATTTAATACCGACAATACTTTATAGGATTCTGTATAAATGTATAATAACCATGTGCTACATTCAATTGTATGAAAACTCATTATCTGATATTGGTGGCACATAAAGGGGCATGAATGAGCCAAGAAATCGCCACTTAGCATCTTAATCAAAGTGTGTGTAATCACGGTCGTTCCACACAGATCTTTAACTCATTTTAAATTTCAGGTTGAGGCCTGATTGGGTTCAGATTGGTCGTTGCACAGCCTGCCATCTGAAAACAGGCGGCTTTTGTATCAGGCAACACACCCCCAAGATGTCAGAGTCAATGGCTGAGAGGCGCAGGCTTCCAGTCAACCGAGCTATGAGAGTTCCTTGAATGCAATTCAAATATAAATTACAATCAATACGAATTACGCTAGAGTTTGTGGTAATGATCCCCGGCACAGTGCTGGATTTTGATTGTAAATAACCGGCGGTTTTGATCGGTGTAGACAACACCACCCACTTCATGTTACCGTTTATGTCGCTCATGCTTTCTTATAATACGGAGAAAGCAATGATGTTCCAACTTGGCTGTTGAATGTTACAAAATTGATCTCGGGTAGTATTATTAGGTAATAAAGACGGTATATGCGATACTATTTGGTTAAATGATAATGCGTGGCACAACGGCTGGGGGGGTGGACGAGTTCACGTACTGTTTTGTACGGCAAAAATCAACATCAGAGCAAGGAACAGTCTGAGACAAAAGCCCACTGCAGCCCCTCAGTGCCCTCACGTTTCCCCTCCCCAACGTTTACAGCTAGCTAGCAAGCCTGTACCCAGCCCGTCACAGCCTCACAGGCTGGCTGAGACTAACCCAGCTCACCGTGCCTCGCTCCGACATTTTCCTATTGGCTCTCGGTGCCCTCGCTTCAAATTCAGCGACTCAATACAAGCGGATACAGCCTAAATTTCAGTCAACAGAAATAAACCACTCAATGTGAGAAACGCACGTGGCACACAACTATACCAAGCCCACGCAAACACCTAACATTCATTTTTCGCACGCAGTTGACGTCAAGTTAGCTCAACATTAGCCCGTTTGCCGTAGAACTTAGCCAGATGGCTAACTGGGGTTTTTACCCATCATGATCTGAAGCGATTTTAACAAGCGTTGTTTTATGCTTACCGTTAAACAGGGTTCCGCGTCCCACCGACTCATTCACGTTCCACTGTGCTTAAAAATGGCTCACTATAAACTGTTATTTCCTAAATATCGGACGTTAACCGTTGCCTACGGCTGTGTGACGTTCATCGCTGGTTTTGAAAACATCCCAGCCGTTCGTCTGCCGTCCTCTCCGAGAAAAGCCTAGCAAAACATGCAAACGCCGACCTGATTGGTCGACGGGAGTCATGTGACCGCTTGAGCCCCACCGAGCTTATAAGGTCTCCGTCTGCTGGAGAGACTGTAGATGGGTACGTGTCAAACGATAAAAACTGATATTCTTTCGAGCCTGTGAGTAAAGCCGCCATTTTAATGCTTACAGTATTTGACTTGCTAACGCACTGAGCGAAATAGTGGCATGTTTAACGTCTGCAGGTGGCTTTCTGAGTGTGAATTTAGATTGAAACGAGTGGAGAGTGAGAACAGGAATGGCCACTTGACGTCATCTTTTCCGCTGCTCTGTTGCGGTCAGGGAGAACTTTCTCGAAGAACCCAGCTGAGATTAACAGATGAATGACAGTACCGGTCTGTGTTTTGAGCACAGACCTCGCCACTCACACGTACTGTCATTGAAATATCAATGGCGCTAATTAGCACGATTTGCCCGCCAATTTTTAGTATATGAGTCAGCTTTGAATTGGTTGCGCAGTGACATTTGCATCATGGTGGATGTTACGCGCATGCGTCGTCGGTGCATAACGTTGCAGCGCAGTTGAAGAAAGTGGTGAGAGGAAAGTGGGGGAGGGGCACCGGCTAGACACGAAAACGCCACCTGGGCGGGATGGAAATGACATGACAGAAACAGTTGCTGGAAGGGAGCCGCTTATTTTATTTTAGATTGTGCTGCTTTATGGGTATGGTTGTAGCACTAACTGGAGGGATTAGCTCTATAGGATCATGTTTTGGTTTGTGGTATCATGTTATTATGTACACACTCTAGTAAGAGTATACCAATCAGAGATGACATTTAAATCTCGTCTAGTTCTATGAGTTTATATTGAGAATGATAATAGTACCAATTACAAAGAATACCTAGTGTTATTTGGTTCATTATCTGTCTATCTGACATTGATAGATCAATAATCTGATGGCCCTTGCGGAGCATATAGAGGTTAGTAACCTGTCATTTCAGGATGCCATCAAACAAATTGTGAAATCACATGTCTGCAGTGCAGGGATCCTGATCTGTGGACATTTACATGGTACTTAATACTTAATCCATTGCAGAGTGCAGAATAAATCTGCTCAGAAAGGCTGGATAAGTGCATGATGAATGTTCGTTTAAACAAAGCAGGGTTTTTTTCACTGTAATGTTATAGTGATTCATCAGATACAAGCTTCAAATAATTATATTCCTTATTTTAAAAAAGGAAACCTTGCTGTTCAACCACAAGGTAAATCTAGTTTTGAGGTGGTTTTTATTACATTCTTTTTAAATTCATACATGTGAATTCATTTATTTACTCAAAACAAAGGCAAATAATTTTGCATTTTAGGAAATTTATAGCATGAATATGAACTGAAATAATAAGCACAGCGTTTATGGTACCCCCCTCAACACACCTCCACCATCACCAAGTATTTCTGATTCTGACATAATAAAGCAGGATGATATTTAACAACCAAAAACAGTCTACCTTAAACCATGAATAAGTTTATTGGTGGCATAAATGTTTGACCTCTACTTTTAATAGCCTGACGCAGAACTGGAGGCCTTACAATAAATACATTGTATCAGATTAATACTTAATGTTTTTGAGTCAATGTAAGTGACCACTGCTCGACAACAGGTAGAGGATCATTTTATTTACAATATGTTTCAGGTTTGACAGATTCAGGGACGACTTCCCTTCAAAGCACGCAGTCAATTGGCTTTATGATGTCTACAGGTCCGATCTTACACCAAATCCTGGTCCTTTAGGAGGCTCTGTGAGGGAAGTTAATCCCCCTGCAGGCTCACAGGAAAAACGTCCGCCCCTGAAAAGAAAAATGAACATGTCCTGACTTGCAATGACCGCACACGTGGTGAGACTGAAAATTGTAAGAGCAGCTCTACTGACGTACCTGGGTCCTGGTGCGGGGACTCTGCCCGCCTTCAGTTCATCAATAATGTCCTCAATATCTTTGGGTGTGAGGTCCTCCTGCAAAAAGAGAGGAAAACCACATAAAGAAGAATAAGGCAGAAATATGTAAAGCCAGTCAGCGGGGAGAGGCTTTACTTCAAGCAACAATTATGAAGAAATGTAAAATCATTATGTCTCAACTCCATTAAGGTGATTGTTTTACTTTAACTTACTCTTAAAACTTCTTCCTAGCTGTATCTCTTGTTCTATAATTATGATTTGGACTTGTTAACTTAAATTTGGTTTCAATGCCTTTTGAAAAAAAACTACAATATGATAAACAGTAAAGATCTAAAACAGAATATATAAACTGTAGAAAACAACCTAATATTTACATATTAACCAAATAATGAGTTGTTTGATATTTTTAGATGTAATTTACTCTTCAGGTTGACCATGAAGGCTATGCATCTTTCCTATCCCAAAACCGTTTATACAATGAGCCCTACATTAAAAATGATTTTACATATTAAAGAGGTATGCAAGTAAGCATTTATGTTCTGAAGACGTGCAGACCCAAAAATCTGCAGTTTTCTTCAGTTTTAGAAAACAGGTGACGGGTGTTTTCTCTTAGAAATGACCCACATCTTTGTGATCTACTGAATGTGTATAATGGCAGACTTAATTAATCTTGTTTCTGTGGACTGTGGACTTAAGACTAATTATTCCCCTCAAATGCTAAACTCGGTGTGCCTTCTTCTTGCTCTAATGATCGTGTCTCAGCAGTTTGCCGTTTTAAAGAAAAGTTGCATTTACTTTAATTGGGTCGTTCGGTTTTGCTTGGCTTGCAATAAGTGTTTCCCGTGGTAACCAAATGTAAAATTAGATTCACACTCTGTTTTAAAATCAAATCTCAAAGTGTGTTTTGGTTGGTTAATTTAATCCATGTCCAAAATGAGTTGAAAAAGACAGGATCGTGTCATTATTAGAGTTGTTGTTACATTTGTGTCGGGGGTGCGGGGGCCCCGCCAGCTGTACCGACATCAGTCAAGCAGGGCTCAGATGGATTCTCTGCTGACATTCTTTGGTAACTTATTTAAGGCAGTAATCTGATTTTCTTAATGTAGTTATAATGTTCAGGGAAGAGGTCATCTGCCCAAAAGTCAAGCACTCACATAATAGTTGTCATTGATCTGAACCATGGGGGCATTCACGCAGGCACCCAGACATTCCACCTCGATCAGAGTGAACATCTTGTCTGGAGTGGTTTCGCCAACCTTGATACCTGTTGAGGGACACGGTTTAATGGGAAGAAAAGCTTCGCCTCTGCAACGAGATCTGTGAGTCGCAACAAAAAGTCAAGTTTGACTGAATGAAAGAGAAAATAAATGCTTTTGAAACGGAACCCGATCTCAGATTTGTTGGTTTTCTGTCTTATTGTCTATTTTCTGTCTGTCTTCTTGTTTGCTGCTACAGCTTGCCGTTGTTTAAACACCATGGATGGTTGTTTATTTACGTGTTTGTTCTCAAATGCTGTTTATCTCAAGCATAAACGATAATAATAAAAAAAAGGTTGCAGTTAAGTGTTGTTTTCTTGTCTTTATTTGACTATCAGAGTAAAAGCAAAAATGACTTACCCAGTTTGTTTTGGATGGCCTCCAGGATGCTGTCGGAGTTGCAGAGCATGCACGGTGTTGTCGTGCAGATCTGGATGAAGTACTTTCCCACAGGCTGACGCAGAAACATCGTATAGAAAGTTGCCACTTCGTAAACTCTCATTGGAGCAACACCCAGCACCTCAGCCACCTGAATGACGCAATAGACAAACATTGAAGTGAGCTTGCAGAGACATCTTTAATCCTAAAAATTCTAACTTAAAAACTGGTTGGCACTAGTGCTGCAAAACCCTGCGTGTACACATACTATAGCTTGTTCTAACAGCCTGCACTGGCATCCACTCAAAGGTCTGTTTACCATCTTTGGGGCATGCACATGGGAGTAATGCACGGAGTCATGATGTGCGTGCAGAGTCTGGCATTCCCATGAGATCAAATATTAAATCATAAATCCTCAAGAAGTCCCACAAAAACATGCCATTGTGCCCGGGCACCCGGGGCTCAACTGGCTGAGCAGCTGTCATGAACAGGGAGGTCCTGACTGCTGCAGGCTGGGGTTAGAGTCCAGGGCACTGACCCTTAGCTGCTTTTTCTTTACAGCTCCTGTTTAAAAAAGTCCACTGGTTCCAGAAAAATCTTAAAATTTGTAGATTAAAAAATAAATTAAATGAATTTAAAAATCATATTTACTTCTACAATTAAATAGATTTAATACAAGTTTTTAAAAATGATTCTGAATTTAAAAGGAAAATGCCTCTTAGCTGCAGCTGTTCATGTTTGATAAAGCCTGTGTGTGTGTGTGTGTACATAGTGTATGAGCAGTTTGAGTGTGCATCTCTGACTGCTGTGGTAGACATGAGTGTCGTGTTTACAGTGGGACGGATGCACGTGTAACTGCAGTGGAGGTCGACTGCTTGCAAAACTGGCTCTGTATAGCACCGGGGGGATTCGAACACGTCTGAGAGAGGCTTTTAAGAAACCACCGTGCCTTATTCATGGCTGAGATGGGGAGCCATCCATGTTGCCTCTGGGCCACGTCCAAAACAGGGATGGTGGCTGCTTGCTTGTGTCCGTCAGGGTACATTGAAACGATTGCCTCAATTCTCTACAGGAGAAATTTATGGAGAAAAAGGGTTCATTAATCAGCATTGTTCTTTTGCAATTTGTTAATTGGTTTTAATTTAACTGTTCATGGCATTGCATCAGATTTATTTTTACCGACACTGTACAGCAACTGTTCAGTTTCATAGAAAATATTTTCTAATCTTATATTACAGGATGCTGACATTTACAACAGCTATTTGGAAAGATACAAATCAATGAAACTGGTGAAGCAGACCTATTAAATACTGAGAGCTACTTTCAAAAGTAATAATATAAAGGGGGAAAAGTAGTATTAAGATATGTATATACCCATAACACGCTCGGGTACATTCAATCTGCCCATAAAATAAGATAGTCAGACATTTAAACTTTTAATGGAAGAAAAAAATCGAAGAGTTGCTTGCAGAATTGCAAGTCCTACCTTTTTGTTCTCCTCTGTGAACTCAAATGGAGTGTCAGCGTTATTGTCGGGAGTATCTCTGTGCTGAGACAGAAATATGACCACGTTAAAGCCAGTTCCATAGGAATGAATGTGTAGCAGAACTCAAATAAAACTTTGCTGCAAATGCAAATTCAATTTTTAAAACCGAGAAGCGTCTATTTTAGACTCATTTCTATCCAGCTGCTCTCGTGTGTGAAAAACCGGTTTATGAAAAGCTAACAGCACCTAATAAAATATGAAGAACTTGTCATGTAAGCCCAGAGGGGAGGCTGGTTCAGCTATTGACCACAGGAGCTCAAACACCAATTATTTCTGCCTCTGTACACACTGCCCCCTTGTGAGCAGCGAACATTATTTGTGCCATTAAAAGATGCCGCCTTATATTTTATTGTGTTTAAAATAAAATATATCCAAAACAACAGGGAGTGTTTTGAATTTTTTTTTAAACAAAGAACTGGTCAAAACACCATCTCCTGACAAGGGATTATGAAACCATGGCATGTTTCCACTGCATGATAATTAACATGGGATGTTATTGTGAGGCCATAACAAGCTCTAAAGATAGCTCTGGATTTATTAGGAACCTGTGGAATAAACACATCTGGGATTGGTTTTAAATGCTGAAGAGTAAGACAAAGCTTCAGGTTGGTGGAGGAAGCAAGTGGTACGAGCAAGGTCAAATGCACAACGACTGACATTTATGGAAAAACGTAAATGACTAAAAATACAGCAGACCTCCAGAAATAATGGGTTGTTAATACTTAAAGTTTTACTTCTGTGACCACATCGTTACATTATTCTGATCGTCACAAAATGTCGCACACCCTCTGAAGCTACGCAGAAGCTGCTCCTGCAACTGAGGACGTACTGGAAACGACAACACCGCCCTGAAAAACGCCATGTTTTATGTTTTTGCACTTTGAAATGCGTGCATAACTATTCTATTGCACGTGTTTGCCAGGTTACACACAAGCTCACACTCTTCAACTGTTTTCATTTCATGTTGCTAACTGCTTTAGAGGCTGACAAAACAGAACAACAAAAATAACAACGATGATTATGTCCAGTTTTAACCGAGCACACAAAGCAGAATGGTCAGGTTTCAGAAGGCTTTCTTTTGTACATTTTTTAGTAGAATGTGTAACTCACCACAAAGATGCCCCCAGCTCCAGCCCGTGCAGCTGACCGATGCAGACTCCTGACCTGCCTGGCCTGTAATGGAAAAACACTTGTAAAACATCTGGACAGATGAGTGGATTTCCCGAAGATTTCAGTAATTACTTATCCCAAGAAAACACAAATGTGTGTTTGTATTTCAAAATGTGTACACAGAAGATACAATAAACAGATGTTGTAACTGCCAACCACAGATGTGTTTTAGGAGCAACTTCATGTATGAATAAGAGGGCAGCTGTTTTAATAGCATCACATGAGCACCACCTATGAACACAATCTCATACACTCTGCTTTGTAATGGTGCATTCTAATCTTTAACAAAGACTAGGTTAAAAAAAAATAGAGATTACTCATTGAATAAATTATATCACCCCCATGTTTTTTACATTTCATTCGATGCTAATATGCAATTAAGGTTGAGCCTCGTAGCTGACTGCATTTCGTCATTAAAAACCTTCCATGAAGTTCCACTCATCACCACTATTCCCAGTTTTACTTTCTGTCAGTCTAAAGCGGTATTTATAAACTTAATTTTTGTGTTCAGATTAAATCCTCTTTTGCTCTGGTTCTTCCTTTTGGCCACCGTCTGTACTGATGACAGCAGGTAGCTAGGTTAGCTAGCAGGCTACTGTTACTCAACGCTACTTAGCTTAGCGCCCTACGCTAGTGCCCTTGTGAGGAGTCACGGCACTCTCACCTAAACTTATAGAAATTAGCCTGGACTTTAAAGCACATTAGCAAATACAACATCCCAGTCCTACCGCCTGTGACACAGCCGAGCGCACAGCTGACGACAAAAACATCTTAGGGCTTGAAGTTTGTTCCCGGTGTGTTAGTGACTAGAAGAGGCTGCGGTGGCGGACATCAACACAAGCGTTCTCACGTTCGATTAGCACGGTCTGACGTCAGACGTAGCGTCTGACGTTAGAGTTAGACGCTACGTTGGCCAGTCATGGCGTAACTAAATCGATGCCAGAGCTGAACACGACGAGCGAATGACAAACAACACACTGAGGACATGCCCGCAGTTTTTTGGGCTTCCTTAATCCACATAGATTTTTGCTTTTGTGAAATTTATGGGGCTGCTATGAAATTATATATTTATTCATATTAGATAAATGAAGGATTTCTTAGGGTAAAAAAAAATCATCCAAAGTTATATCGTCTTTATTTGATAATTGAAACATTTATTCAAACCAAACGAATTTAGAACCATTTTTATTCACATGATCAACTGTAAACTTATTTCACATTCATACTACCTTCTCGTTTTGCAGCTGCTAGTTCTACTATTACTATTACTGATAAAATATTAATGTTTACAGTTAAGGAAAATGTCAGTCAGATAACATCAAAATCAATGAGATGAAAACAGATTTATCCACAGGAAATTATCATATTTTGTCATGAATAATGCTTTCTTTTTCTTAGAATGACCTATAATTAAAAAAAACTATCTTTCGAGATAGAAGAATTCAAAACAAAACTGGAAAAACAACTTTTTGAAAATTAGATCTTGTGCATAGTTAAATAAATAAAAAATGAAACCTTTGAAATATGAACATATACAGAGAACAAATGTGAGGAACCTCAGTCTGCTGGGAAGGAAACCTTGAAGATGTGAACAGCTGTTGTTTTCTTTGTTTTTCACAGTTTCGCCCATCGCCCTCCCTCTCAAAACAAACCTCTGCGTGCACGCTTGAATCCCCAGCATTCATCCGGCAGCACACCTCCTCCTCTCCTCCACCCTCTTGCTCGAAAAAAAAATAATGTGATCAACATGCCAGGGGAGGCTCATCCAATGAAAAAGTGGGAGTGCTGGGCCCTGTGAGCCTATTGGCTGCCATGACACTAAGCAGACTGAGGGAAGAGTCTGCAGATCAGGGATTAGGGGCGGGTGGGTCTTTATGCATGCTGAATTGTGTTGCCTCAGTGCAGGAGGCCTTGTTCTCGCTTTACACTGGAGGACCCAAACAGGCCGGCAGGGACTCCTGATTTACCCGCTTGCTGACTTACCCTCAGATGACATAGGCCCGTCGACATCTGTCCTTCCACAATGGTTGTTCCTGAATCCCAGGACAAAATGTATTACCCTCCTGACGACCTGCAGAGAGATGCTCACGTACCTGATTTTAAATCCTATTTAGAAATGTACAGGAAGTCGTTGGAGAATCCAGAAGGTAGGTCAAATATGTCTGTGTTGCTCTGAGCACAGTGTTTGTGGGCTGATCTGTCGAATATGACAAAAACGATCACTTTTCCTTGAAGCTTTCTGGAAGGAGATTGCAGATGAGTTCTTTTGGAAGAAGCCAGCAACAGGACCGATGCTGCAGTACAACTTTGATGTGACGAAGGGCAACATATACATCAAGTGCATGGAAGGGGCCAAAACCAACATATGCTATAATGTCTTGGACAGGCATGTCAAGGAGGGGAACCTCGGTGAAAAGGTTGCCTATTACTGGTAAGCAACAACATGCCCAAAGAGCGCGGGATAGCTGTGATAGGAGGTGCTGCCTGGAGTTATGTCAGGTATTCCGGTCTATAATAACTGCTGTGTCCCCTCTGCCAAGAGCACCTCACCAGACAAACCCTCTCTTGCAACACAATGTCAGAGCTTCAATCCTGCTCCTCTCCAGCTTTTTCCAAACTAAGCTGCTAGATTTTTTCCCCCCACAAATCCACTTTTGCACGACTGTCCCCCATTAGGGCTGAACGTAATGTGTTTTGTTTTTTTACTTTATAACACGCCACATGTTTGCTCTGTCAACTCCAGAAGCTTTGCAAACAAGAAGGAGTTGCTCTTCAAGTTCAGCCGTATAGGGGTTCTGTCCTAGAGCACGCCAGTGTTTCAGAACTGTTCGCACAAATCAAAGCACGCGCAATCTATCTGCCAGTCGCAGTATCCCGATACATAAAGGAAAAACAGAGCTGGATTCCACATTATGAGTAAATAAAAAGTTAATACGGCCTCTGTTGAGGAAATTCTCAAGCAAAAGCCTGAGACCGTTTAAGAGAATAAGAGATAGAAAATGTATTAAAGGGAAAACTTCATGAAGTCAGAGCAACCAGCAGGTGCCATGCAACGTATCAAGCTGCGTATCAGCTATTCCAGTTTGAGGCTGAACTGAGACGTCACGTCTTCCCCTCACCCAAAAATTAGACGTAAAGTATGGCCTTCATTCTGCACCTGTATTAAACAATCCTCAAGAATTAGACAAAATATGAGGAGGACTTCTCTTAGACCTTGAAGGAGGAAAGGACTTTTAAAATACTCAATTGTGTAAATTTACCAGAGAGAATAAAACAGAAAAGAAATAGAATAGAAAAGAAAAATAGAAAAGAAAATAGTCATGCATATATTGACTTCCCCCACAGCCTCCTTGTAATCCTATTATGATTTTTGGATTTTCACGTCCAAACTTACAGGGCAAAACTACACCCACTGGTATCACTGCAAAATTAAGGGGCAAAGCTTAAATGGACTTGTTTTCTTTGATATAACTTGTTATAACTTGATGCCCCTTTGTGTAGCTATAAAGTTATTTTTACCTCAAATTTAATCAGTCTATATTTGGAGCTAACCAAATGTGTGTTCACTGGGTTTCTGTGTCAGTGGGAGAATGAATACAGGAAAGTAGAATAATTATTCATCGAAGGATTTATTATCAGCTATAAGGGTGAATGATTATGGGGGAAATATTTAAAGGAGGCAGTTTATACACTGTTATCTTACGGGTTTAAAGTTTCAATCTTAATGAGATTTCTGTTTGAAATTACCTTATAGGTGTCATATTAAAGAAAATTGGTTACTTAATACAGATAATAATAAGACATTGACGCTGAGATACATACACAATCATTTATTTGGCTTTTTGGTGGATGGGTTGATGCAAATTTGAACTTTCCTCATAGAAACAAAGATAACGTGTGCTAATATTTCATCATTTCAGCCATTATAATGATTTTAATGGCTTGAATGAAAGAAATACAAATGCTGACGCTAAAGAACATAAAAGAATACATGGGGGGGATTTACCACACTGGATTTCCCAAAATGCCAGCAGTGCCCCCCCTTTCCCTCCATCTGGACCTTTGGTTAATGATTGCAGATTCTCATGCGGACAGTAAATCATTTCACCACTCAGGTGGGCAGCGGGGTGGCCGGCCGGTCGCTGGAGTGTTTTTGCTTCAGCAGAAGCCCGCTGCCAATCTGTTTGCGGGCACGTCAATCAGACGGTGACACATCGTTTTGCAAATAGCCGCCCCAGCAGGCATCCAAATCAAACATAGACCCGGCAACAACTGGAACAGGTTAGCTCCACCGTGACCTGGCAGAACTCTGGGGGAAAACTTTGAATTGTCTCCTGCTCTCTGAGGAGGACCTTTTGGGGCTGCATGAATAGAGTGATTTCCAAAAATGGATGGCAGAGCCTGTTGCTTCCAACTCTCTGCACTATTTAGTTTTAAAGGTATTTTATGAGTATTTCTAACAAAACCCACAGATGGTTTCTGGTTTGTATCACTTTTTTCTCATTGTTCGGTCAAAGCGCATCTGGGAATGAACGTTTTAATTATTCTAAAAATGCACACGGACAGAAATGATTTTTGTGCGTCTGTCATTCTCAGGGAGGGAAACTCACCCGACCATCACATGACCATCACCTACGGCCAACTGCTGGACCAAGTCTGCCGCTGTGCTAACGTTCTCAAGCAAATGGGTAAGAATCTGAAGTCCGCCTCAGTCACAAACAATTCCACATCCAAACGGTATTCTCATGTTTCTAGTTCAGACGATTATAATTCAAAACAAAGGGTAATAAAGTGGGGTTAACCTGCCTAGTCGAGGTCAGGGTCCCAGGGGGGAGCTGGGGTCTCCAATTCACTCAACGTGCATGTGGGAAACACACAGTTTTGTATCTCTCAGACATCATTCAACACTGAGACATGGCCCAAGTGCTTTTTTTAGCCAGTTCCAGTTTGACAATTGTCTGTACTTGTTTTGTTTGTTTTTCTCAAAAAGGGGTGAAAAAGGGAGACAGGGTGTCTATCTACCTGCCCATGATCCCAGAGCTGGTCCACACAATGCTGGCCTGTGCCAGAATAGGAGCAGTTCACTCCATCGTGGTAAGCACTCCTGCTGATCCAGGAAATGTGGAACCTTTCATTTCCACTCTCACTGTGGGCATGGGAAAGTCAAAGTGGTGCTTCTGTAGATTCACTCAAGCAAAGAAAGGTGTTTTTTTTTTGGTGGTGTTCTGTTCTGGTGGCGCTCCGCCGGTGTCTGTGCCACATGTGATGAAAAGGCTGCCCTCGTTTCGCAGCGTTTTTCGAGGCAATCAACGCGGGCTCCTTGTGTTTGCCGCTCTGACCCAGTTTCCACAAGAAAAACTCCACCTGAACGCGCGGCTGAGCTGGGGCTGGCGCGGGCTGCCTCGCTCCAGAAGTTATCAGCGTTCTCACAGAGCTGGCAGCACCTGCACTCCATATGTGGGTCAGACACATGTTTCCAGCCCGGGACGGCAGGCGGGCCGGGGCTATTTTTGATATCTAACCTTCCTCTCGCAAGCAAAGGTTAGCAGCTGCGTTAAAAAATATCTGCAGGCCGCAGCTTCAGAGTGGACTCTTTATGACCCGCAAAGGTCCGCGCTTGGCAGACTTGGGTGCAGTTGACCTTGTTTGTGCAAAGTCATTGTTGTGTGCTCTCCAACGGAGTTTGTGACTTTGGACACGAGCAACGGGCCTGTTGAAATCAATCAGGAATAATTCTGGTCTGAATCGTGGCCAAAGACAGAGCCGGACGGGCTCAGCCAACGCGGCGGGTCCAGAGTCCTCGGTGACCAGATTCATAACCCTGAAACCTTACGCTCCGTGAACTACGAGGCTTGGCTGGAGAAGGGGAGTCCTGCAGGGAAGGCAGAAAATGGCAGTCATGTAAAAGAGCGATTAACGCATGGCTGGTTCATTATGTAAGATTAAACCGAGTTACTGGTCTATAAATGGTAAGGAGAGGGAACAGCGCAGGGTGCCAGCCGGATTTTTAAATTCCAGGTCATTTCAGACACATTACAGCTCTTTTTTTCCAAGCCTTTTTGCTTATTTTTGACTATACCCGATCAAAAGTCTGACTTAAAGTCCCCCGTATTTGATCAGTTTTGGCCACCGCACCATGGCTTTGTTGTGTCCCTTGTGTGAACCTGGTGTTTGGGAGCCAGGCGAGAGCAGGGGGCTCCTCTCACCTTGTCAGAATTAAAAATATCTCACACGACAAGGTTGAGCCGGACAGTGTGAACCCTGTTTCCAAAATGGGAAATAATCCCTGTGACAAATACCATCAGTTCTCTGTTGCACTGACTTTGAAGACTGAAGAAGTTACAAGAGAACAAGAAGAGGCACCAACATCCAACTGATTATAGACTGATCCACATCCACTGAATGTTTGGAGAGCAACCATACCTAAACACACTGCCAACATGTGGCTATAAATCCAGTTATTTAGCTGACTCGTGATTTGGATGTAAATCAAAGTGTCTCAAACTTCTTGCAAGCAGTGGTCACTAATCTCAAATATGACTGTGATGATTTCATGACCAGGGTGTTTTATTCGTTAACAGCTGCTTCTCCTGTCTCTGTCTTTACGACTTGTTTTCCTCCTCGTGTGTGAAGTTTGCAGGTTTCTCCTCTGAGTCTCTGTGTGAGAGGATTGTTGATGCCCAGAGCAGCGTTCTGGTGACTGCAGGTTTGTCCCAACATTTGAGCTTTTGGCCTTTTTTAAAATGTTTTTTTTTTACATGCGTCTCATATGATCCATCATCACAAGTTTTTTTTTTTTCATGCCTTGTCTCTCTGGTTCCTCCTTCTGCACCTCCATAACACACAGATGGTGTTTACAGAGGAGAGAAGCTGATCAACCTGAAGCAGATTTCAGACGAGGCTTTGGAGAAGTGCAGGGAAAAGTAAGTCCCGGTTAAACGGCCGGCACTTTCCCAGTTCCCAGAAACCGCCTGTATTTACACTGCTGCCCGTAATGAGACTCAGCTTCCAAGAACACGCACACACACACACCCACCCACACACACACACTCACTCACTCACTCAGGCGAGTGTGCCGCAATCAGCTGATATCAGAGCGGCCCAAGAAGCGCACCACTGGGCTTTCAGATTACAGGGTTGCCGGGGTAACATGGAGCACTTAGATTCATCAGGGAAGCCCAAGCTGCTCGTCTCCAAGGGCAACGAGAGCCTGGAAGAGATGTGAGCTGAGGCAGAGCGAAGAGAGGGGCACAAAGTATCAGAAACGCAGATGTGACCAGGCCATCAGTTCAAAATGGTCAAATAGGATGGAAATATTTATCAAACTTTTTATGAATAAGGTTAAAAAAAAATGTTAAAAAATGTCTAATGGTCAAAAAAAATCTGAGCATCCATGTTATTAATCTGTCACTGAATCTACCACAGCCAAAATGTTTTATCTAATTGGATAGTTTAAACCATTATTTAAAAATGCAGTTTAAACAATGGGAGGAGGAAAAGATGGGGCTTAAGTGTGTTTTCTTTCTGAATTTATCATAGAGCATCTTCCATAGTCACCAAATGCCTGGTTGTCAGGCACCATGCACTGAGGACAAAAACCGGGACCTCCCACAACAAACTGCAGGTAATTTATTCTTTTAAAATCTATTGCAAAAGAGTGATATGAAAAAACCATATCAAAGAGCGTTTGATAAAGCATTTAAAAGGTGAAATCTCAAACCTCTATTTTTTGTGATATTCTGCACATTTTCTCCAAATGTAACATAAAGAGAATTGTAACAGCACACTGTAATGTGAGAGATCCTACATATGTGTGTACATTTATATGTTAAATCTGAATCTGAGGTATCAAAAATCTGCTAATTTAATCCTGTTGTTGCAGGTAGGTTATGTGGTATGTGGTTATACCTTTACTCCTCTGTACAGGTTTGTCTATTGGATACAGATTGTGATTAAGAAACTAACTTTTATGAATCGATGCCACACGATTTGCACACTTGGAACTGTCAAGTGTTGCTTTTCTGTTCCTAACACACGCCGCGTGTTGTCATGAAGCCGATAAACACACAACAAAAAGCACACGATCGCCAGCGGCCGAGCACGTTAAAAGCCCCACCGTTTTCAGTCAGAGTTTTCCCTAACGGGGAAACGGCCGCTGTTTAATCCAGTGGGCTTCAGTCGTGGTTGAAAGAGGGCACAGTAAATTAGTTTTCCAATTGTCCTGCTGTGTTGCCGCTGGTGTGTTCTACCCACCATTTGAGCAGCCGTAATGAGCAGCGGTGTCTGGAATCCCCCCCCCCCCGGTGCTTTCAGACCCCCTGGGACGCAGAGCGGGACGTGTGGTGGGACGAGGCCATGAGGGACTCTCCTGAAGACTGTGAGCCCGAGTGGCTGGAGGCCGAGGACCCGTCCTTCATCCTCTACACCAGCGGCTCCACGGGAAAACCCAAAGTAGGACACAGGCCTCCCGAGGAGGCCCTGAGACCAAACCTTGGGCACGAATCCTGTGTGGTTTTTCTAGAGGGTCTTTCTCTTGTTTGTGATCTTGTGTATGGCTCTCCTCAGGGGGTCGTGCACACGGTCGCCGGCTATCTGCTCTACACGTCGCTGACCTTCAGGTGCGTCTTCGACCATCACCACGACGACGTCTACTGGTGCACGGCGGACATCGGCTGGATCACCGGCCACTCCTACATCACCTACGGCCCGCTGGCAAACGGCGCCACCAGCGTCCTCGTGAGTCCCGGTGGAGGCGCTGAGGCTTCTCCAGCAGGAGAGGACAACTTCACCCTGTTCATTTTGTGTGTGTGTGTGTTTGTGTACATTTCAGTTCGAAGGCATCCCCGTCCACCCTCATGTCGGCAGGTTCTGGGAGATCATTGAGAAGTACAAAGTAACCAAGTTCTACACGGCCCCCACAGCCATCCGCCTGCTGATGAAGTACGGGCAGGAGCCGCTCCAGAAGTGAGTGGAACGCTGAGAAAAAGGTTATTCCAGACGCTGCTGGAGCAGCTGCAAAGCGCCGCTTAACACAAGAGGCGGTTTTCTAACAGGACTCCTCAACCTTTTGCAAAAAAACCCCCAAAGACATCCTGTCGCTTCACTCTCTTCATATGCAACATTTAACTCTGCAGTACACACACTGAACCACGTAACACTGCTATGCTACATCTTTTTGCGTAACTTCATGACCAGATTCTCATTTGATTGAGGTATCAAAAGCATAGAAATGATTACCAACTGAATAATGACAATGTCTGCTAATTTTTATGTTCTTTAGGCTCCTTTTTTGGCTCTTGCCTTAAAACAAGCAATCACAATGTTCTTCAACCCATGAAAAAACCCTGACGTGTCACACTGTGTTAATTCTTATTGGATAAAAAACTACACAAAAATGACAAAACAGTATGTAAAAAAACTTGGTCCACGCTGGCTTCCGTAAGAAATAGGAGGATAAGTGGCTGATCTGTTGGTCGATCAACTCATTATCAATAAGGGTAAGCACTGAGTCTGGAGCATTAGAGGTAGGGACATCACAAAAGATCCCATTCGTCTGGGAGGGTTTAGTGAATAAAATCATTCTTAAGAGCAGCGTCTCCCAACCCTGGCTCTCAATGCTTTAAAGAGATCCATCAGAATCAGGCATGTAAAAGCAGGAAAATGTCTAAAAACTGCACAGGGCGGCTCCCGTGGCTCTGGGTTTTGACACCCCCGATCTAAGAGGAGGAGTAAAAAGGGCATCCAAGTGGTCTGAGGGGAATTGCTGACTTTGAGACAGTGATGATGCAATCTCGGAGCTAAAAGGGAAATCTGTCGACGCCACAGGTATGACCTCTCCAGCCTGAAGATCCTGGGCACCGTGGGAGAGCCCATCAACCCCGAGGCGTGGCAGTGGTACCACGAGGTGGTCGGCCAGGGCAGGTGTCCTGTGGTGGACACGTTCTGGCAGACCGAGACGGTAAGAAACAGACACGAAAGCCTCTCAGAGCTGTTACACTTCAGATATTGTCTGATTCTCCTGTCCTCTGCAGGGTGGCCATGTGTTGACTCCTCTGCCTGCTGCCACACCGCTGAAACCAGGCTCTGCCGTAAGCCCTTTTCTTTGCCAAAGCATCTCACCTTATACAGGTCACGCAGCTTGTTGGTAACTCAAGCCAATTAGAATCCATTTTATTGTAATATACAATCAAAATGAAAGCATCCAGTTCAAGTAGAAATGTTCCTAGATGTCAGATTGTAGCAGATCTCCCCTTTGATCAAATCCTCAATCCTGACTGTGGAGAGAAAAAAAACTCCCTTTAACGAGAAGGAACCTCTGGCAGAACAAGAGGGGAAAAAGGACAACAAGCACAGCCCCGGACTCACTTGTTCCATAAGAGTGACGACTGGGAACTTGAGACTTAATTTGTATGACATTTTCTGCACAGCCAGAGGAAGAGACAGTATTGCTGCTCCTTCGTTTATTATTGAAATAAAAAACGATTTGATATGACAGATTTGAGAAGCAAAACTTTGTCTTTGGTAGCTTTTGTGCTCGCTGCCTTGAGCAAAACATTAGTATTTGGATTTTTATTGGATAAAGACAAAAAGCGAATGGCAGGCTGTGACTTTAAAACCAGCCAGCGTTTGCACCTCTGCCTGATCTTAACAACAGACCATGTACAGCTAAACAAACCCGCACCATGATACTACCACCATCAATTTTCACTGGTTTCTTGAAACAGAACAACAGTAATTTGGTGGCATCTGCCCATAAGATTCACGGATGGTTAAAACGGTCTGATTTCAATCAAACATCCTTCCCATGTACCTGGCTGACAGTCCACTGTCACAGAGCCCCTTCAAAAATGCGTTTACCGATCAGAAATGTTACATTATTTAAATGTTGTACATCGCATCTTGTTTTGTTCATCCATGTTTTCTTCATCCATTTTTAACACCTGCTTGTAAAAAGAAAAAGAAAAAGGAAATTACAGAGAAATACACACAAAAAAAAGCCCTTCCTTGGATTTTCTGTGGGCCTGCTGGTTATGATGTGGGCGAGGCACCACGGCCAGGCAGGAGTTATCTATCAAAGAGCACAGTTGTCTCACATTAAATCTACAACTCATATTTCAGACCTTCCCTTTCTTCGGGGTCGAGCCGACCATCCTCAACGAGCACGGGGAGGAAGTGGAGGATGAGGTGGAGGGTTATCTGGTAAGTTTCAGCTCAGAAAAACATTTTTTTTCCCTCTCTGCGTTGGGACGAACGGGGAGATAAGCTCCGGACGCAGATCACCAGATGCACAGTACCAAGGAAATGTAATCCCCCTGTTCGTGCGGGCATTATCTCAGATCCCGCCGCCTGTGATCAGCTGATTTATTCTTTGGAGCAAAAAATGGAAGTATTGGGACCTGCTGGTGGAGTTTTAACACTGTGCCCTGTTTTTTTTTTTTTGTTGTTGTTGTTGTTGTTGTTGTAGGTTTTCAAAAGGCCCTGGCCAGGAATAATGCGCACTGTGTTCAAAAACCACGAGCGCTTCGAGAACACCTACTTTAAGAAGTTCCCAGGCTTTTACGTGACCGGCGATGGTGAGAGCTGAGCTGAACTTTCACCTTTGCATCTCGAAAGCCAACAGATTTCCTTCCTTATTTTGAGGTTCTTACGTTTGTTTTTTCCCCTCTTGCAGGCTGCAAGCGGGATAAAGACGGTTATTTTTGGATCACTGGGAGAATAGATGACATGCTCAACGTGTCAGGTAGTGGGCTCCTGCACCGGAAGTGTGCTGAGTTGACATTTTTGGTCTTTCCGACCTTGTTTAGTTCACGACCTGCTTTGGGTTCTTGTCCCCCAGGCCACCTGATGAGCACGGCGGAGGTGGAGGCGGCCCTGATGCTCCACCCGGCTGTGTCGGAGGCAGCCGTGGTGAGTCGGCCTCACAAGGTGAAGGGAGAGTGTCTGTACTGCTTTGTCACTCTCAAAGACAGCAGGGAGTTCCACAACACGCTGGTGGAGGAGCTGAAGAGACTGGGTGAGACTCCAACACGTCCACATTATCGGTGTTATAGGAGAAAACATGATCAAAACATCTTTTAAGATTCTACTTGTAACACAACTTAAACCAAAGTGCCCTAAAAGTGGAGATTATCTCCTTCCCTTGAAAAATTAAATGCTGGTTCTGCAATCATGACTTTATGATTTAGTGCTATCACACCCTTTCTGCGGTTTCTTTCAGTGAAAGTGCTGAAAGTACATTTAATAAAAGTTGTTCAGGTATTTTCAGGTCTCATTTTCAGGGCTGAGAACCTATAAACCCTCCTCTGTTTTTGACACAATCTTTGAACGTCAGCCCAGACTAACTTCCCACTCTGCTGATTTCCCCCTCCTCTTAGTGAGGGAGAGAATCGGACCAATCGCCACGCCGGACTTCATTCAAAATGCCCCCGCTCTGCCCAAGACCCGTTCAGGTAAAGTCTCCCCCCCGCCATCCTCCTCTTCTTCCTCCTTATTTTCCCCCCTCTGAAACACCGGCCTCCTGCTCTTCCTCAGGGAAGATAATGAGGCGGATCCTCCGGCAGATTGCCCGCAACGACAAGGACCTGGGGGACCTCTCCACCCTGGCCGACCCCAAGGTGGTGGAGGTGCTGTTCAGCCAGAGGAGCGAGGCTGCGGCCTAACAAACGCCCTCAGCTTTTTATACCGTGACTATGCAACGTTACTGATGAAAACCCTCCCCCCCCGGACCTTTGGACTGAACGTTAGGGCCCCGGGCGGAGACATTTAAGCAGTGGAAATAACATCCAATGGTTATTTTTTGTTGTTGTGCTTGGGCCAAAATGCCAGGCCCTCGGGTCCGAGCTTTTACTGGATGAAGAAGAGATGCTTTCTGTCCGTTCGAATGTTGGAATTTAGAGGTCCGCTTTGCAAAGCCTGTTCCTGACTGGTGCCTGCTGTATATTTCGATGCTGTGAGACATTTCTATGACCCGAGAATAAAGCGTAGAAGCAGCCTCCCTCCTTTGTTCCGTTCGGTTTCCAAACAGAGCGGCTGAATGTCGCCCCCATGCGACGGGACTCCGCCACTGCAGCAGCTGCCTGACGAGTGACTGAAAATCCGTCTTTTTTTTCTCCTTCTGAGGCTTTTTTTACCCTTCTGTCATCTAATGATGCACAAAGCACACACAGGCAAGGCTTTGATGATGTGATCTGTGCAGCTGGGAGCAGCGATTACAGGAAACCGAAGAGGGCCGAGGCTGTTTTATCTTAAGAGCGAGGGAATCGTTTGAAATTACAAGCATCAGTTGACTTGACGAGGACAAAAAGGGAACAATAATGCCTTTTTTAAGCGATGAGACTGCAGCAGGTTGTTGTGAACATCTCTCAGAGATGTGTGTGTGAGTGTGTGTGTGTGTAGGGGGTTATTGCTGTCTCATCCTCAGGTCGTGTGCAGTCGGTAGGCTTCTCTCTTGTTTCTGGCTGCTCATCTCCTCCATGTCACATGCAAATTTCAGAGCATGTAGGGGGAAGCGGGGGGGGGGGGGGGACAAGGACA
>CAJRST010007779.1:3184518-3212046 GCA_907169785.1 Menidia menidia | reverse complement strand
GGGGGGGGGGGGGGGGGGGGGGGGGGGGGGGGGGGGGGGGGGGGGGACAAGGACATGAACACAGACCAGTGATGGGTTGTGTTACAATATCACCCCCTTGCAGCAGAAGGAGTGGTAACCATGACAACATCTTCACCACGACTACCCCATCTTCCCTACTTCTTTACCCCCCTCTACCCCCCCCCCCCCGCCCCCCTGCGGTCTGCTGATGTTTATTGTCTTTTTATCGTCACAGGATCACACAATTTGTATCACCTGTTACAGTTGCCGCAAGAAGAAGCAACAACCCCCAACAATAGTAGACAAAAGCTACAAATAAAGATGAGCATCAGCGAGGATTCAGAATGCTTTAAAAGCCATTTAATCCCCAGCATCCAGTTCATTAATTCACAGTGACCGTGAAGAGCAGAAACTGCCACGTGTTAGAAAAACACATCTCACCCCAAACAGCATCATAAACAGACATATGGCGGACGTTTAGAGGGCAGGGAGGAGGGAGGTAGGAAATAAGGACGCTCATTTAAACAGATCTGGAAGGTCAGAAACCAGCAGAGAGTGGGGGCTATTTATCCAGAAACTGGTGAACAGCCCACCGGATACATTTTCAGTGAAGTAAGAGAAACAAACCAATAGCATACCAACTTCAATCAAGCCCAATACAAACAGAAAAACTAAAAAAATGTCTAAAAAGAAAGTCACCGGGGAATTCTGAAACTCATGCTTTGGAAATTAAATGTTGACTCTTGTCTTTAAAAGTAGAGATTTAAGCAGATATAAAAAGTGAACATATCAGTAAATGAAACAAAAGTTTCAAATGTCCATAAAACTGACTTTGTGATTATCATGTCTTTTTTTATAGTATAAAAAAAATAAAAAATAGCCTTGAAAGGACTGTTCTTCCATGTGTAAGATGATGTTGCCCAAATATCTTTCCTCCCTTCCTGTTTCTCCTGTTCAAGCCGCACAATCATTTGATCTTCCCGTCAAACTTTCCATCCGTCATGAAAAAGACTTCCAAAATCCTTTTCTCTCATCCTGTGGTGTCACATGGGCTCAGAGCAACACTCCACCATCCCAACTGCCTGTGTTGCTGGATTACTCTGAGCTTTCAGGGCTGTTCGTCTGAGCTTGTGTGGAGACACAAAGATGTGCGCTGTGTGAGTGTAAGTGTGCGTTTGAGCTGGTGCCAAAGCCACGAGAAAAAGACCCGGCGCATCCAAAGCAAATTACAGGGACAAAGGGAGAATCAAGGAGGCACCAAATGAATGGCGCGGTTTTGTTTTTGCTCCTCAAAAGAAAAGACAGATGGTCCAACTGAACTCGGAGCCCGCTGGATTTTTTCCACATTTAAAGTTTGTGTTCTGGGCGACTCTGAGACCGCCCCATGGAGGTCAGCAGGCCGTGTGCTGGACGGAGGAAGAGCACGGAGGCTAAATAACGTGCAGCAGGACTGTATGAGAGCAGTTCAGATAGCAATTTTATGTGAGAGATGCAAAGTCCACCTTTGAGATTGGTTGAGATTGATCAGCATTACTCTTAAAATGCTGAGGAAGTCAAAATGTCCTTCTTTTTAAAAATGAAAACCCCATGTTTGGAGAACATTCCACGGAGAGATCTGAATCCAGCCAACAATTCTTAAGTTTTATCATCTGACCGGTCCGTGGTGCTGACCAGCCGGAGCACAAAGGGGCTCAGATGCTTTAAGCCAGCATCCGTTGGGTCAGAACTGAGCTCAGATCTGGCATCCATGCCGATCGAGGACTTATTGAGATTATATCCGGAGCCCTGTAATTACACTCTAATTAAAGAGCCAAAAAAAAAGACTGGTAAAAACTTTTAATTTAATGATCAAACTGTAATTTTTCTCTCACTTGACATATCTGAAGCACTTGCTGTCAAGTTGCCTTTTCTCAAACACTCACAAGTCCGCTCCTCTTTTGAAGGCCTTCCTAATTAAAAACTGCCATTATGAGGGGATCACTTAGGAGGTTTTCCAGGCAGCTGGGGCCGGTGAATGAACTACAACCGATTAGATTGGAATCGCAATAGATTGGATTGTTAAATGCTTGAATTGAACTGTATTTCTGAGGTGCTTAGACTTGACATTTTCAGGGATTTGGTGCCACATAAACAGAATTAAATTGAAATGAAATACCCGTCGAATTGGGAAACATCCCACACTGACCTCATATCAGCAAACAAACCTTTCGTGATAGTTATAAGTAGTTTAATTTGTCGTTTAATGCATGGACATAAACTTTCAGACAAGATATTTCTTTAAATGACAGATAAAACTCTTATTAATGGGGGAATTTATAAACAAAGGATAATGTCGGCTATTGTGAAGAAGTGGATTTATATTTTGTTGGCATAAAATATATATTAAAATATAAAGGGATGGTACTGGTGTAAACTATTACAGTAAATAAAGCTCTTAAGTTGCACAGACTGTGTCGTTAAACTTTAATGCTGCTGCCCCACCATGGCTGCATCAGTAGCTGTGTGGAATGAGGTCCACATTGTAGCCAACGAAGGCCTTTACACCCCTTTATTTCTTATTCTTGAATACTTTTAGTTTCAACGAAGTTCTAAATCTTCTCAGATTTGCTGTGAACGTGTTCCCTCTGTGGCTCGACGTGCTTCTGATTGGACGTCAGGCTGAGTGACGGGGCTCTGCTCCCTCGGCTCCGGGTTCAAACGCCCCTCGCACACCCCCCACACAAAGGGGATGTCTGTTTCCCTCCCACAATGGTGTGTTTTCCTCGTGTAGGCCGGGGCCCTGGACGCTGCTGGACGCTCCGGTCTGCTGCCTCCAGGGCGAGGAGCAGAGCGGGGACGGGCCCGACCCTGTGAGAATCCAGCCGTTTTTTTTGCCCGTGCTGAGCCGTGAGCTTTTTGTGTGGTTGGCATGACAACCCCCTCGGCTGCCCTTTGTCTGCTGGAGGTCTCTGTGCGCAGCTACAGGCTCGTGCAAAGTAGGGGTCCGGTTTAGAGAGATGGCGTGATGCGGCGGCGCCGAGGCCTCTGGAAGGTTCCGGCTGCCAGCAGAGGACACGGAGGATGAGGCAATTATGTGCAAGTGATTGAAATATGTCTGTAAAAAACACTGATGAAATGAACAGACTCTTACTTTTTTTGCTCTTTCTTTGCTTGGGGACACATACAAATCCTCTGCCAAGATAGGAATTAGTCAGTTCAGTTATTTTTTATTGCCTGTTTACAAGAAGAAAAAATGCAAAGAACAAATTATGACATACACCATGAAATCGGAGGAAACTTAGAAAACACTAACACAGGCAAGCCAGAGGGTTCTGACGAGGGTTTTTAACTAGAAATGTAGTTTTTATTTGGTCAGCTTTCGGGAGATAGACAAACATTCAGGCATAAAAACGTTTCCATCGGTATTGGTGGATGTAGGTTTTTGGCTTGAGATTTTACAGTAGAGGCTCACGTTTTTATTTGGGACTGGTACAGGACACTGAACGCCCCATGGGAGGAGACCACTCCAACTGGTAGCTGCTCTCACCCCTGAGCCCACCCATAAAAGTAGAACAAGTACAACATAATGTCACTGCCTCTCATAAGGCCTTTCTTGGGAGGCATCCTGACCACACGCCCACACCACTTTCTAAGGGGTTTGTCACGGCTGTAGATTAGCTGCAACACACAAGGTGGAACCCATCGAATTAGGTTGCAAAGTGAGTCCGAAAGCTTGTTGTTTTCCACTTTTGATAAAAAGAAAAACTCTATCGGCATTGATACAAAGACACTTTTCTTCATTTCTCTCTTCCATCCCTGAAAACAAGTTCTTTAGAGTTTTTTCTGAAACCATCACATCTATATGCTGATCTATCTATCCCTTCAGTGACCTTAGATTTGTTTCACTGAGACGTAACAATGGCCATTCAATCCCTGCACACTGCTACCAGGCGTTCAAACTCTGAACAAGCGTCAGCTGCAAAACTCCACGAAACAAGACGGAGAAGAAACCAGAGGCTCCACTCATCTGTTCAGTCAAACGATTTGGGAACATGAGAGGAAACAGCGCAAAACAGCGAGGGCCAGACAGCCGGCGCTGCATTATTCAGCAGAGACGGAGAGAAAAAACCTGCTGCTTTTTATCTCTCCCTGTCACAGTCAGGCGTCAGCAAATATTCCACAGAAGACTCATTTAGGAGGATGGCTCAATAGACGCACACTTTTCAAATCGATGGACTTCAATAGACTTTTCCCTGCCTGTGAAATCTGGTTTAATTTGCAACCAGCAGCCTGCGCTGCTGATTTATTCATGATTTCAGCTGCAGATTGTGATCAAAGCTGGAGACACAGAGGTGACCTCGGGAGCACTTTTACAAAGCAAACCTGTTCTAACCTGTGACTTCTGTCTGTTAGGTCGCTGGTGCGACTCCGACTTCTCTCTGATGTCCAGAAAAACATACAGTGACCTCTTTTTTATATCAGATATTTAAACAAAAAGTGAGGGCGATGTTAAAAGTAATTGCATCAAGTTATGCCTAATGTATTAAAAAAGATGAAGGAAAACAAGATACAGAACAGAAACATTGTTTGGTTTATGCTAGATTATTACAGTGAAAACGTTATCAGATTTTTTCAAATATAATTTGAACACCTCACAGGGACAGATTTGACCAAATTAGTATGACCAAAGGATACCTGCTGCATGTGCGTGTTTGTGCTTTAAAACAAAGAAGAAATTATGGTTTAGAATACGCTGCGTGCTGATTTGCTGGTTAGTGTGCGATTGTCGGGCTGTTTTCCACAGCAGAAACTTAACAGGCACGGCTCTGTTTTCTGAAGCCCTCTCGGCCAAAGCGCATTCAGTGGCTCCGAGCTCAGAATGTCCAGTAAATCTGTTGCTGGAAAGCGGCTGTGCCACACAGGAAGGCACAACTCTAATTAGACTGAAATCAGGCAATTAATCAAACTTATTTGTGCAGCACTTTTCATAGTGGCCTAATGCAGTGTCTGGATAAGCAGCTCAGATTAACGCAGAAAAGCAGCTTCATGGATTCACAGGCAGCTGATGAGGGAAGTGGGACCCGGCGAGGAAACATTCCAGAGAGTTCCAGATGAGAAAAACCTGGTTTCCCTTTGGAGCTCATCCTCATTTTATAAGATTTGCAGGATAACTTGATTACTGTTCGGTAATTATGTTTTTATGACAGGAAAATAATAAATGCTGGAGCTGAAATAGGATTTTTGGTCATTTTGGTTTAATCTTTGAATCATTCAAAGGCTTTGCAGCATGGATCTCAAACTCCGGTCTTCAAGGGCCACCGTCCTGCAGGTTTTTGATGTTTCCCTGATTCAGGACGCCTGACTCTGCAGATTTCAGCAGAGATCCAATTAAAACCTGCAGGACAGCTTGAGATCCCGGTCTTAAGCCGGTGATGGTGTTATAAACTTTTTCAAACTTTTCCCAACTGTCTCAGAAAAGGGCACTGTTTTAATAAAAGAAGCACTTTGATGAGTCGTTGAATATTTCAGTAGTTGGGACTAAAGGGTTTTATGGTTTAAGTGTTTCTCTGGAATTTGTTTACAGTAAACATCATAAAGACAGTTCCCACTTCTTTATTTCTCCCCTTCCTCAATTGTTAGCTAAGGTTTTAGCTCAGGAAATCTCTGAAAATAAGGCACAATGAGATGGTAAATACACCAGCGGCTCAGTGAGGGAACTTAAAACGCTGACACCAAAAGGACGAATACTTTGTTATAACAGTAGTTGTAATATTGTAATAAAAAAATATCAAAGCTTGAGGGCAAAAAGTGGCCTTTTTTGGGGCTTCGGTCCACAGACAGCAATTAAAGTCCTCCTGCAACGTCCTGTGTTTTTAACCGAAGTCTATCCTTGAGAAAATCAAACCAAACGATGTCTTCATCTCCGTCAAGACTACAAGACTCAATCTGGGTGTGACACACCCCTCTGGCAGCTGACTCCGCACATGAAAGCAGGGGACAGTGTGTGTGTGTGCCTGTGTGTGTGTGTGTGCAGGGACTTCAGGGCCGGTGTAAATTATTCAGCGGTGGTGGGTTCCTCTCCGGGAAGATGGAAGTAAAAGCAGTTTGTCTCCTCCTTGCCTGGCCGGCCTCACTCAGGGCCATCAGCAGATCCCAGCGTGCAGCCGGTCCGCATCAATTATTCAACACCATAATCCCGTGAAAGGTATACAAGGCCCTCGGCTCATAGCGCTCGGCCTCTTTATCGGTCCCTCCTTAATAGCGTCAGACGCTCTGCGTTAGAGCCTGCAAGAGGGTTTATTTTCTGTGCTGGTCAAGATTTAATAAAGAAAAGGCTGTACTATTTGTCTTATTTGTCACAGAGCCAACTACAGTGGGAGCATTATGCAGCTCAGCAGGCAGTTTTTTCCCAGGAGTACTGTTCTTACTTTAGAAAAAGTGGTATTTTTCCCATTTACCAACAAAGCAAAGGCCCATCTACAAGACAGTAAACAGATCTGCAAACAAAGAGCAATGCTGACATCGTCCTAAGCCGAGGCATGAGATGCATGGGAATAAACATCACCGACTCTATCTGCAGCATTAGATATGTTTCCCAGGTTAGTTGTGAGCTATATTTGACTCAGGTTTGAGCTCTTCTTGGTGATAATTATGTGAGAATCTCAAATCCCAGCAGCCATTTTTATTTAAAGCCTTTAATAAGATAATCACAACAACAAGGGCTTGTTTTTGAAGAAAAAAATCTTTGCGAAGAAGAAAAAAAAAGCTGTGAAAGAGGCAACCACAGTCTATAAATGTCCCGTCCTGCCAGGTAAAGCCATGCTTATTTCAGCAAAACAATCCCAAACCACGTTCTACACAAACAAAGTCATTCCCTGAGTGACAGTGGGCGTGAAGTGGCCCGTAATGGAAGAGGATTTTGACTTCCGAGAAGATGCAATCTTCTTATTCATGTACTTTCTCTTCCTCTGTAATCCTGTGGTGTGCGCGGTGATACACACACACACACGCACGCACACACACACGTGCACACACATACGCACAAACACACACACCATCTCAGGTCAACGTGCCATTCATCATTGACCGAATCCGACTTTTACCACGAATATAAAACAAGAGTGAGCAAGAGGTCTTGTAAATACACATTCATGTTTATTACCATTTATTTTTTTTACATAAGACTATAGATTGTTAGACTTTTCGACATAGACTTTTCCTTTAAAACATTCATATTTTTATTTCCACAATCGCCTTTTCTTGTCAAAAGAAAAAGTTGTTCATATCCAATAGTAACAAAGACTGGTAGGTACAATAATTCACTTAAAAACTCTTCTTCTTTAAGTCGATGCAAATCAGTTGTGACAACAAAAAAATACAACAGCTCGAGAGTTCCCTCCGTGAAGACTTTAGTTTTTCTCCCCACAACCGAGCTGAGAGACCACGAATAGCTAGAGCTCGTATATACATGCACTAAAGTGCTAGTGTTCAAAAGGCATGCAAATATTTAACTGATGTCCGTACGACCACCTTCCGTGGATGCATAAGTTTTGTCGGGACGCCGTCGTCCGTCTTCCACATGACAACATTCATCCAAATGTAGAAATAAGCTCGGGCATTAGCATCAGAAATGACATCATGTGTGCCCACTTCAGATCAGATGAAGCGGGAGGTTTTTGTCGGTTTCGTCTGTTTTATTAGCTTGTGTCGGTGTCCCAAAAGTGACGCTTCCAAGGAACGACGGGAACCCTCATTTAAAAAACGAGGAAGCGTGCGATGCTACAGACTGAAAAAACTAAATGTAAACGGATTGAAAAAAAAATGTAAACCTGAAACAAACGCAACAGTTTTCACCTGAAAAAAAAGCTTTGTAATTGTGGCTTCTTATCTGTGTATGCATTCAACACATAAAAACACACACACACACACATATCTGGGGGGGGGGACGACTAACTGAAGTGTTCAGGCACCTCTCATGGAAATATGACTTTATGTCCATGAATTTACAGTACATTCCAGGTTCACCCGAAAAAAAAAAAAAAAAAAAACAACAATAAAAGTTCTGGTTCCTTGATGGTCGGGGGGTGCTAGGGGGTGGAACCCCAGCCCCGCTTCAGGCTCCAAGTCCTGGGAGTCTCTACTTCTGGGGGAGTTCTGAGGTACTGGGTATCTTTAGGCAGAGGTGGAGGCGGGGGGGCCGGCCTCACGCCGGCTCCTCACCTTCCAGGATGGGCTTCCGGGTCCCCAGCGGCGGGAAGGTGAACCTCCTCTTCATGCCCTGGCTCCGCCTTGGGGAGGAGGAGGGGGAGCGGGCGGCCCAGCGGGAGGGGGGGCGCCGGTTGGCCGGGCGCGCTGGTCTCAGGAAGCAGGAGTCCAGGGGCGGGGCCACTGGAGACCGGGGCAGGTCCTGCCAAACGACAAGGAGCCGTCAGAGAGGGGGGTCTGCAGCCGCTCGCTGCCTCAGAAAAACAGGAAGTGGGCAGATTGACTCAGAGAAAGATGAATGGAAGTAAGAGAGAGGAGTGAGCAGGGGTCAGATGTATAAATGATGCACCCAAAATGCCAGAGAGGGACCATTTTTTCTGACCTTTTTGTTTGAGCCATTCTTTGGTGCTGTCCAACAAAAAAAAACTCTGCTTTAAAACTTGGGACACACTTTCATCCAATATGGCGGCTTTCAAGATGGCGGCCATGTTCACGACATAGCTTAAAAGATTGGCCTCCCTCACCCATTACTAACTGGAGTTTTCAGACATGTCATTTTCCCTTTAGTTTAAAAAAATGGTGCTCAGTTTTTCTAATTTCGGATTTCAGATTTGTGCATGGTGACAGACGTTTTATCAACATTTCTGATCAAATGATGATGAAAATTGCATCAAATCAATAGTTTTTTTGTGCGAAAAAACTGACCAAGTGCAAATTGTAAGCATGTTGCATGCTGCTATATTTCTCTCTCTCCCCCTAAATGAGACCTGCCATCTGCTAAAGCCTGTGAGAAACTGGAAAAAATGACGGCTAATCAGTAAAAGCTAATGAATGTATGAGGACAGAAATGATCAAATGCTGTAGCCCTCCCTCCCTGTGTTGTCCAACTTCATCCAAACATTCTTTTTCTATTAAGTGACAAAAACCCGCCCTAAGCATTGAAAAGTCCGGGCATGAAAGCGGTCCATTTTTGTTGGACTTCATCATCATTGGCATGATTAATGCAGAATTAAGCCACGTTGGGGAATTTATAAGTGAACCAATGCCGAGTGTCATACATCTGACCCCTTTGCTGACAGAAGTGCAAGAAAAAGAAAGAAAAGAAGGTGATTGTAAAGGAAGAATCCCCCTCAGAATGATGGGACTGAGTGAACTATCACACACCACTGGCCCAACTCAAAATGCTCCTCTCCAGGCCCGACATTTCAGCTCGCAGGAGCCGTCGGTAAAGCAAAGCACCGGTCTATTTCTGCTAAAAAATACACAGCAGTCAAACCTGCTGTGGTGCAGGGCGGACGGACAGGAGGACAAATAACTGAGACAGGAGGGCGAACGGTCAGAGACGCGTTACACAACCTGCAGGAAGTCCCGACTGACCGGTGGAAAAACAAAGTCACAGGGATGAAGGGGAAGGGCAAGGCCTCCAACAATCAAATAAGCTGTTATTGAAAGGAGCCGAAGGACAGCCAACCGCTTTAACTGGCTACCAGAGTACATGTGCAGCTCTAATATTTTCCCTCACACACGCCGCAGGAAGTCAGCTTAAAGGAGTGGCTACAGGAGGAAGCACAGTGAGACTGCTTTGATCTTAAGGGAAAAATCCACTTTCAAACACTTTGACACCATTATGCAAGACAACCAGCTTCACAAACACATTACAGAATAAACTTCATGGAAAAATAACTAGAAATCATCTGTATTTAGTCAAATGTTAAAAGGGCTCTCTGCTCTGTTCCATTCCCCTTTGAAAAGACTTTATCAGCACGTGTGGGTCGAGTTGGTGACCCACAATGATTGGTGGAAAAAAAGGTCTGACTTGGACTGGAGCTACAAGTAGCCATCGCTTGTTTCAACCTTTAAGAAGCTCCTTTTAGGTGTCTTTCACACAGGAAATAAATAAGAACAGGGAAGATTTGCATTTGTCTTAAGACGCCTGGTTACACTGTAATCTGTTGCCACAGTTACAACACTTTCTGGAGGGAGGCCACCTCACATGAATCAGTCCTTATCCGGTCATGATTCTGCATATTGTATGCTAAGCTAGCATCTTTCTGGCCTGGGTGTGCAGTTCAGAGAATAATAAAAAGAAACAAAGTGAATTTTTAATTATCAAAGACCTGCTTGGAAACATTTATTTTGGGAGATAGTGAGAGGCTCTGCTCTGATAAAATCCTGATTTCATAAGCTCATCTGATAGATATTAGAGGCTGGTTGATAAATGTGAACCCACTTTCTTAAATTAAAAATGAAAAACACCCTTTTGAGATGGCATGGCTGATCAGATGTTTCCACTTACAATCATCTATACAATTTGGCAGAAAAACATACTTTTTTGCAATGATATGGCCAAATATACTGCTTTTGCATTCTTTTTTAAAAAGTTTTGTTTCAGTTAGCATCCTCCATACTTTAGTTATCACAGCTGTGCAGAAGGCAGAGCAGCTTGGAACGCTGCCCTCAGAGATTAGATGAACAATTGTTGGATGGACTTCAGGACACGGTGAGAACAAACTGCATTTTGTGCATCTGAAGATGGATTTTTCCTTTAAGCATGCATCATGAACCAGAAAGAAATCAATCTTCCACCATGAAACACAAATAACCAGGACGGGTGAGCGTTCACAGGAGATGAGTGTTAGAAGTCACCTTCATCTGTTAATTTCTGGAGGACTTGTTAGTGTGAGAGGAGTTGAGGGTAAACCGTCAGAAGAAAGAAAGCTCTATATGGAGAATAAGTCAAAACAAAAGAAAAACGATATATACATATATTTGTATACGTATATATATGAGAAGATATAAGAGGATAACAGCACAGGTCACTCAGCTGGTGACATAGGGAGGGGGACCTGGTGGAAACACAGGGTTAAATTAATCTGTATGTGGCTCACACAGACATCAACCAACCAGTAACTGTTCAAGAGTTGGATTTTTGCTGTTAAGAGTTGGATGTTCACTGATTAGCATTTTGACACAAATATTCAAATGCAGTCCAACCAGTGATGAAGACACAATCTGGTGAATCTGGTGAGCTGGCAGGACCATACCAATGTTTGCATGTTTTTTTCTCTCCAGAAAGTCAACACAACTACGCCCAGAGAGCAGGAACTGGCTACATAAAATCACACTTAGTTTTTTAAACCAAGTTATTATTCAATGTTTCAAGCAAACATGAATAATAACTTCTCAGGATTTTGTCAAAAAACAAATGTCTGAATGTCCTTGCTAAAAACTAGAAAGATGTGAATTTAACCCAGTTTATTATCTGTCAAGATTAAAGACCGTGTCCACCTTCATGTGTTTGTTCCTTCTTTTTCCCATTCAATTTTTGGCTTCAAATGTCCAGCAGAAATCTATCTACATAAATGTACTTAAAAGCAAACACTCAATTTCCTATTTTTTCTACAGTTTGCTTTGATGTGTGTTCTGACTTTAAGGGAAATCGCTAAATTAGAGTTCTCACAAGTTTCGGCTCTCTGATGCAATTGATTTCATACAGATTGGAATGAATCCACAGTTTCTGAATGCATCATTTAAACATGAGTAGACGTGACTGATGGTTCATTGGCGTGAACATGCAAAACCACTGGTATGGTCCTTTAGAAAAACCAAAAAAAGAAAAAAAAAACATGATCAGTTTAAGATACTAAGCATGCAGCACGTGTTAACAAGAGGGATGGCTGTCCAACAAACTCTGACACCACGTCGATGGGCTTTACACACTGTCACTGCTGACCTGTGAAGCATGCATTAATGAAGGGGGAGGAGGAGGAGGAGGGGGGGGGGGGTGACGAGGAGGGTCTGCAGGGCGTGAGGTGAAAGGTCCATGTGGTTGGTGAACCCACCGCCAAAGGCCGTAGAAGAAGAAGAAGAAGAAGAAGAGGTGGAGGAGGAGGAAGAGGAACTTACATCGCGGAGACAAGCAGAGTTAGAGTCCCCAAGGAGTTGTTAGTATGACAGTGTGGTTCTGGATCAGAGCACAGCGGACGGGAAGGAGGACGGAGAGATAAAGCCCAAAGGGGAGGAGAAGGGGGGGTGGGGGAGAGGAGGAGGGAAGATACAGAGCGGGAGATGTTAATCGGCAAAATCGAGGGAAAGAAGAGATACATGATAATTCTGGCAGAAAAAGGGGTGGCTGCTTTCCTCCAGCAGACCACGCAGAAAGCAGCACATTGACTTTAGACCTGGAGAAAACACAGGGTGGTGGTGGTGGTGCTGGTGCTGGGGGGGGGGGGTGTTTTCCTTTAAAGTGGAACTAACTTACATAATTCAGTTTGTTAGGCAGAAAATGGAGAAAACCCTGTCGGATCATCCGTCTACACGGGGCCGAAGAAACACAGACGCGGGCCTTAATCCGCTGTGGAATCAGATCCACATGCTCCCTAAATCATCCGGATAGTTTCAGGAGTTTCTGAAAAGCGGCTCAGAAAATCTCCGATGATTTGGAAGCACTCGGGTCATTCTCACCGGGAAACACTTGCCCAGAATTGTATTGTAATTTTTCCCTTTTCTCTCACTTTAAGTCTGAACATGTGTCCTCTCCACTCTCAATAAAAGAATTTAGACCGAACTCTGCTCTTAAACACCCATTTATGTACGGATATTATTCATTCCCTCATGTCTTTTACGGCTCAGCTATCCTCTTGTTCTGAACAACACTGAAATCTAAAGTGGGTTCATGCTGCTTACTGTGCGTATACATGAAAAGTAGCAGTTTAAGCATTCAAACGGGACCAGAAAAATCTTGTTTACCGTCTAGTTTTTATTTCCACACGTGTGCTGAATGGGGTTTTTAAATTCACCTTGAAGATTTGATATCAATGAGTATCCCTCCGTCAGTCAGCATGCACATGAATTAAGGTTCAAAAGGGCTTGAGTGACGGCTGGAGAGCAGAGTAAGAGCCAAACCGTGAGGAAGAGGGAAATACAGAGAGAGAAGAAACCAGAGTTTCTGAGTTACAGCAGTGGGAGGAAGCTCAGAGCTGCTGAGGAGGCTTCAATACTTTAACATTACCATCGCATCAGTCAGTGCTTTCGATCTGAGAGGGGAAAAAAAAAAAAAAAAAAAAAGCATCAACATTTTAGTGCACGGAATAGACTTCACATCCTCTCTATGGACAAACACGGGCCGCTTAAAGTTTGTCCCTTTTCCCGGGAAAGGTGGCGGTGAAACAGGGGCCCCTGGTCAAATGAGTGAAGAGGCGGTGGATCCAGTGGGTCTGTGTGTTTACCTCCATGCCTGCGGGCTGCTCGGCCGGCCGGGCGGCGGGTGGCGGGCGCCGCTCCTCCCTGAGGCCCTGCTCCTGCAGCTTCTTGTTGAGGATGCGGGCGGCGTTCTCGGCCAGCGTGTAGCCCGGCGGGGCCGAGAGGTCCGGCCGGCCTCCGGCCGCCTCCGGGTTCCTCTCCCCCGTCTGAGTCTCCGCCGCCAGCTGGACGGGGCTGGGCGAGCGGCCGCGGGCGGCCCGCGGGGCCTCCGGCGCCGCGCCCCAGGGGTCAGCGGCGGGCGGGCCGGGGACGGGGTCGGCGGCGGTGGGGGGGCGGGAGCGGCTGGGCGACTTGTTGAACTTCTGGAGGGAGTCGTACGCCACGGGGCTGTGGTCGATGATGTTGAAGAGGCTGGACAGGCCGTCGTTGATGGTGGTGTGGACGGGGCTGTCGCGGGTGGTGGTGGAGCGGGCCCACGCCGACTCGCTGTGGCCCTTCTGCGGCGTGGTGGGCGTGGGGGCGCGGCCGGCGGCGGCGGCGGCGGCGGGCGGCTCGGCCTTGCCGGCGGCCGACGGCCGGCGCTGGAGCTTGGGCGAGCCGTACTTGGGCGAGCAGCAGGGCCGCTCGAACTTGCTCTGGACCACGGGCGAGTACTGGACCTTGCGGGCGCCGCGCGAGGGCGAGGAGACGGGCGTGGCGCCGCCCTTGGGCGTGAGGCAGCGGTGGGGGCTGCTGGTCAGGTTGCGCAGCAGGTCGGTCTGCAGGCCCACGCTGATGGTCTGCGTGGTCTGCGTGCCCCGGCTGGTCACCCCGTTGGTCTGGCAGGCCGAGTCGCGGCAGGCCGGCCCCGCCGGCGAGCGGATGGCGTTCCGCACCGAAATGGCCACCTCCTTCATGTCGTCGCTCAGGTTCCGGGACAGCTGCAGCTCCAGGGAGGAGGCGAAGCCCACCGTGGGGCAGATGGGCGACTGGCTGGGGGAAGTCCTGAGCCCCCCCGCCTCCAGGAGGCAGGGCCAGCGGGAGCTGTTGAAAACCTCCTCCGGCCCCCCGCCCGTGCCCCCGGGCTCCCCCCCGCCCCGGGCTTTGGTCCCCATGGCGTACAGGAAGTCCGGGTCTTGCCCCGGGGGGCACTCGGCCGCCCCGGGCCGGGTGGGACTGTGCAGGACGTGGAGGCCGTAGTGCTCCACCCCCACCCCGCCGGCCCCCGCCCCGTTGCCCCGGAGCGGGGGCCTGTGGCAGTGCTCCGGGCTGCTCAGGGTGCTGGTGGTCAGCGTGGCGCTGGTGGTCAGGAACCAGGAGGCGGGCGGGAAGGCCTCGGGGGCGGGCTCCCCCTCCCGGAGCGGCCGGGGGCCGGAGGGGGACGGGGGGAAGTCCCAGCCCTTGTTGTTGAACTCCTCGATGTACTTGAGGTCGTCCGGGGAGAGGGGCGGCGTGACGTCGTCATGGCCGCCGCCGTCGTCGTGGCGCGTCTTGTCCGGCAGGAACGGCGAGCTGTCCATCAGCCGCTGGAAGTCGCTCATGGAGCACACGGACTTCGCCCTGGAGGCGAAAACCAAAGCAAACGAGCCGTTACTCTCACCTGGGACCGAACGGCAAACAGATTACAGCATCATTTAAAGTCCCTCTGTGGGCGGGATTGTTTTTTTTGTTGTTTTTTTTGCTTTTCAGCCCTTTAAACGGGTCTGAATTATTCATCTGTATCCCTTTCCTGCCGTAAAAAATAAACTCATGAGAAAAGTCCCAGGGGAGAAACTCCCTGCCACTTCAAGATTCCCTTTGGCTGAAGGTTTTCTCCAGATGTTACCTGAGCAGGCTGCCGCCCTCCCTCATCTCTTCTTCTTCCTCCTCTTCTTCTGGGTAATCAGGAGCAGCCTCTCTCTCCGAAATCTCATTTAGTGCCTGAGAAACACAAGAAAAAACACATTTGTTTCTGTCAGACAACAATGTTTTCTCATATGAGAAAAACCTGAGCATGATTCTTAGCTCAGATAATAAGAGGATACAGAGGCTGAATTAGACATTGGAGATATGATACTTTTCCTTCAGATTGCAAGAACTTATATTGCTTCATTTTAAAAAATGGAAAATATCTGCATTAATTGCAGAATTAATTCATGACATGAACTGTATAGGGATTAAAGCTAAAGACACAAGGCTGAGAATAGGGGCCTTAGAGGCCTCACTGAAGGAGCCTTAGATCAAACTTAAGATCCAGCTGAATAATCTTCTCTTGCTTTGGAACGGCTATGAACTCATATGAGTCACAGAACCAGAAATATTTCAACTGCAGCCATTATAAGAAGCTTACTGTCTAATTGTCAGAGACCTTTATGGAAGTAAAAGGAAACAGAGTCATTCCAAAGTTCCCATGAAACATTCATCTACCCACATTCATATGAATATACATAAATCGTAGGTCATATTCTTCCAACTGTTGGTCATTCGGTTGGTCAAACAGCCCGGGACAGCTGGAGACACCGATGATGTAACAGCAGGCCGGCTGAATCAGGAACACTCCTGCAGGTTTTTCGAGAAATGTCCTCTATAGGCTATATTTTTTAGGACATATAGAACTTTTAGCTACGATTTTGGCTGATGCTGTGCAATGTGTGCTCAACATCATTTATGAAGATCCTCAGCAGATTTCCCCCTCATCGTTTTCTCTTCATTTCGTTGTTAATCGTCTACTTGGTTTTTTTCTGGATAAGCTGTTAGACAAATATAGCGTCTCTATATAATAACAGTGTAATAACGCATCGCTCATGCGTGGGACTTCTCACAGAGCTGACCTCATCCATGGCCGTTACCTCCTTCATGCAGGGGAACCTCTTCTCACCCTCCAGTCTGGAGGGGGGCGGGACCTGAAGGCCACCCAGGGGGTCCAGAGACAGCGCGTCCAGGAACAGACTCTCCGTGGGGCCCTTCAGCCTCATCAAAGCTCCCTGCTCCTCCAGCAAGGCCTCGGAGTCCGAATGGGAGCGGGTGGGCGGCGCCGGCGGGGGGGCGGAGGCGCAGGGGGACCGGGGGGCTCGAGGGGAGCGCGGGCAGGGGCTGTCCTGGGGGGAGAAGACCCCTCGGCCGCCATCTCTGACATCAGGGCCCTCGCCTCTTCTGGAGTTCAGCTCTCGCTGCATCTGGACACGATGCATGAAGATGAGGAATGCGGGCTGATTTTAGTTCCTGAAGGGTCCTTAAAGTACTTTTACATTTCATACATTCAGTCTCATAAATGGCCCATGGGGCCCTTCATCATCACCTGTATTAACAATGTATTATCTTCATAATACTTTAGTGCAGTTTGGGTTATTTTTAGGTTTGAAATTTTCCACGATTTGTTTAACTAGCAAACCTTCCTTTCACAAAACTTCTGAAGATAACATTTTCCACATGAAACCAGTTTTTGATGTTTAAACAAATGATTAATTTTCCTCCTTATGGGTGGGAGAATAACAAAAACTAAAATAACGCCGATATACAGGAACTGGAAGCTGGTGTAGTTTTTTATGGTGTAGTATTAAATGTGTCACTGATAAAGTGGAGTCACCAAACGCTTTGAGTTTAGAATAAATAAGTGGATAGCAATAAAATAAAACAATCTTCAAAAAGCTAAAGAAATTATTTGGAGAAATAATCTATAAGAAATGTATCTGTTGAAAAGAGTTCTTCTATGATTTTTTTCCTTTTTGCAGTGAAAAAATAAATGGATATTTCGTTCGGAATGAACAGTAAGTTCTGTGCATGCAATTTAATATGGGAATTTGTTATGATTTATTATGTTTAGACTCAGGGAAAGGTTTTCTTCCCACTCTGGTCCATACACTATCCGGGTGACCTTTTTAATGCACCTTTACAAAACATGCAAAGGAGCTGGTAGGAGCAGGAGTTCCAAAAAGCTGGACAGAGAGAGTTCTTGACAAAAACTCTTTGACCTTGAGCCGGCTAACTTTTTTAGCTGAAACATCTGGGATCACACATCTCGTCCCGGGCTTGTTATGACAGCGCCTGATTCAGTCATTCAGCAGCTCACTGTTTTCCGCTGCTCAGCTAAATTATGCATGTCCGCTTCCGTTTCATCTCTCCGTCCAGAGGTGCATCAGCAGTTTTTCCTCTCCAATCCAAAACGTGAGCTGCGTTCACTATGGCTGTGCTCTGCATGGAGGATCTTTCTCATGCATCATTATTTCAGCTGCAAAGATTCTATAAGCTGCCCAAACTACCTTCCAGTTCAGGTTTATTTTACCAAAATATCCTGAACTGTGATCGGATTAAACACAGATTTACCTGCTTTAAAGAAATCCTCTCCTCCCCCTGCTGTTATCTACAGTTAGATAAAGCAGAGAGGTCTCATGGATTACACTGACCCCCCCTGCACCCTGCTCTTTGTTTACCGCGTTTGTGACTTAGAAACAGGAGATTTCGACGTAAAAATCTTTTCGTGTTAACTATTCCTTTATGTCTGATAAGCAGCTTTGAAGAAGACATGTTCACAGAACGTAAACAGATCCAAATAGTGGATTGGACCAGGCTGGCTGACGTTTGACGGGAAACATGTGGCGAGGACTGTTTTCATGTAGCCAACTTCACAAAATTAGAAAGGCATGAAAATCCAGTTTTGAAGATGCTATTGTTTTTGTTTTTGTTCCCCGGAATTTCCCTCAGATTAAGCATTTACGGCAGAAAATTGACTCAGACGATGAGAGCTGTTTCTTGCAGCAGACTGTAACTGTGTCTGTTTGCAGTAAAATGGAAAATTTGAACTTAGAGGGTCGACCCTGTCATTTTGATCCCTTCTGCTTTGTCCTTTTTAGAAGCTTCTGAACTCATGGCATCACCACATTGTTTATATATTATCACTCCTGTAAATATCTTTGAAGAAGGAGGTTAAGAAACGACCAGATTCCATGTAACTATCAATTCATCTTAATCTATTTTATTTCCTTTCTTTAGCCAAGAAAGTCTCTTTGGGATCTCCTCCTCCAGAAAAGGGTTAGATCTTTGTTAGGCCCTCTCACCCTCTCCATCTTGTGGTGGAGCTCCCTCATGCTGCCGTCCCACTCCTGCCGCTCCCGGTCGAAGCGCTCCAGGAGCTCCGCCCTCTCGCGGCTCCACCTGTTCTCGCCGTGCTGCAGCTTCCAGCGGAGGTCCAGCGAGGTGCTGTGGCTCTCGGCCAGCAGGCGCCGGTGCTCCTCGCGCTCCTGCTTCAGCGGCCGCTCGGGGTCTCCGGCCGGCTCGCCCTCGCCTCCCTGCGCCTCCCCCCGCGCCTCCCCCTCCAGCTGGTCAGAGAAGCAGAGGGACAAACTTCAGGCCCAGGGTCTGCTGGACGTTCACACCCCCCTTCTCCATAACATCGAGCCGAGCTGAGCACATTTATTCTCCTCAAAAATATGGAAAAAAGGAAACGTGGCGAGCTTTGTGATCACAACTGAGGTTTTCAAGCAACATAACTGAAAGAATGTGTAAGTAGGACTAAGAGCGATGTGTCTGTGTGCATCAGACCTCTCTAGTATTTAGTTTATTTTACTCCTCTCTCGTACAATATTACTGTGGATAAGGATACAAGACAAATTACACTTATTAATATGCCTTAAGCAGAAAAATCCAAAATAATAAAAAAACAAAGAGAAGAGACGCATTTCAGGATTTTGCAGAAATATAAACAAACCTGCTCAATGCTCTTGTCTGGCTGCATTAACTATTTTCAACTTGTGCATTTGCATAAAAGGAGTGAAGAGAGATCCGACCCCAACAGGGACCAAAAGTCACGATCCCACCGGTGCAAACCGGGCCACAACCGGCATCATTCACTCAGAGTTTATGCTGCAGAAGGTAAAACGGCCTCCTTCCTTTGCTGGAAGCAGGAGTCCAGCAGAAAACATAAGCTAAGTGGCTCAAATAAATACGCTTTGACATAGTGGCTTTCATCGCACTCTTCAGGACAAGCTGTTGGATTTGGATAGTTTTTATGGCAGTTATGGACCTGCGGCCGTTATCTCTCCATTTAACCTCTATGTGCGTTATTTGTCTCTCCTTCTGTGGTGAGAGTGAGCCTTAATGAGGGGATGTGCGACGGGGGACGATGACACACCGCACACTCAGAGCAATCCGTTTCATATCTCAGACGCTCTCAAAACGCAGCAGCAGATAGCTCCTCTGGCCACAAATTCAAAACAGAGCACTATTTCTCCGAGCAGAAAGAAGCCTAATGTTTTTTAGTGAATGAGGCAAGCATCAAACAGCTCACTGGCCAGCATCATTTTCCTAATGCACCAAGTCAAAGGTCTGTAAGGTTATTACAGAATATGCACACTGCAGATTCTACCATGCCGCAAACTGAGCCACAGCCTTGTCGTGGACAAAAAGAGCAAAAAAGTCAGATTTTTCCCAATCGAGGTAAAAGTTACCACTAAGGCTAAAGAGATCCAGACAATAATGATCAGCGTTAATTCAAAGCAAAGACGGTTAGATGACGATCTGAACTGTGCTGCTGTTTGCAGCCGTGTTGCTTTTGTGGATTTACGTTTCAGAACTTCCCACTGGCAGGCGGAGGAGGGCTCGTATCTGTGAGGGGTTCAAAGATCCTGCAGGATTCTTCAAAGCTGCAGGCCGACTAAAAGTGGTCCACCTCTTTCTCCTAAAGAACAGAGCTTTTCGGTCTCCAAAGAGGCTTTGATCCCACAGCATTATGGGAAAGATCAGGAGGGTTCTGCGTGAGGAGTGATTAAGTGCAATCTGAAAAACGTCTTTATTCATTAACACAGGTTTTTCGTCTCCTTATCAAACTTTTAAACCATCCTGTAATAGCTGCTGGGGTTTGATCATCACATACGGCGTCATTTTGAAAGGTTTCCTCAGAGAGAAGCCCAGCAGAGCGGGTAGAGAACTCAACGTCACGTTATCAGATGGAACTAAGCACATTAGTGCTGGCTGCAGCCCTCGGCGACCTCTGCTCTGTGCGAGGACTTAACCACGCAAGGGCCTCGCAGATTAAAACCATGCGGGTTAAAAGATAATCTTCCGCCTATAACTCAAAACTCCTAATTGGTTCAGAAAGCTGCGTTTTCCTTTTTATCAGATAAAGCTTCGGAGCGACTCTGCTCAGACACTGAGCTCCAGATTTGATCTCCCCGTGGCGGCGGTCAGAAGGAAAGGCGTTCGGTGTCCTCCAGCCGAGTGCAGGCTTTGTTTTTCCCCGCACAGTTGGCTGTCGGGTTTGATTGTCCTCCGACTCAGGAAGGGACGCAAAATCTTGAGGTTAAATCAGACACAAGCGACGGTGAGGCTCCCAACGTCGTGTATCGGCATGGATTCAATCCCAGAAGGCCATGTGATTCAATATTTTCTATGGAGGCTCTCTCTCATTGCAGGGATATGGCTTATTATACTGTATACTGTCACTATTAAAAGGCTCGTCTCAACACCTGCAAAGAAACCAGCATCTCAGCCCAAAACAAACCGGAGAGAAAGCCTAATCCAAGTCCTCCGAGCAGCTTGTTGATCTCTAAATTTCTCTGACAAACAGGTATTTTCTATTTTCCACACTGATCTTGTTCGTCTCTGTGTGGGATGAACGGGATCTTATTCATTTTCTATAAATCTGTGCTGTATAGCAGGGACATGCATACAAAAATCCAAATTCCCACCTTTGCCTCTATCTTTCTATTCTGATCTGATTTAAATTAAACACATTTGGGGGCTATTTGTCATTTCAATGCGGTTTAAAACGCATCAGAGGGATAAAAGACACAGGGGAGGAAAAAAAAATCTCATCTTTAGTTTGCCTTGAGAGGAATTTCATGCATGGGAGAGGCAACATGTTTGCTGCCGTCTTCCCGCTTTCCGAAAGCACCCCCCCCCTCCACCCCCCCGTTCCGTGGAGCAGATTGTGCTCCGTCTCTGTGAAGGAGGGTGCTGCGCCGCCATCTGTACCTGGGAAACCTGGCACTTCATCTCTGCCCACTTGACCTCCCAGGTGGCTTTGTCGTTGGCGTAGGACTGCTGCAGCTGGAGTCGCCGTGCCTCCTCGTCCCGCAGCTCCTCCCGAAACTCCTCCAGCAGCGCGCGCACCGCCTGCAGCACCCGCCGGTTCTCACCAAACTGCGCACAGAGACACACAAGTCCAGCACATTAGGAAAAAACAACATTCATGTCTACACAACCTGTTTATTTTCATTTGGTTTTGTTTGGCTTTTCCACATTTCTTTGTTTTTATACAGCTTTTGCTCATTGGTAAGGTTCTGGTCTGATATGTGTCGACTGCTCTTTAATCATTTTTTGGCCATTACTGAAAACATTTTGTCTCGTTTTTTCCAGAAAAAGCCTCACTGGACTCTCCAATGGTGCTGCTGTTGCCAGCTGATGTTTGATCATAAATCGAATGATTAGAAATGTGTGAAAAACTTTAGCAGATATGAAGTCTCGGTAGAATAAGACGGCACCGGCTCTGATGGAGCCTCGCTGTGCTCAAAACGCCAACTCTGCGGAAATGAAGCCCAAAGCGGCGAATTTAAAAGACGCCAGCGGGGAGTGCTTCCATCTGATTTACTGCTCTGAGGTTTGTCACAGCAGAAGTTTCTAACTCATTTCAGAGCCCTTTACGACGTACTGAGGACAGCTGTCGACACCAAAAGCAACGAGAGCCTTCAACCTCTGCAGGGAAACTATCTCATCTCCATTATTCATGCTATTTATGCATTTAAGCACCTCGGTGTGTGAGTCAGGGTTCCTCGTTCCCCGATCCGACATTCAGCCTGAATTCCAACCCAAGTATTGAGTGTAAACCTCTGAATGACCCTATTTCCAGCCTAACACACTATTATCTCCCTCCGGCTTCAGACCATAGCTATCACCGTGTGCACAAACGCTCACCGAAGAGGTCGACACGCTCCTTAAGGGGTTGAGAAGTTGCTGTAAAACAACATCATATCGCTGCTAAAGCCATTTTTATGATGCATGTGTGTGGATGGGGTGGAAATCAAAACACAGGACAAAGCGGATCACTTTGGCCTGCTTAATAATGCATTACCCCCCCCCGTAAAATGCTTAGGTACTGCGTTTAAGTTCAGCAGACGGGGAAAAGCAGAGCGTCTGTACGGAGGCAATAAAGTCACAGCTCCTTTAAACCTCGACGTGCGGCTTCTCCTGTTTTAAAGTCAACAAGACGCGGCAAACTGGGTGCTCTCAAAATAATCGCTGCCTCGAACCAGTTAACTGGGTCAAAATCTGCATACTGCTGCAAACTACTCTAATTAACGTTTGCCAAGTGTGAGCTTCTGCTCAATAAAACCGCATCCAGTCCAAGTCAGTTCATCACAGAATGGTACCAAATGGCATCTGGACGCTGTTATGGGTGCACGTCGCTCATTACGAACACAGAGAAACATTTTTTATTCGTTCATTCACTGGTGTTTCATATTTCTAATCTTGATTTTAATTATTTCACTTCCCTCCCGAGGCCCCTTCACCAGCTTGTTGGTGAAGACTTTCATCAAAGATTATTTTCTTTCTTTATAAAGTTTGTCGACCATATAATTAACTGCGATTATCATTATTATTTCTTTAACGTGTCGATTAATCTAAAATAAATTGAAATTGTAAGCATTTAAGCCCCGTGGTCTTGGGATGCTTGTTGGAGCCCAGATTTTTGCATTTAGAGTTCAGGGAAAGGGCCTGGATGTAGCACAAATCCAGGGTTGCTACTTTATATTGACCGGGGATCTACAAAAGTCAAAGATCTGAAGCTGGACCTGCATTCAGTTCTTTCTGACTGCTTTGTGGCCTGAACCCAGACGCCGTCTGTAGGTGCGTTCTGCTCATTTCCTGCGGCGTTTTGCTCATAGAGCCGGCGGGGGAGGAGGCGGAGAGGCGTCCCGTACCTGCCGCTGATGCTGCGGGTGGCGGTCTGGCGAGGGCAGAGCCGGGGGGGGGGCCGGACTCCGTGGTGTCCCCTGACGGAGCGGGGTCCGGCTCGGCCTCCGACTGCTCCACTATCACGCCCAGCTCCGGGCAGCCCTCCAGCTTCTCGAACTGGGAACAGAAGACAGCACCGTTAGTTACTCCCCTCCAACTCAAACGTGGGACGGGTTTAAGAGAAGCCGGCAGACGAGGGAAGGCCCCCCCAGGTGAGTCGTTCTCAGGCAAATCTGTTTCACTTTGTGGAAAAGCCAGTTTGGACACACTCATTACAGCTCAGGAGTGCCTCAGACTGAAATCAGGTTCATCATTTCAGGAAACCGTAATATCTTTGAACTGAAGTTACAGCGCAGGCTGATAATAAAATATTCAGCCTGAGGTATAAAAAAATAAAAAAATAAAAAGGCTGTAATTGAAATGTATCTTTTGATATTCTAGCCGACCACAAAGGTAATTTGTGTACAAACAGCCGAGAAAACATGATTAATTCCATTAACTAAATCTCATCAAACAGGAAATTTAAGGTTTGTTGGTGCAGAGGTCTCAAGGGAACATTTGGGGAAAACAAAACAAAGCAAAACATGAGCTGAGCCTGTAGCCCCTGAAAGGAGAGAAACATTAAACTCCGAATCAACCAATAGAGTTACACAATCAAACAGGCCACCAATCAACCGTCGGTCCTGCAGCTTTCCGAGTCCTCGTGGGATTTAAACGCCCCCCCAGGCCGGGCGGTGAGTCAGAATGAGCGGCTCTCTGGTTCCCAGTTTCCCCACTCCATTTATTGCTGGTGACAGACCCAAAGCAGACTCTCGAAACGCGACAAAACAGATGCATTCGGCAAAAACTGCTTCTGGTATCACCGCTTTGTCATTTCCTGTGTCATATCTTCATTTTGGCACACAGACACGAGGCTTTCTGTGCCAATTCTACAATGATGAGGTATTTTTTTAACATAATAATCTACATTTGAACCCCTTCAACTAGACAACAGTGATTCATTTAGGCCAGTGATGGAGCTGTGCAGTCTAACCAGGGGAGTACGTTAATATTAGGGGTGCACAGAGGGGTGAATACTCAGCTCCAGCTTCGGGCCGGAGCCTCTAAAAGCAGACTCACCTCCGGGTGCGCCGGCTTGTCCCCCGGGTCGTCCTTGCGGCCGAGTCTCCAGTGCGTGAGGATCCACCGGAGCTTCATGTAGAAGACCACGGTGTTGCGTCTGAAGAGACGCAGCTCCTGCTGGAGCGCCGCTCGCTCCTGAGGCCACGGCGCCTCCTGGCTCTGCAGACCCTGGAGCTCCAGAGGGTCCCGCGGAGCCTCCAGACGCAGGCGCTCCTCCTCCAGCTGCGGGCCAGAGACTCACAGGGTCAAGAAACCCACCTAAGCCCAACCGTCATGACCACCCCACTACCTCGTTTTGACAGTTTAACTCCTGCAGAGATAGCATCACAGTGCGTTTGTGATTTGAAGGGTGTCGGTCTGTACCTGAGGCAGAGCACCAACGGCCTCCCGTTCCTCGGCTGTGGCTCTCATCCTTCGTTCATGATCCAGACGAAACTGGAAGTCAGAAGCCGACGTGTCCCGAAGCTGAAGCCACAACGGCAAAGCAAAGCCTTACTGAACCGGCTCTCTGAGTGAGCTCACACAGACTGAGATCTTCAACCCAAGTTACATCTACAAAGTTAAACGGGAATTTCTTGAAAAAAAAAAAAGAACAAAATGTATAAAACAGAGGGCCTGAGTTCCTGGTAGTAACCAAACACTTTGCAGAGAGTAGAGAAGGGAAATAGTTCATTTGAAATGTTTAAGCACATCACTTATATGAATTCACATCCTTAAATAGACTCAAAGACACACCTGAATTCACCTGGTTAGCTGAATACAGGGGCAGGTACATGAATTTTTAAATTTTACTGAAAACTTTTACAGATTTTATGAGATGTGGTGCACATATCTTTATGGTTTTGAATGTCCTGATTCCTTTTTTAAGTATATTGTTGAACTCTAATCATCAGGATAAATCTCTGCCTATGTATTTTCTAATATGTGCAGACCGCCCCGTTTCAGAAACTCCGGCTGTTTTTAAATTCGACTTTCCGGGGACGCAGGCCGAACCCTCCCGACGGTAAGTCGAGCCGATCAGGGCGTGCTGATCCCGGATCGCCTCCCCGTCGGCCCAATGTCAAACGCAAATCTCGCCTGCTGACAGTGCAGCGCTAATCCCGCCGCATCCCAGAGCTGCTTTCCCTTCATTCAGTTCCCCTCCCGGCTTAGGGCCGGAGGAGGCCCTCCGGCTGCCGTGGCTCTGTGTCACGCCGCCGCCGCCAGAGCGCCGCGTTGCATAACGGCCGGCCCAATCTCTGCCAGCATGAGGCGGCCATTATGGACCACAATACCCTCTGACCGAGTCAGCGGGAGGTTTAACAGATCTGAGACGGGGACGGGGCTGGGAGCGCTCTGCTTTTTGACCCCTTTGACCCCTCCGTGACACTTCTGTTGGCGGCCCACACTCGGACGTGCACCCAAACGTGCCGAGTCATGGAAGAGGGTAGCCAGACTCAAGTATCACTTCGAGTTTGCAGACTCAGCGAGGGACTGCAGAAACCTCGCACCGTCAGTGTTCTGCATCCCCCCCCCCCACCCCAACCCTCGCTGTTTACCAGCGGGCTCATTTTTCCACGTGGAACAGCGCACGTGAGCAAAAAAATGTTACCTCCACTTGTTTCCTCGATCGATAAGTCAATATCCAACTGCCCGGGGGGGGGGGGGTTGGGGGGTTGAGGGGAGGGGATGTGAGCTACACAGACTAAATCAGAGCACATAAAACCAAAGGAGGAGATCAAAATCAAAAGAAAAATTCAGTAGCTGTGAGTTCCAGTGTGAATGGATGGAGGGAAACGGTGCTCTTAAAGTGACCGCGGCTGGACTGAGCGGCCTCCTGAAAAGACCCCACTCGATGATTTTCGAGCCGGAAGTTAATTTTGCCCTTAAAAGTTTCACTCGTTGTTGTTTGGAACGGTGTCAGGACTGACTCATTTCGCAGCACATTTGATAATAACATATAATCATCCCTAACATCGTAATTAGTGCCGGCCTTGTTCCGGATTGAGCCGACTTTTTTTATCATCCCTGCAGTGAGCTTAACCGAGTTAGATGTGGGCGTCGGTAAACAGCCTGTAACATTAACCTCACCACCGCAGCTGATGTTGATCATCGGGGAGAGCAGAGCCAAATATCAGTGACCAGTCAGGACTGCAACAGCCTGGAACCGCGTCTGAACTACAAAAAGGAGTTTTAGGCTTGAATGAGCGAGAATTCCCAAATGAGAGGAGTTTTTTTTTTTCACAACCTCCTGATTGGCAGCTGCGTTTTTGCCCGCAGGCTGCATGGATTTCCAGCAGGATCTGCCGACACCCCGACTGGGGGTGTATCTGGGCTGACATCAGGCACGTTAAAATGCTCGATCGCCGTCTGGACGTCGTCCGTTGATCGATATGATGAGAAAAAACCTACTTCAGCTCATTCTAGAGCTGATCTTTGAAAGCTGCTACGCTGCTCTCCGCTTTTGCCTCAACATCAGCTGGAGGGGGGCCTCAAAAGAAAAAACAGCGTCCATCTCAAAGACAGTCCTTGTCATGCTTTCGACCCGGCGGAAGGCCCACTGGCCCCCCCCCGGGGGAAGGAAAGGTGGAGGAGGGAGGAGGCACTGACCTCTATTCTTAAAGCCAGGGGCCTGTGGTACCTAGTGAGTCCCGTGGTCCCCCTGCTCTGGGCCTGGCCCCCACCCTGGCTCTGGCTCTGGGGTTCCACGCCTCGCTCCTGTCCTAGACGCCACTCCAGCTCATCCCTCTGAACGGACTGAGTGACGGGGGGGGGGGGAGGGGGGGGGACATGTGTGAAGTGGATCGTCGACAAAAAAGACATAAGACGACAAATCGGGTGAGAGGACGAGAGAAGAATGCATAAGGGGTAATAACAAAAAAACCAAAAAAAGAATATAGCAGAGGAAGAGGAGGGGAGGGGGGGGGGGGGGGGGGGGGGGTGGGGGGGTCAACCGATAACTATAAAGTGTGGAGACGGACTAGAGTACGAAGAAAAGCGCAAAGAGAAAGACCAACTTAAAGATGACGGCGTATGAGAGGGATGAGAAGAGAACGAGAATGAGGATGAACAAAATCATGGGCTGAAACATCTGGCGGGAACACAAAGAGGAGCAAAGAGAGGGAACCGGGGGGG
>CAJRST010007779.1:3165602-3182503 GCA_907169785.1 Menidia menidia | reverse complement strand
GGCGGCGGCAGGAAGCGATGGCGGTGGGTCTGGGGAGGGGTGCCAGTATGGTAGAGCTGGGTGGCTTGCTATGGCGGGACCTGAGCCCTGGAGGTCCTCCCCCCCCCCCCCCCCCCTGGCCCCAACTAAACCCCCCCCCCCCCTGGAGGATAGCGGTTCGGATCTCTCAAGTCTGCCAACAATTTGGTCCCTTTGGCCCCAGGTCCTGTTTACTCTCTGGGTTAAACCAGGTGGTCGAGTCTGGTATAGGGTCGGTGATAAAGGCCGCCTTACCACAGGGGGAGCTTTTTGACCTATCATTGGAGTTAAGCCTGGCGACCCCATTTTAAAGGAATAATCAGAAAAATACACCGTCGACATTCCAGTAAGCTGATCGTTTTGCCTGGAAAAGCTGACGTCACTACTGCAGGAAGGAGGATTTCTGTATCATTATTATTGTTTTTTCATTTGCTGTTTCAGAATATTGGAGCCTTGTATCAGAGTCTAGTCTCACCAGATGGATACCAATGGCTACATTTATTTCTTTACACATCTCCAAGATGATGAATAACATTACCCATTACCTTGACGCCTTTTCTAGCCTTAACTAGGTTTATTTAGTAACAAACAAAAGCTAACCATGTAAAATACATATAATTACTTGTCCTAATCATATACGTATTGATACTAACTATGTAGCACATATAAACCTAATCCTAACATTGGAGATTGTACTAAAATAATTTTCATTCCGTTTCGAACCATTTACTGTGTAACCATGTAATGTTCTGTATATTAACTGGAACAATATCAGTGTATCTTTAACTCAACACTACTCACAAATAGGAGCCAATAAATACAGGGAAACTTTTTGCTGCATTTTGCTTCCACGTTAAAGAGACACAAATAGCTCTTTGTTGTGTTGTTGCTGTTGTTTGTTCTTTAGATTAGCTCTGCCGCAGAAGGGCCAGATCTGATTTGTCTCGCGTGAGATGATGAAGACTGTGCGACGCGGCAGCTGCCGGGACCTTTTATTCTCGGTTCTTTCCTCTTTTACGGTTTTCAGAGCTTAGTCTTTTCGTGTTCAACTTTTTCTCGTCCTCGCGAGAGCAGATGTCGGATGACATTAACGACGACAGAGTGCTAATGTTTTCTTTCCTTTCTACCTGTTCCTGCAGCTCTGCAGGGAGACGACAGACTTGAGAAAATCCGAACCCATCCTTTGGGCCACGTTTGCCTTCGACTTAATGACATTCCCATCGACAGGGAATTACTGGAATTGCCACTGTCTTTAATTAGAGCTGCTTTTCCTGCACACACTGCTGACTTGAGCTACGACTAAGTTTATTTTGGCTTTAAATGGTCCACTAATGACTAAACAATTAGAGATGTTTTATCCAAACAGAAATGGGTCCTCGTGCTCACAAATACAGTTCTGGGTTTGCTCACAGTTAGCTAAACATCTGGATTCTTCGAAAAGCTGGTAAAGGACTCACAACTCTTTTTCAAAACAACAAATCCATGGAAAGAAAGAAAAATCTAAATAAAACCCCGCCCCAAACGGAAATTTTAAGCAAAGGCCTAGACAACAGGAAGTACGTTAAACTCACCTGGAAGTCCGTCACCAGGTCTCTTCCGAATGTGCCGATGGGAGAGTCCCTGGACATGGAGGTGACCGTGGACAGGAAGCTGCTGGACTCGGTCAGGTTGGGCATGGGCGACAGGTCGTCCGTCCGTTCTCTGAGGCCCTCCCCTGCGTGGTCCAGTTTCTCCACGAAGATGTGCAACTCGGTGCGGAAAGCCTTCATGCGGGTGTTGATGGAGTCCAGGACCTGAGTGTCCGGCCGCGGGCCGGAGGCCCCCGCCCCCGCCCCCGCCGCTGCTGCCCCGCGCTCCGGGCTCTCCCCGGTGGTCACCGTCAGCCTCCCCTCAAAGATCAGGCTGTCGGTGTCGGTGATCAGCCGGTCCACCGTCTTGCCGAGCCGGTCGGCCTCCCGCTTGACGTTGGCGAAGGACTCCCGCTCCTCCCGCCTGCGGCCGGCCAGCTCGGCGGCGGCGCTGAGCTCGCTGCCGTCCGAGGGCTTGAGGCTGCCCAGGCCCGAGGTGGTGGCCGTCTTCTCGAACAGGTCCTCGGAGTCGCTCTCCCCTCCCACGGGGCCCTCCCTCTTGGGCTGGAGGAGGTGCAGCCGGCCGGGCTCCTCGTCCTCGGCCGCCTCCCTGCGGCCGGCGTCGCTGTCCGTGTCGCTGTCCCGGGGGCTGCCCGTGCGCAGGCCCAGGTGCGCCGCCAGGTCGCAGCGCTGGACGTTGGACATCAGGACGCGGTTCTCGTACTGCAGCTTCATCACCTTGCCGCTCAGCTCGTTGATCTGCATCCGGGCCGACTTCAGCTCCTCCATCATCAAGCCGCCGCCGTTCCCGCCGCCGCCAGAGCCGTTCCCGGGTTTGAACAGCCCCGTCTCGCCGCCCTCCTCCGCCGCGGCCCCCGAACCGCCGCCGCCGGGGCCGAACTTGAAGCGATTGAGCTCAGAGGTCAGCTGTCGGTTGTGGTCCTCGATTTCAGAGATGGAGCGGCGCAGCAGCTCCGCCTCCTCCTCCACAAACTGCAGGTGGCGGCGCAGCTCGCCGGCCGACTCCAGCGGGTCGCCGCCGTACGGCGAGGAGGGCATGCTGGAGAAGGGCTCCCGCCCGAAGCAGTCCCTCTCGTACTGGCAGCGGATGTCCTCGTTCTCCGCCCGCAGGCTGCGGTTCTCCACCTCCAGCTCCACGATCTTCCGCCCCAGGATGTTGGCCTCCTCCTCCACCAGCTTGAGGCGCAGCCGCAGCTCGGCCTCCCGGGTGGTGTGGGGCCCGCCGCCCGGGCACTCGGCCAGGGGCAGCGGGCTGTCCACGTCCCCGTACACCGACTTGTACTTCTGCAGCTCCTGCTCCAGCTCGTCCTTCTCGCGGCCCAGTTTGGCCATCTTCTTCCTCATCAGGCCGGACTCCTCTTTGGCGAACTGGAGCTGGCACCTGAGATCTGCGCTGTCCTCCTGTGAGGGGCGATAGAAGAAGGAGGATAAAAAAAAAAGAAAAAAAAGGCAGTCGGATCGTTGATATGTTCAATACCCTCCAATTTAGATCTATGTCTGGCTCCACTGGTTTATCTGTGGCTGCCGACTGTAAACTATATATACATATGTACTTACAATATAACAATATAACTTACAATTATATACATATATAAACATAGGGCTATGAGTATATATATATTTATATCTTATGTGTATAAAGCCCTACTTATTCCACATGTTTTGATGCCTTTTTTGTGCTGAATTACTCACCTGACTCGAGGATTTCTTGTCTTTGAAGGCTTCCCTGCTTCCTCGTCGCCTCAGTGCAGTCTGTGACACACAGAACACACAGAAGGGTGTGAAACAAATTGAGTATTCTTCCAAAAAAACAACAACACAGCTGGAGATTAAAAACGACCAACATCGCAGCGACTAATGACAGCGATCCGAGGCCGTCAGCGACGTTTTTCGGCCACCATCGACCCCTCCGGATGTCACACAGGCGGCCGTGGCGGTGATGAAGCACCAGCGCTCCACGTTAAACACGGGCCAGCCGAAGGAGCGTTAATCTGTGGGGACGTCTTACATCACATCGTCGGGTCAAGCCCACGTCTAACGGTCAGGCTGGGACACTGAATGGGTTTTGATGCTTGCTGTAACGGGGAGCCACCTCGATGCCAACTCAGCTGAAAAACAAACAACAGCTTCCCGGCAACTCGGTGAGGCCGTTCTGTCTTTTCTCTGGACGATGCAGCAGGGGTGCTTTGAGTCCCAGTCATAGCTGCAGTGTGACAGGCGTCTTATCCCGGCTCAGATTCGCTGACACATGGCATCTCTGCAACACTCCCAGGGGAGAGCATCTGTCTATCCGGTGGGGAAATCTGTCCGGCGGCCAACTCTGGGGCCGACATCGCACGCAAAGCCCGGATAAAACCGGGCCTTCTGCATGCCAGCTTAGTCTTACCGACTAATAAAATCATTCATTTCTCTCAGCTCTGTCTCCCATCGGCTGCAGCAACATGACAGGCAGGAGACGGATGAGCGCTGAGGGAGGGGAGGCAGGGAGGCAAAGGGGAAGGAAGAAATCCCCCTCTATAAACGGAAACTGCAGAGCTGTTTCCAGACTCAGATGGCCGCCCTGACAGGACTATTTAAAGCTTCGGATGATCAGCGGAGCTTCTTTCAAGGAAGCCCGGCTCGTTATTCACATTTCTCGTGGCAGAGTGGCTCTGCTGTGGACGGGGAGCTCCGTTCACTAAAAACCGAACTTCAACACGTTCATTTTCCACATTTATTGAGCAGCAAACGGGCAAATAACACACTGGAAAGCCTACCGTGCCAAAAGGCAGAGCCTGCTCAGCTGATTGGTCAAAACTATAAGTCAGCTTGTCATCTTTAAGATAGAAACACACACACACACTCACAAAAATGCATTTGAGACACTGAAGGAAACATAAAACACCCTAAAGCACATACAACCTTTTTTTTCTGTCACTGTCTGCCTGTATGTCTACCTCCCTGCTGAGTTGAGTCATATGTGCTGGATTGATGGGAGGCTAGGCATTTTCGGTGAGGTTTAGTCTCTTTTACGTCTGGGATTTCCATTCTTCGTGAGTTTGAAGTGAGGGTTGTTTTGTACCACCAGTGGTGAAGAGTGGGTGTAACTCTGTACACATCTTCTAGCTTTTTGAGCCATTTCAAAATTTTTAGACTATTTTTTTCTATCCACCTCGTCTACCACATGATGGTAGAATCGGGTTTGTGTTATGCCGAGTAAGTGTATCACTAAACACAACACAGAGCCATCTATGCCCAAATCTACAGGGGAAAAGATTGCACTTCTGAATTGCAATTTTCGCTCCAGTCAAAGTGAATAAAAAGCACAAACGAAATGCCGAATCCCACAATAGAGCAGATGTCACTTGTTTCTCTCATCAAACTCTTGGATAAAAGCAGCTACCAAATTCTATGGCATTCAGTAAATACTTCACATCAGACAGGCTTTATGAAATGTTGAGATGAATTCTTACAGAAATATCAGTTAACATCATCTAAGGCCTGAACACATGCAATTGCAATTAGAAATAAAGAAAAAGATGAAGGAAAAGAAATGTCTTATTTGCCCAATCCCACCCTCTACCAAATCTAGTTCAGCTCATTTGGGAAGAAGTTTTTATAAGCTGCATATGACGTGATGATAAAAATGAAAAAAGGTATTGGAAGGACATGAAAATGCATTTTCTGTCTGTGATGGCTCTTAAGAGGAAACTGACAGCCCTCTCCAACTACCCCAAAAAAGCCTAACTTGCCCAATCTCGCCTTCCCCTAAATCAAATAAATTCAGTTAGGGAGAAGGTGGATCTGCTGCATTAAAAAAAATAAAAGTTAAACAACTGTACAGCTTTCAATACGAGGCAGAAGGCCTCTAGCCCCTCCTTTAAACCACATCAACTGTGCCGACACCTGTCCAGAAATCGGTGAGAATAGCAGTAATGTTCAAAATTACAGATTTAGAATAAAACAGGGGACATTTAAGGCAAATAAGTCATGTTGGCTTACTTGTGTATAAAGTTTTTTTCAGAAATATATTTATAATGACCAGAAGTCCATAGAGTAATTCTATTTGGAGAGCTTTATAAGATTTAATAAACTGGTTTTGTTTGGTCTCAGGTGGGCTGCTGAAGCCTGAATAAATCGTTTGAATTTAACTGAGTTTTTCTCCTGTGACGGCTAGTCGGTGAACAGAATATTAGTCAGAAGCTCAAAATGAGCTTTTTCCTGCCTCATCCCTCTTATTTTCAGTCAGCGGACAGAAAACTCTGGCACCGGCCGGACTGGGCGGGCGGGAGTCACTGATGGCCAGACGAGTGGAAAGTGTGAGTGTTTCCGGCTGAGCGCGGGGCGCCGCCCTCCTGACCAGCTCACTGGCACGCCGTCAGGAGGGTGGCGTCCGCTTAGAAACGGAGACCAAAACACAACTGTGGGCAGCGGAGGACGGAAGACGAGCTCCTCCTGCCTGGTGGACGCAGAGGGAACTGAACTGGACCCCAGGCCTTCGTCCACCTCTGTGGGTGGGGCCGGTTTTCTCTGCTCTGATGCTGGCTATCTGGACACTAACTGCTCCTATCCATGCTCACATCTCCATCTGTCAGAATATGCCTCATCCTCTGTGATCCCACCGTATAATCTGTGTCTTTCTAACAGAACATCGGCTACATCACGTCTTTGAAAAGTTGTTTGATCTCATTTCTCTCTTTTTGTCTCCTTCAGATATGTTCATTCCCAAATCTAGCTTGTCAATTCAATCCCTCTTTGATGTTGCAAACATTTAAACAGCAAAACGTTTGAGAGCGATGGTTCAATTAGGATGAAATCATACCTAATAGTTTCAGCCTGAAAAAAAATATCCTTTTTTTTCTTCTTAATGGTTTCAACTGATAACCCTCTAAAGTTATTCACCAGGCACATCAAAGCGTGCACACGTTTGCACCAGCCCGGCTCCAGGAGCCGGTGTCTCCAGCACCAGTCGTGGTTTAATTTCCAGTTGTGGTGACAGAGCTAATCTCTCCGGGGAGACGGCGGATTAGACGGCGCATCTTGTGCAAAGCTCCTTAGAGCCCCAGACTGCCACCGCCGGGGATCCCTGTTTATTGGATGTGCGTGTGTCCATATCAGAGCGAAGCATGGAGAAACTTTCACAAAACGGATGAAACTGTTCAAGCAGCTCATCTGGGACAACGACGCCATGAACGGGCCTCTAAATAATGGCTGTTTTAAATCAAATGTACCTTCATATATCTGTTCTGGATGCATCTGAAGCCAAAAGATGTTAAAAATAAGAATATTAAAGGTTGTACATTTGCCTCCATTTCAAAATTTCCTATCATTTCAACGGGATGTGTGACTTTTTAAGACATATTTGTCCTGTTACCTACAGAAACTACAAAGACATTTGTACTATAAAAGAAAGCGACCAGTCAGGTCGCATTTTTCTTTCATCTCCACTTGCGAGGAGACATATCCGGGGCGATGCGCTCCTCTGGCAGCCGCCAGCTTGACCTTCGTGTTAGTCCATGTGAAAAAGGGCAGGTGGTTTTCAGTGCCCGCGTCATCATGGATGAGCCTCCAAAATGTCAGAGGAGCCACCAAACTAAAGCACAAAAACACTGAAAAATTAGTTTTTATGAGTGATTTATATATTGATACATATATATTTTTTATATGTCGTTCTTAGCTTCTGTAACAAAACAGCACTTCTCCCTGCAATTTAATTCCTCACTTAATTTAATTACTTTAAGTCAGTTCATTAAAATATTTCTTTGGACGCACATTATGAGAGTTTTCTTTAAATTTCCTTTTTCAGTCCAACAGAAACCTCCATAAAGGAGCAGGATAAAGATGACCGGGCCAAATGAAATAATCCTGTCGATGTTTTTGATGGATTACAGCAACATCACCAGCACAAACACGACAAACTGTGCTGGTTTCAGCTTTGCTTCAAGTGAGATCTTGCCTCCCTCTCGTCCTCTTGATTAAAAAACGATGAATCTTTTATGGTATATTTCTACATTTGCAGAAGCCGGGAGGGCCTCCATCCTGCTGCACGCAGATTATTTTCACCTCCTGCCGCCACGCTGACGCATTTCTGTATTTTCTGAGAGCGGAATGAGAAAACAACCATGTGCTTCTCCACGCTGTCGGCCATATGCGGCGCTGGCGTGCGATGGCGGGGGGGGGGCGTTACAAAGCCTGGCACCACGACGGGCCCTGAATGGCTCACTCAGGATCTGCTGGATTTTTACATCTTCAAAGGGATTTTGAATCTGGTTTCACAGTGCTCACTGGAGGTGAGGATTATGGTTTAGGGTTAAGTTAATTGAAAAATTGTGATGCGATTCACCTTGAGGGGAGGTTGAAGTTCAGGGTGGATTAAGCTTTGGATCTAATTTTTAGCAAGATGGCTAGAGGAAGGAAGCGCTAAAGGACAGGATGTGGAGGCATTCTGGTTAGTCACTGTCAGTGTTTTGGGGTTAAGTGATTAAAAAAAAGGTATTTGAGCAGCAGTAGTGGGAACATGAGGGCACATTATACAGAAAGCCAGAACAGTTGAACAGCTCTTTTTTACACTGCCACATGAGTATTTCACATTTTAGAGCAAACGAAAGCCCTTTGAATATATTAGTTTTCTCCACAAGGGAACTATAGACACATTTTATGCTTCTTCCGTTCCTCACAGTCGATTATTTTTCAGACAAAACAGATGAAAGACTTCTTCACCTGAGCAAATTTCATATATAATCAAACATTACTTTGAGTCCTGATAATATTCTCACATCTTCCCTCTAAAATGGGTCATTTGATCCAATTATTGGCACTTTAATGCTTCCTATTACATCGTAACAACAGAGTCTGAAGCTGAAGTCATGACCCAGACTCGACTTAAGCTACAACAATGCGTTAGGAAGAATCAAAATGTTTCCCACACCGAGGATATGTCCAACATGTACTTAGCGTTAATGAGTTAGTCTCTGCTATAATCAGTGGAGCCTAAAGGCCAGCATCGTAAACGGCGTGTTTGCAGGTCTGTGACTGGTGTAAGTTCCCATCAGAGAGCTAAAGGGAAAACTCTCTACGGCTACACAGCTCAGATATGAGCTCAGAAAGGAGAAAAAAAGTAGAATCCCAAGTCCTCTGACACGCCTGTTTGAGTAAAGTCTCATTTTTTGGATGGAGCGCTGGATGACATCACTCAATGACATCAGCACAATCCCCCAGTGGGGAGGAAGAAAGATTTTGGAGGCGTGGGTTGGGGGTTGGGGGGGGGGGGGGATGAGAGAGAACGGGGAGCGAGCCAGTGAGTTTGCAGCAGCATCTGTGCTCCAAAGCTTGGCCTAGTTCTGAGTTTGCTCAAACAAGGCTGCAGAGGGCTCTGGGAACGGGATTTAACAGGAGGCGTGATGCGACCAGGAAAGTGGGCGGGATGGGGGGGGGGCTGGCAGGGGAGTCCAACACAAAAGGAGCTGCGGCGGCCGCTGGATGCAGATAAACCCCCCCCCCCTTCTCAGCCCTGACAGAGGAGGCTAAGACTCAACAGGATAAATAAGACTCGCCCCGGCGAGTGAGCTCGGAGATAAGTCGCTCTGAAACGTTTGGAGCCAGATTATATTAGCGAGATCAGGATGAATGAGCGCTCCATCGGAACTGTAATCCCTCCCGATAAATCAATTAATGCAGCACTCCGGACTGAAAGCATCCGAGTGTCAAACGCCCTCCTTTTGTTGCCTGATTTAATTTCTTCTCAATCCAAGGACGCGCTCGGATGCTGAGGTGCTCTCTGTCAAAGCCCCTGCTGCATCAGGATTTACAGCAGGCCGGTATTTTCATACGGATAATCAATCTCTGGCGCGCTGCACCTGCAGTGGTCTAAATATACTGTGGATGTGCTTCATCGGCCAGATATGCACGTCGAAATTCAATTTGCAGCGCAGAATGGAGCACGTTCCTTAGGAAGGCCGCCAAAAACAGCAACAGCAGCAATTTCCCCCCAAAACTAGACCAATAAATACTAAATAATTAACAAGATACAAGGGTACCCCAATGTCATGGCATCTCCAGCCTCCCTCCGTTCACATGAATAACCCTCCAGAGATTTTTCTCCACCTCTTAACTAAACTGGACGCTGTAAATAATAAAAACTATATAACAGAGTCACCGTTTCTAACAGCTCATGAGATGAGCAGGTAATATCAGAGGTGCTGCTTTCAATTACAGATAAAAAATACACAGGACCGTTTAAAAGCGTTCACATCCTGCTTTAAGCGCAAATGTACTTAGAGACTCTTATGCCAAAAAGAAGATTTGGAAGCTCGTTCAACCACAACAGCTCAATGACTTTCCAGTGTGGGTTTGTACGTTCTGCATCCACAAAAAGCTAAACGTAATAAATCCTCGGGGCTAAGTCGATGTGACATAACCAGGACACAGCAGATAAATATCAGATACTGCCATCAGGAGGTTTCATCCTTTCTGAAGATGGCAGATTGCAGTCAAGAAGACGAAAATCGATTGTTGTCGATGTTCTGCTGATGCCTGTGCGTCCCTTCTTTTTATTAGAAGAATTATCATTCAAGCTTCCAGCTGATTTGAACTTTGAGTGGCCCTTCCGAGCTCATCGTGCTGCACCTTGACTTTGATTTAACTATTGCACTATATATTGTTATTATTGTTATGAATCATTGTTATTCTTCTCATTAATTATTATCCTAATCATAATCATTATTGTTCAATGAATTGTTCATCAAATTAAATGAAGCGATTAAAAATCTATTAATTTTCATCCATAAATTTGTCTACATTTTGAAAAGAGCAATCCATTAATTTACATTAACTTTTAGGCTGTTTTTTCTTGTAGACCAAATTGTGTTTAGCCTTGTACATTTTTGTTAGATTTTATTGTGTCACTTGAATTTATACTTTGTGATCCTTTGCTTTTTGTGTTTCCTCACAAAGATTTCTATAAAAGGTCACTTTTACTTCTTTACAGGTTTTACCTCTGTACTCTGCTCCATTGAACTCTGTGTGCAAAGTGCTACACCAATGAGCTCTTATTGATCAATTGAGGTTGGGTATCGAGTCTCGTTTGCTTTTAAACTACCAGCTCAATACTGCATCTTGACGGACAAAAGCATGTATTTAAAAGCAAGCATATCCTAAGCCTTTATCTTTAGATATTTTTAGATTTTAATTGAATCATCAGTTGTATTGAAGCTATTTCTCTAAGTATGGCTGATGAATAAACAACAGCTCTCTTAGGATTCGTGCAGCTCTGCTAACACCGGCAGGTTGGGCATCTCGTACTTCTGTGTGTTTAATTTCTACAGGTGCGCCTGACTGGTCGGGTGACATAAAAAATGTGTCTTTATACGAATTGAACAGTGTTTGCATTTCAGGTTAACTAGAAAGAAAAGAAAATATGTTCTCATTGAGGACACGGAGGGTAAACAATAAAGCTGCCGCTCTGAGACAGCGGCAGGATTTGTTCCTCACAGGAATCAGGTTCAATAATTAACTCAGGATCAATCCCTTTCTGCAGGCTGCAGTATGTGTGTGTGTTACATGCGTGACACATTCATTTGCTTTAGAACCAGTTGTTGGATGCCTTGTACTGCTGACTCTGCAGATCTCACGGGTAGAGGAGAACAGGGAGGGGGCTTCACTGGAGCGAGTCCTGCGATAAGTAGCTTCAGCTCCTCTGAGACGCATCATTACAATCAGCTCCACCTCGGGGTCTTTTCTCAGATTTCAAATCTCCGGATTTCTTTACAACAGCTCCGAATCCAGCTCAGAGTTTTTGTTCTCACTCTCAGGACTGTGAGGTGCTCCCATCAGATCAGGGTTCCACCAACAGAAATGACAGTAAAGATCAGATTTGCTCGGTTATTTTTATGAAAGGCACACACTGGCCAACAAGAGCGTCCTCAGTAAAGTCTGGGAGCGCATGCAGATGCAGAAAATCTTTCAAACATCTGCATCACTGACCAGCAATGAAAAGCTTGGAATATTAGAAAAAAATATGTGAGAATATCTGAGCCAGATAAATGTAACTGAAGGAAAAAAAAAACATCTTTTGTTGAGTTAATGCTGAAGAAACCAGGGGGTCTTTTAGCTCTGATCAACCAGTAGCTCTTATCACAGCACGAATGAAACCATCCCTGATATGACTCAATAGTGATTGGTGGAGTGTATCGGACCGATCTGGACAGGTCAAATGCAATGCCATCTAGACAAAGAACCCTTCAAAGTGTGTATCCCCTCATTACATAAACTCCCTTTGTGCCTGGATGAGTATTCTGATAAGTTATGTAAATAACAAGTTAATGAAACACGGATGTCTGTGAGCCATTAACCGTGCGGACGCCCCTGTTGGCCCGGAGTAGAAAGCTGTAACCGCTCGGTTTCCCTGTGAACAGAAGCAAAAGCAGCAAATCTTCTCACAGTAATTAATGACCGGCTCGCCTGGCTGGGCTGTCCACCTCTGGTTACCATGGTTACAAATGGTTTACGACAACCAGACTGAAAAATCTGCCCCAGTAACTACAGAACGGAGGCACCTTTTTACTTGCAGAGCGGTGATAATCCCATTAAATCAAATGAAATAATGACTTTTTTTAGCTAGAAACCTTTTTGTTTTCTGCACGAGTCGGAGAGGCTTTTGGCCGATGTTTTCCCTTTGTCTGAGCACTCCCATCCTTCTGTAATTATGAATGTCCTCTGTTCTGTGGGCTTTTGTCTGTGACATCAAGCAGTTAGCACCAATCAGGCAGTTTAACGACAATCCGGCCGACGGAGTTGCAGCTTTTTGCTCTTTAATTTGGCGGCAGGGTGACGGATGGGATGCAGCCATCACAAACACAGAGTAGCTGGGGGGCTAATTTAGCCCCCCATGGCTGCAGAAAGGAGGGAAGTGAGTACTGATCCAGATGCTACGAAAGGGTCAGAGAGAGTTTGGGCAGAATCGGCCAGTAAAGGAGCCCATTTTGTCTTAAACATGTAAAGCCATGCGGTTAATGCAATTTCAAATGAGCTATTATTGAACCAAAGAGCTTCTGTTACGAATCAAACCTCAAATCCACCAATCCCTCCAACTTTAAAGACAATGGTGTATTTTCTGGCTCATCTATGCTATTAAAATAATCCTTTAAGTGAGTAAAAAAAACAGAATATTCTTTCATTTCACAAACAAAAAGGTGAAAATAAAATATCTGCAGACCCCAGAAAGTAATAGGTGTGTGGGGAGGGGGGGGCTTTGTTCAGGCCATGTCTTGAAAGCATCCATATTACAAAGGCAAATTTTTTCCAATAAGAAGGCGGTCATGGAGCATATCAATGAAGACCAGAATTATCTCAGAAATGAATTTGGCCCGATTAGAATTTCCACAGGACATGTGCAGCATCAGGACCGGACACTGAACTCCTCAAAGATCTGGACCTCACAGGCAATGCTCCCGGCTGTCGGCTCAGGTGTGTGGATAACTTTTGAACACACATGAGAAACTGCTAATTGGATGGTGGCCACTGCAGCTTTTGCAGGACTGTCCCTCCATGTGCTGCTGCTCCTTTCTTATCGCACTAATCCACGTTGCCAGAGCGAAGGTGGCCAAACCCATTAAAACAAGCCCTTTAAATCATTTGCCTTTCGCCTTGAGGGGGTTTAGAGGCGACAACCTTCTCATAATGAGTCCAGCAGATCGATGCCTCCAAAGGGACAAACAACTAAGTACAATGACATGGAATGGCCTTACACTGTATTCTGCAGAGTACTGGTAGTTAGTTATAATTAGTTTCTGATAGGAAAGGGACCCCCCCCCCCCCCCCCCCCCACACACACACACACACACACATCAGCCCCACATAGCAGAAGAGCAAATTAGCTGCAAGCTGCATTTTACACAGGTAAAAATAAATCTTTTTTTATGATATGCTGTTAAAACAGAGCCTCTTTCTTTTTGTAAGTATGTGTGTGTGTGTATATATATATATATATAGTATACTTAATGTTTCGGTCCGACATTAGGAAATGGTGTGTGTGTACCGGGGTGACAGCGCTTATGGTGCGTTCAAAGTGTAATGAGGGAAAGTGTGAAAAGCCAAGCATGAAAAAAATGTTGACATCTTTAAGACTGAATTCCAATAACAACAACTCACCTCCGTGGATCTATTTAAAAACCTGAAACAATCAATAGCGCATTACACAAACAGCGGTTGGCTCTGAGCTCGTTTCACAAGAGGACGTGCAGCGGTAATAAAGGATGGGAAGGACAGAGTCGCTCCCGTTGGAGTCCGACTGTGAAAAGCAGGTCAAACCAATGAGCTCCTCCAAAATTTGCGGCTTTTCCGTCCACAGGTGGGAATGTGTGGGACCGTCAGTGCTAAACTCTTCCCGGGGGGGGGGGGACGCAGGTGACACTAAGAGGCCGTTAATACCTCATGGGCCCTCTCTGTGCGGCTCCGTCTGGAGGTCGCTTCCCACCTAAAAAGCGGCGCTCTCACTCTGAGCCGGGACCCGACGTGTCACTGGGGTGGTGAGGCGTTTTGTGGAGCGACTCTAACAGCTATAAATGACACTGTGGCTCAGACGGGCCGGGAGGAGGAGGGAGGAGGGGAGAGCTGACGTGTCATCTGCCTGCCAGCTCCTCACCGTGTCCGCCGAGTATTCCGGGAGTGCAGACTGGCGGCGAGCCAGCGCTGAAGGGGGGGGTGAGAGAAAGTGAGCCATGTGCAGAGTTGCTGGAGTTGCTCTACATTCAGCCTGATGTGCAAAGGCCCTGCCGTAAGAGCGAGGACTCGCCCGACATCGTCAGGACGGGGCTCAAGGCAGGCCTCAGATGCAGAGTTTGGGCAAAAACAAGGTCTTTATTAACAAAAATCACACTCTGAGTGGAAGCAAAGGCTATGAAAAGCACAAAATAATCTCTCTTACTAGTAGAACAAATCTATGGAGAAAGTACCAAATAATAATCACTAAAAAATGAAGATGAAAACTATGAAAGTGCAAAATAATAATCACTCTTACAAGGAAACGCAGACTATTGGACACATGAAGGGAAGGGAACCCCAGCTGAACACAATTGGTGATTGGAAGACAATCAGACAGGTGACCCACAAGGAAGTGCAAGTGACCTGACACAAGAGGGGATGTACTTTTCAAAATAAAACAGGAAATGACAAGACCCAGACACGACAAAACTGCCAAAATCTCCCCCAGGTGTGGCAAACATGAGCCCACAGGTAAAATGATTCAGATAAATAACAAAAACGAGGAGATTCCGCCTTTCCTGAGCCGTTCCAGCCTCTACAACAATCTCGAGCTCTGACATGTAAAGAGCAGGGATCATCTTTTTTTTTTTCCCCCGTGCGCATTACCTGCAGCGATCCAATCGGTGTGGCTGAGATTAAGAACTCATCTTTCAAGGCAGACTTACAGGATAAAGCCGCTGCTGTTTTATCTCCACATGCTTTGATTTGGCAGACGCTTTTGTCCGAAGCAACAAACAGATTAATCGCGCCGTTGTAGTCCAATCCTGCAACCAGTTGATTTGAACCTGACAAGCAGGTTCTGGATTTCCTTTTAGGATTTTCTTAAAGGACGGCGGGAGACGGGCTTACGGAAAGTTAACAGTTGATCAAATTTTCCCGTGTCAAAGCGGGAGAAGTCGTTTAGTTTCACACTGAACTGATTCTGTTTTATTAGATGTCCTTTGTCTTCATTCTGTGTTTACATTAATAATGCATAGAGAGATAAAGCCTTCACGCCCCATGTTCACCAACTGGTTTCTGGATCAGTCCTTCTGAGCTCTAGCTATGTTTTATTGTATCTCTAATATGAAGAGGACAACGGGACATTATTCTATGACAGAAGGGGGAGTGTGTGTGTGTGGGGGGGGGGGGGGCCTTGGACGAGGACATAGGAGGGCCGAGAGGGGGCTTGTGTGAGCGTTCAGCTGGCTGATAATGAGGTCGGCCTCAGCCCCGCACCGCTTCCCACCGCTCACGGTGGCCTTGAGCGTATCAAAAGGTCCACAATGGGCCGCTAATAAGGGGGGGTGGAGGTTTGGGGGGGGGGGGGGGCTTTTTGTCCACACACATACCATCTATGTGGATGGGAGGAGAGCCAATAAAATGAGAAATGAAACCCTCTATTGTCAAATCCCAAAAGAGCCCCCAGCTGCCACGGGACGCTGTAAAAGATGACAGACTCTGAGCTCAGGTGGCGGCGGAGCCCCTCAGTCATCCGCGGAGTCGTTACCTGGACTCTGCTCCCATCGAGGGGGGGGCTGAATCTGTACCAGCTGGCGGGGCGGTGAGGGCCGTTAAACTTGAGCTGAGCGGGACTCTGGGTTTCTCTCACGAGGCAGAAGGGAGACTTCTGACTTTGAAGTATCACCAGGATTCACCAAAGTCTAATTGAAAATGTTCTAATTTACAGCTATTTAAAGTGTGGCCTGAGCACTGACACTGCCTGAATAACCACTTCTCTTTACAATGGGCATAAATGCTAACGAATCATTATGAAAAATGAAAAAAAAGTAGTCTAAAATTCCTAAATGACAGAAACACCAACTAATCCACCACAGTGAAGCTTTCAAATAAATACCTACAATGTAAACCTGACCATTTTACAGTGAATATTCTGACAGACTGAGCAACGCGCTGCACAGCCGACTTTATATTTCACCAACAGGCTTCCTGTACTGACGTTTGACTCAGAAGAGAAAACCCTTAATGGTGCCTTTAGGGGTCCAGAGACCTGGAGCGGTACCCTCAAAGGTCCTCCGTTACCCTTGTAGTTCATCTGTTTACCACTTAGGAAGACAAATGTGCCTTTCAGGGCCTCTAAAAGTACATCTATGTGCTCTGGGGTCCAGTTTTTAGCCACATGGGGTACATAAGTCAGGAAAGTGCCTCAGAAGAGATGAGTGTACTTCTATAGTGGCCTTATTTTTTACATTGGGTCTTTACACTAAGACGTCAGAGCTTTTGAAGAAGTCCTGCCTTTAATTGCACCCAGCTGAGTGGGCAGGTCAGCATAATTTAATCATGACTGTGTGCATGCAGCATGCAGCCCCAAAGAGCAGGGACTGGTTACACTGGACGTGTTCCTGCAGCTTCTTCCACTGCGTGGAGAAGCGTGTGGGCAGGCTTTAGCCTCCGACCTACAAACCGCCTGAAATAGAGCACTCCCATATGATGGAGGACGCCCCTGGACCGTAAAAGCCTGACCAGGCACAACACGTTCTCCATCAAATGTCGCAGAGCTGAAAACAAGATGAGGTTTTCGGTTTTCGATGCGTTTATAAGAAGTCAAGACGCACA
>CAJRST010007779.1:3022948-3151434 GCA_907169785.1 Menidia menidia | reverse complement strand
ATCTTTCTACACCGAGCACCTTCATTTCGGTTTGAAACCACTCATCTGTACGATAATGTGCCATTTTAAGACCCCGAAAGCTTCAATTTAACATAAAACCTCTGTGAAGAAAAAGTGTTACTGTGAGAAAGAAATACAGAAAGTAAGTCTCAGTCATTTCCGATCGGATCTTCTCCAGCAGCCCCTTCTGTCTCCCTGGATTCTATTCACCAACCTCAGCGCGTCACTCACAGGACTACACTGCTAACATTGCAATAATCTCAAAACAAAAGACAGATGAACTAAAAGAGGGAGGGATTACTTTTATTGTGCAAATAAGAAGGCCATCTGTGGTCAAAAAACAAAAAAATCCTAAATTCAAAACTTGTGGGGGAAAAAAAAAAGTTCTTCAAACCACAAATGTCTTACCTAATATTTCCTTGTTTGGACCACAGCCCTAAGAATGAACAATTCCAGTCTGAAGTCCATACATAGTCCACTTTTGACCCTCTCCTGTTGCTACGGTGACCCAAATGGGACAAACCAAACACTGACCATGTTCCACTGCTGCTGGTTTTTCCTAATTGCTGGGAAGGTAAAAGTCGTGGAGGAGGGGTTTTCACCCTCGCCACTAGACTTCATTCCGCCCTAAACGCCGGAGCTTCAAACTGTTACGATTGTCCACTCTCATCACGGGCGTGTGCAGCCAGCAGTTGACCAAAGTCTCCAAAATCCTTCAAACCTGACACCAACCTTCTTCTTTCCCAAACCGAAAGGGAAACCAACCCTCTCCCTTCAGCTGCATCTTAACTCAGAGGGGAACATCATACACTAAAAAAAAAGATGTTAGTAACAAAAAGAAAGCCTAAAACCACTTGTGTTAGCTTTTTGAGGCTTCTATCTCTTCTGATAGGCCAGAAAATGCACATCCACAATCCCCCTGTGCAAACATCGATCAGCTAAGCACTACATTACCCATCAGTCCTGTGGACTTCCCGCCTACAGAAAAGGCTGTCTGGGTCTTTATTGGTGCTGAACTTTCCTCTCCTTGTGTGTCAGTTTAACAGGAAGATGGACTGTAGTGCAAAATGTTACAAAGTTATACCAATTGAACACTTTTAGGCAGAGCTGACAGGATCCCCCCCCGCACCGGTCCTTACAGCCACGCACCATATTTACACCGCCTGCTTTCCTTTGTCTGGAGTCCATCCGACACTTGGTAGCGACACGTATGAATAAGTATCTAAAACTAGTGTACCGGTAGACCCAGAGTTTGAATTGAAGTGGGGAGATGTGAGATGTTGCTGTCCCTTTTATGAATCTAAATTTTGGAGATCGCAGAGGGCAGAATCGATTTCTAAAGATAAATGGCTAAAGTGTTTGTGTGTGTGTGTGACGGCGAACAAGTAAAGCCAGAAAACAGGTTGTTTAGGCCCTCAGTAAGTCGCTCTCCTCCTCAGGAAACGTCGAACTGCTACCCGAGGGGCTCTCTACTTGGAAGGCACCTGTGGGGGCGCGGCGAGCCTAACCGTCTGAGCAATGAGGTAGTCTGGGTCAAGTGTAGGCGGAGGAGGGGGTGGGGGGGGGGGGGGGGAAGAGGGCGATTCTCCGGGCCTAAGTGTTAGTGTGCTGCGGGTCGTAGTGCTCAGTAACCAAACCAGAAGAAAGGATAATAATAATACTGCTCTGTTAGAGAGGCCGGGCAGCAGGTCCGTCGCTCCAAAGTGCTGCTGGATGCTGACCCCTGCTGGCCAGAGGGAGGCGTTGCATGACCGTGTGAGAGAGTGTGCTTTGTGTGAGAGGGGTGAGAGGGGAGAGAGGAGGGGGAGGGGGGCGGGGGGGTCCACTCCGACTCTCAGCAACAGCGCATGCGGGGAGGGGGTAACTCCGGGGGCACTTCTGGTTCGGGCTGCAGGGACAGGACGCTGTTGGACAGCTCCCTGTTGGGAACCTCCAGGGGCATCTGCGGAAGCGGAGGCGAGGTCACGGATGGCACGCATGACGCAGAGATATGTTCTCGCGAATAAAGTTTTGGAAATGAGGCGCACCGACCTTGCTCAGGATGTCGTCCACTAGCTTCAAGAAGATCTCGTCCACGTTGAAGTTGTCCTTGGCACTGGCTTCGCAGAAGCGCATTCCGCTTATCCGAGAGGCAAACTGCAATCAGTCACAGTAAGAGGAGACCATCAAAAGCAAAGAACATCTTCATCTATCAAAAGGCAGCAGAATAAAGTTTGACAGGCGTGCTTATCAGCAGTGTGTGTGTGTGAGGCTCAATGAAACCCCTATTCTGGGTGGAGCGGTGTTCAGAATCAGAGCGATGTCTGACGCGGTGAGGGAGTGTGTGTGCTGAACTCACCCTCTCTCCTTGTTGTCTGGAGATGATACGATCAGTCTCACAGTCCAGCTTATTCCCGACCAGCAGCAGCTCTGCTTCTTCGGAGGCGTACTGGCATGGACCGCACAGCAGAACCGAAACAGAACCCAGCAACGCACACAACAGCATGAGTAATCTTCATTTGTAGTCAAATTTGACAGTTTGATTTAATTTTGTGTGTTTTATTATGTTTAATTTAAATGTGGTTTTTATTAATTGTAGACATCTAGCAACAAATCACTTTTTCTCTTCAATATGGGCAGAAAATGCCTCCTTTGTGAAGTTCAGCTCCACTGTTACTTCTTTACTTTAATTCATCACTGTTAACTTACACTTCAAATACTTCTTAGTGATGCTCTATCGAGTAAAAATCAGTTTTATTTAAAACAACTGGCAGGAATGCATACAGTCAGACACTGAGTTAACTCTTGACGACGGATTAAAAGAGAGGAAAGCGTAGAGCCGAAGTACCTTGTCGATCATTTTCATCCATTTGGGGAGGTCTTCGAAAGTCTCCTGTTTTGTGATATCATACACGAGTACTATTCCCTTGGCTCCTCTGTAGTAGGCTGATGTTATGCTGTTAAACCTTTCCTGGCCTGCAGTGTCCCTGCAAGACAGACCTGCTTAACAGGGAGTGCTAGCAGTGCAAAGATAGCCTACTCCAAATCACAAATGGCCGATTTGTTTTTCCTTAATTGCATCAAGATGGCTGTTATTCGTTCGATCGTGTTTAAAACTAAACTAAACTAAACATGGTGGTTAAAAGGGGAGAATGAGTTCAGAGGGATCTCGGTGTCATTGGTCGACATTGATTGCAGAGAGTTTGTGGTTTCCAGTTATTGAACATGACACTGAATCACTCTTTAGTTTGAGCTGAATCTGCTGATCATCTCAAGAAAAGAAGAAGAATCATAAAAAAAGACGTTTGGCTCATAAGACGAGTTTTACGTTTTGAAGTTGTACTTACTGGACATTCTACTGTACCAGTCCTTTCTCATCCAGATGCATGCGTGCGTTCTAAATGAAACTCAATCTGGTTTGACTTTAAACAGCGATTTGGAAAAACACAAAACAGAAAACAAGACACGTGAGCCCTGATTTGACTCAGCCGAAGCACGACGAAGCATTCTGAGCCACACTCACGGTGCAGTGTTACTGTACCTTCAGCCAATAAGCATGTCTCCCTTCCCCCGTGTGAGTCACAGTCAGGCTTATGAGCGGGATGGTGGACAGAGACAGCGGCGGCAGCACAATGGCAGGGTTAGGTAAGGCCGGGCGGCGTTTCAACGCGAGACGCCACGCGCACTGACGAGGGCCGCCCTGATCGGACAGACCGGGGGCGGGCAGAGGAGCGTGGTCAACACGGGGAGCGGTAACAGGGTGGAGGATGTACGGTGACGGGAAGGGTGAGGGGGGGGGTGAGTGAGTGAGCAAGAAAAAGGTGTTAGTGAAACAAGCACTGGAGCTCCAGATTGGAGCCAAACATCCACACAGAACGTTTACCCACATCTTTCTAAAGTTGAAATCTCGCTTTTTGAGTAGCTCGGGCTCCTGATGGGGAAAAACTAGCGCCGGTTATGACCAATACCCAAATTGACCTAAAGGTTTTTTTTACAAAAGACCGAACAGCGATTCAAATCGTTCCCGGAGCACTGAATCCAAATGCCAGCGAGTCTTTAGAGCAAAGCAAAAAGAGTTCTAGTCGCTGACAAGTATGCCACATTTTGAGGTGTTCCCCATTGGGCTCAAACAGGGTGCCACCACTGAACGTTTCCCATCTCACTGCCCCTAATAAGTGGGGCTCCACACTCCGCTCAGATTCAGAGCAAACTGGAACTGTTCACCTGAAAAAGGTTTTCCTGCAACCCTCCTCCGATTTAGCCGAATATGAAAACCTATGAACAATTCCTTAAGACAAAAGGCTTTGTTTTCCCTCTGACTAAAGGAGTTTTCCTTCTAAATTTAGTCTGGTGAAAGTCTGCTTCACTCAAAGGTCATTAGAGCAGAACTTAGCTGTGAGTTGAAAGGGTAAGAGCGTATATATGGGATGGCCCTTATGTATTATTCAGTCACATATGAAGAATTTGGGTTATTCTTAGGGGAAAAAATGTTAACTTCATTTGTTTTTATGTCTAAAATATTTTTTTAAATGTTCTGAAACCGCACTGTATACGGACGCCCTCCTGATTTCAGTTTGTAGAAAGTTAATCCGTTTTTATGGGTTGAATTGTAAATTCTTTCAAAATGTGATTAAAGTCAAGTTGGAGTCACAAGACAGAAGTGAAGACTTTCCAGAATTAAAAATACATCTATATCCCTGTTACAGATGGCCTTTTGGGGTCTGGTCCCAACCTCTAAACAGCTAACCTTTAGCGACAATAAACTGATTCATTGAGCAACAAATGCAACAAGAAATGCTCCTTTTTCCTGACTGACTGATAAATATGATATTTTAGAGCCACCAGAATCAAATGAGCATCTGTCACTACTCTGAGGAGACTGTTTGAGGGTGTCGGTACAAATTCTGGACAATAACGGCTCTCACACATCAGATCAGATGATCAGTGGAGAAAACTGAATAGAAACCCTCGTCAGGTGGGGCGCCACACGTGGAGCTCTAAGCTTTTCTCAGCAGGCACAAAATAGCTGCTTTTTCAACCACAGCCACGCGAATCCCAAGATGTCCCTCATTCACACACTGAGGCCTCAACACTTTATCACAGAGCAAGAAAGCAACCACCATTGATGGGTTACAACAAATGAATGGTTTCCACAGCCTGTGTTTGCAAATGCACGTGCAAAGCAATCTAAAAGGTAATAAAACCACCAGATGCCACCAACAATGAATGGACTGATAATTTGGTGGGGATGACTTTGGGCAGCATGCCTCAAATTCAAAGACACATTCCAACACAAATCACTGGCTTTGACTGTTGGAGCTCAAATGCAAAACACGTCATACGCAAAGCTGATGCAGCCAGCAGGCCATTCAGAGTTCTCTTTTTATAGGCAGGGTGACAGGACAGAGAAAGAGCCCCCCCCATACTTACCAGATCTGTAGTCTAATCTTCTTCCCTCTTAACTCTACTGTCTTGATTTTGAAGTCAACCCCTATAAAAGAAATCATAAAATATTTGTGAATCCGGTCATTCGCCAGCATTTCCTGTGCTGCTTTGCCTTTACGGGGGGGCATGGTGTGGCTAATCACATTTATGCCAAAATTGTTCCTTAAAACGAACGACTAATATTTCTATTCTCCAAAATTTGCCCCAAAAATTCTTCAGTGGATAACAGCTGTAAAAACGACAAGAACAACACTTACAATACATTATTCTATCAAATAAATCACACCATTAAAAAACAATTATTCTCAGACAGACAAATGCGTGACACACGATAATAGAAGCATAATATTAGTGAGACATGGCTGTGTCATGGGAATAACCGGGCACAAAATGGAGCTGGGGCACAGCAGCTGCCTGTGTGAGGCTATTTTTGGGAGTGGACACTACGGCTGGCTGCAGCACAGGACAGGTCACAGGACTGTTTATCCAATTCCACAAACAAAAATGTCATTACTTTTAAGGACCACGGCATCCTACCTTTTTCTATTTTTTATTTTAAGGTGATCTTGTCTTGTTATTAGAAAAGATGCCAGGGAACATTTAAAAATCTTCTTATGTAAATTTGACCATTTTGGACATTTTGCCACGGTGGTCCAAGATTATCATTTGTTAAAAGTAGTTGTAATCCCTACATAAACCTATTGAAACTGTCTAAATATGCAGCAACCAAACCAAATGATAGTCCAAGCCATCAGCGTGTAAGTGGGAGGAAATACTGTAGTTTCTCCACAGCAGTGTGTGTTTGATAGCTTGAACAAAGTTGATGTTCGACTTAGCACAATTTCGCCATCTGTAGCTCTTAATTCAACCTCTGTGCAGTCCCTGTATACGATAAACTCAAAGGCGGAACGTTTACTAGCCGCCTTCAGTGGTAGCTTAATCAGGTCTTCTCCAGTACGTAGTCGGCGCCCTGCTCCATGGTTGGATAAATAGTAAACAAAAACAAGTCCTGAAAAGACGTCCTGTCCTCACCTACGGTGGATTTGCAGGCTTCGCAGAAAGTGTCATCTGTGAATCTTTCCATGAGGCTGGTCTTACCCACACCGCGAGAGCCAATAATTATAATTTGGAGTTTGAAATCAGCGGGTCTCGGAGGCATCTTCCTGCGGCGTGACTGAGCCCCCAAAGCTGGGGACGAGTTCGCGGAGCCCCCGCTGCCGCCGGCGGTGGCCCTCCGCGGTATGTCATATCTGGGATCCATCAGTAATCCCACATTTGTGATGAAAAACGAACAGACAAGCACACCTAAATGGCTACGCGACCGAACTAAATCGCTAACTCTAACTTTCCTTTGTGTCTGAAGAAGTTTGGGAAAGTTTGTCACTCGCCGACAGTTGTTGTTGTTCAGCCATTAGAGACCGGGGTCGTCTGACGTCACTTCCGCTTCCGGCTCTCATGTAAAACTACATAAAGGTTTTTCTGACAAAGACAAAGTTTTCACATCTTTACAATCACTTTAAAATAGTTTGAAATGAAAACCTCCACATTTCTCCAAATAATGGAGACACTTTACAAATAAAATTACTACAGGGACTACACACATGATGGCCAAAATGTTTCCTAAACCTGGATCAACAAGGTATGTGTCAAATTATAAATAATTATATTTGAATACTTTTAGCAGGCTACTCAGATTCAATCAATCATCATTTTTCTATATTAGGTGAGTAGCCTGCCCAGTTTGCTTAAATCGTGTGTTAGTTAATGCATGTAGGGGGAAATGCTTTTAGTTTGTGATTTGTGATGTTGTTCAGGTAGTTTGTTAGTTTTCTCTTAACCTTACAGGGATTTAATTATCTTTATCTAAAAGACAGGTCAAATTACAGAGGATTAAGATAGAAAAGAAAGCTAATGGCTAGTTATAACGTTTATATGGAAATGAGAAAATTTGGTATACAAAAAGGCCTCTAGTTCATCCTAAAACATTTTCTTTCCCAAAACAAGCAATGCTTTCGTTTAAACATAAACAGAAAAGGAAAGTATAATAACTAAGCATTTTAACTAAACATAAGTCACAAGTTGAAATGGCTATTTGCACATGTTGGTTATAAATAAGTGGACGATGCTTTACATCACCTTTGAATGTCAAGGGTTATACTCTTGAGAAGGACTGGAACTTTTCTGAATATTAACAGTCAGGAGCACAATCTATGCGGTGGTTTGTGCTCTCGGTGTCGTTTGTCCTCGGCGGCACCCGTAGGCTGCGACATCAGATGACGTTGCGGCCGAGGAGGAGTTCCTGTTAATCCAAACAGCGACGAAACAACCATCCTTTTTATCGATATCAAGCTTGTTTTATTAGCTATCAATCAACAGCATGGCTGCTCAGAAAATAAACGAAGCTCACGAGCACATGGCTAAGGGGGAGAAATGGTGAGTCCGCTCTTTTAGTTTGTCCTGCTCAGGTACAAGTAAAAACAGTTTGTTATTGCTGTTTTTTAGCTAGCTGGAAGGCCACTGAGGCTTTTCCACCAGGAAGGTGATGCGACAAACTCCTACAATGGATGTCTAATGCGTGTATTGTCCATAGATTTAATGCTAAAACGTGTCTCTTCATTATTGTCTGGGGGTTTCTGATCATTTGGTTCATGTTTTAAGCTTAAAGACCAGTCTGACCAAGTGGAAGCCTGATTATGACAGTGCTGCATCAGAATACGCCAAAGCAGGTAAAGCAGGTCTTTATTATAAATCCAAACTCGACTGGAGGGATTTGCTGTGAATTGATCTGTGTTTTGTGTGCAGCTGTGTGCTTCAAGAACGCAAAGCAGTATGAACAAGCAAAGGATGCCTACCTGAAGGAAGCTGAATACCACACGGAAAATAAGACGTATCCTCTGTTCTCCATAGCTGCAGCAATCAGTCAGAAAACCTGAGCTGTCAGCCTAAAATAAGGCTTATGTCGCAGTTCTCTGCAAAGCTTAGATAGGTGCAGTGCCTTCTGTCACATAAGAAAGAGCAAATGTTTTGGAGACAATGATTTAACAATTTTTATTGATAAACACAGGTTGGACCCTCTGAGACTAGAGTTATTTAATTTCTTAGAGTGGTTTTTCGAAATAGTTCTCCATGCTTATTGACGGATACCTCAAACCTCATCCCTGGCCAGGATGACCCCACACCGCTTCAACAGATTCATGATTGGTTCATAGTCATAGTCGATTATTAATGGCTTAGTAAGCAAACATGTCCTCTGGTGGTCAGGTCCAAGAACTGGATTGAAAAAGAAGCCAGTCCAAAGAAGAACATTTAAAAGATCGTCAGAAATCCGGGAGAACTGTTGTACAAAACCGCTTCAATTTAGCATTAACATGGCAAACAAATGCTTCTTGTTGTCTTTAATGAGGGAAGATCTCCCACCTTTCTTTGCCTCGTATGATGCTTTATAATATTTATGTGTTGTCACCTCGGGTTTAGGAGCAGATTGATGAGCAAATGGTCTGTTAGTTATCGCTTCTTGGCACTCTCTCAATTTTCCCTTAACTTGCCCCTCAGACTTTTTCATGCTGCAAAGTGAGTATCTGGACTTCTGTGCCTGTCTCAGAATAAGCCGTAAACATAACATCCCCTGTTCGTCCCCTAACTTTCCTCTTTCTCCTCAGAGCCATTGAACAGGCAGGCATGATGATGAAGGTGAGCACGGCTGTGCGCTCAGTGAGGACAAGATGAGGCAGATGGAGGGAAACCTAACTGTCATAAACCGATTTCTGACCTCTGCTTTAACAGGAACAAAAGAAAATGCCAGAGGCCATCCAGTTAATAGAGAAAGCTTGCATGATGTACATGGAGAATGGGACTCCTGACACGGCTGCCATGGCTTTGGACCGGGCAGGAAAGTAAGAAATGAAACCTTTTTTCTCTTCTTACAACATTCACTCCATCTGAGCTGTGGGTGTTGGTTTGTTTTGGGTGTTGTGAGTGTTGTAAGTTTATTTTACTTAAATTGATCATCTACTTAATTTTAATTCCTGTAAAATTGCTCTGATGGCCTTCCTCTTCTCCCTCCTCAGGCTGATTGAGCCTCTAAACCTGGAGAAAGCTGTCGACTTGTATCAGAAGGCTGCTGGTGTGTTTGAGGTGAACATTCTCACAAAAATGGAATAATTGAGATTTAAGGTGATTCCTTTTTCATTTCGGTCACATCTTTTTGTTTTGCTCCCGCAGAACGAGGACCGCCTTCGTCAGGCAGTGGAGCTGCTGGGAAAAGCCTCCAGGCTGCTGGTCAGGCTAAAAAGGTAAAAGGAATAAAGATCCCTGGGTTTATAACTCTAAACCTTTTATCTGGTTAGGTTTTTGTCTCCTTACACCCCGTGTACCTTTGAATTATTCTTGCAAGAAGACCTTGGAATATTTGTAGCCCTATTGATCAGGATGTGAAAAGACAAGTCTGCGTCATCCAATGCTTTGTGACTGTCGACATTTTTCTGATGGCCAAATGTAGATTGCAGAAGCTAATCTTCTGCTAAATCGTGGCTTCTGCACATTTCCTGCTCATCATGAAGCTGCCCCCTGGCCTTCTCTTTCAGGCTGGACGACGCCGCGGTAGCCTTGCAGAAAGAGAAGAACATGTACAAAGAGATCGAGAACTTCCCCATGTGCTTCAAGGTAATGAAAACCACAGAAAAAACAAAAACAAAAAAGAGCAGAAAAGCAGCAGCAGCATGGATGATTCAGCGATGCTGTCAATCCTCAGAAAACTACGGCTCAAGTGCTGATTCACCTCCACAGAGGCGACTTCGTGGCCGCAGACAAATGCGTCAGAGAAAGTTACAGGTATGACGTCTCAGAACAGAGCGAGCCTCCTCCCTCTCACGCCGATGTTACGCTCCCGCCGTGACGTTCTCCAGCCTCGGCCAACATTTCGCGCTCGTGAGTCGCACCGGTGCCCTTTTAAACTGACCATCTTTACGTGAGGTGCTTGTCGGTTCTCCTGCAGTCTGCCCGGCTATAGCGGAAGTGAGGACAGCGTTGCCATGGAGACCCTGCTGCAGGGCTACGACGAGCAGGATGAGGACCAGGTCTACCGCGTGTGCAACTCCCCTTTACTGAAGTACATGGACAACGATGTGAGCACCAACCACACGCTAGCATTCATTCAGAATTATTCCAGTAACACAAAAACTGCTTTTCTTTTAGGTTAAAAAACCAAACTTCAAACTTCCCACTTACCGTTCCAGGGGCTAAAAATCCACCCAACTCCCCAGAAAGTTAAAGTTAATCCAGTCAAAATGAGGAGTCAGTTAAATATTTCATCTGGACAGAATGAGTGACTCTGGAGTGTTGATAAGCAGCAGGGAAAAATGAGCCTATGATTACGATTAGATGTCCATTATCCTGGCGGCTCAAATCCAGAATTGTCTCAAATATCCGAAGCGGACGATGCTTCGATCCCCTGCAGCATCCGATTGTGGTTAAAAAAAACCCCCAGTGGGATTCATTTGGAATGCTTGAGCTAATGTCACCTTTTCTTCCTCTCAGTACGCCAAACTGGCCATTTCCCTGCGGGTACCTGGAGGCGGAGCCAAGAAGAAGAAGGCCGCTGCTCCACAAGGCGGCGCCAGCGGGGCGCCGGCCGGCGCCGCCGAGGAGGAGGACGACTATGAGGGCGGGCTGTGTTAACCTCCAGACTCCACCCATCCACCGCCACCCCTCTGTGTACGAGTTGAAAACCCCCAGCGCTCCGATGGCCGTCTGATGTTCAATATCTTTAATGCACAGAAAGTGAAATTTGAAAAAAGCAACAAAAGTTAAAGTAGATGTTGCAGAAGAGTCGACGATGAGCCTTTTGTTCTTCTTTGAGGTGGATCCTCAGTCTGTTGTTTGTATTATTGTTTCTCATCTGTGTGAAGCTGTACATTCGCTGTTTTTTGTTTGTGGGTAAAGTGTAAGATTACTACAGGCGTAGCCAAATCAGAGATACTCTAAAAACGTCATACGACTTTATCAGTGTGTAAGTGTTTATTTGTACAGAGTTAATTTATTCAGTATTCACGGCTGCAGCCTTTTGAAAATGGAGTAATATGCAATCACACTGAATAAATGCATGTTCTGAGAGATGAAATGGTTAAATAAAATCAGTACTATAAATGTCTATATGATGCTTTAGAATGACGCTATTGTCTTCGACATCACCCTCTAGAAAATGAAAACATTTGCAACTTATAGCTAAAAGTAGACGGATTATGTTTGTCTACCTCGAGGTTTGCGCTGCTGTAAGCTTAAACCCACCCTGGCTGTGTGTTCCTCTGTTACATATCTACAATAGAGTGACTGGCTTTTAAAAAAAAGGGACCAAGCAATAAAGTTTTCAGAGTGTTTTCTTGTGTTTGTCACATAGGAGACTGGGTTTAATCTCAATATCTGAATAAAAGTTTAAAAAAATACAGCCAAATCTGGTTACTTGATGTGATTAAAGGGATTGTTTACATTTTATTTTTAAGGCCGAGGTCCCGTTGTATTTTCCTCTAAACTAAATATCCATACTCTGCAAACGCATCAATAAATGTTTCCATTGTGTCCCACTTGATGGTCTGTGTACATTTTCTTAAACGAGTTAGCTGACAGATTTTCCACATCAGTGAGTCCAGCAGCAGAAGCGGCACCAAAATGGCATCCGACAGACATGTAATGACTGTGTAGCTTCCTAAGATCTATTTATCTTTGATGAGGCTAATGCTTTCCTCCTGTTAAGTGATGTTTAATGCCCATGCATTCATGCTATGCTTTTGTGATGTCTCCAGGCCTCAATGAATGGGCAACACATCTGCATTATGGGCTGGACTTAAAATGGAGACGATAAAAAGGTTTACAGCTTGACTGCATGGACTTAAAAAGGATGTTTGTTCACAACAAGTATGTTTCTCGTTAGCTCTGCTCAACAGTGTGACATTAAAATGGTTTAATACGGGTTTTACCGTTAGCAGAGCCTCTTTTCTTTAGTGTGTAGAGAACAAAAACATAGTTAAATGGAGGATACTGGAGTCCTGAAACTGCAGTGCGCTGTCATTGATTAGAAAATGTCCAGTCCCATTTGTTCTTTGAGTTTATCACATTTGACAACGTTTGATTTAAAATTAGTCAGAGACATTCCTTTAAACTGAAGTGAATTAAAAGGTTAGTAAAAAAAACAACTATAATTTGCAAACATTTTGTCCTTGTTTACGTAAGATAATTAAACTTTTTTTATTTTCAACATACCAGAACAATGTTTGAAAGAGCCAGACATTCTCTAGGTACTGCAGAGCCAGATTCAGAGATAATCTGAATTAAATCTGACTGGATAAAGGAAGCATTTACATTTGCAGAAGGCTTTTAACAGCAGCATAGAGGGCAGTGTTTCCCTGTCCTGTATTACAGATGTTTCCTGCACTCGCACAACTTCGAACAGTGGCTTTTTAAAAAAAGCTATTACTTTTCATGAAAGAGTAAAATGAATAATAAATGACTGATTTATGAGACTTTTATATCACTGTCTTCTGTTTGTATACAGTGTTCAAAGCTTTATTGGGACTGGGGTTTTAACTGAAATTAGTGAGCGGCAGAGCCCCAGATTCAGCCGGCCGCAGCTGTTTTTCATCACCGCGCTGCTGGATCCCTGAAGGCGGACAGAGGTCCTCTGCTTTCACTCACGGCCCTTTTCCACACATAAACACAGACCTTTTCACAAAACACCTTTCCAGATATTTTATTTGCACATCTCTGGACTTTTATGACACCACACCGCCTTAACCCACAGGTACAATTTCACATTTCATCCCTCCGTCCTTTTGCTCCCCTAATGTTCCCCTTATGTACTCAAAAAATTAGTCATGGCAATAATGAAGTTTTTCACTCATGCTACAATGTCCTCTAATGCATAGTTTGGGACCACAGGGCTCCGTTTCTCAGCCCTTTATAGTGTTTGGAAGCCTTTATTTTTTTTGCCTGCTCGTTTCTTCTTGGATGTCTGAACGCACGGTCGGTAATGTTAAAAACGGAGGCCCAAAAAGGACGGGGAAGCGCACGAGTCTGCCGCCCGGTGCACGTCACCATCGTTCACCAGTCCGCTGGCCTCGACTCCAGCCAACCCGGTGGTGATGGAGATCTGGACGATTGGCAATAACGTCCTTCTGTGAAGGAAACTTCCGGAGCAACGCGTTTTTACGGCCCTGTGCGCGAAACAATCTCCACATCAATCTGATGTGGACCTTGACGGTATATTTCATGCCATTTAAATAGTTCTCGCCTTTTTTTCAGTCTCATGTTCTTTACATATGCTAACATACGACAAATACAATGAATATCTGTGAAAACAGCTCTTCCTGAGAAAGATGTGTAATCCATAAGAGTTTCAGTTCCGCTCATACGAACAAAATAAGGCAAGATTGTCTGATGATTTCAGGTTTTCGTTTTGGTCTTTGGAGTCCCACTGATATTTAGGAAAAAAAAGTTAATTTCATTTTAAAGTTTCTTGGTCACAAATGGCTTGTTTTTTTTGTTTTTTGCTCCCAAAGCCTTGGAAGAACAGGAGCTCTGTATTGCACCATCCCACGATCCAAACGTTCCAGTTGGAGTAACTCCGTTGTGCACATATTTGTCAGTGGGAAGCCCTTAAAGAGTGACGCCGCGGACAGTTTGTGGAGCCTCCCACACCACACGGCCGTGGACATGTCGGGGGCCAGGTGTGGAGAGCAGTTTCAGTTTCCTCCGACGGTGCTCTTTATGTCTTTGGAAAGCGTCCTACGAGATCTTCAACTGCACATCAGCACCCTTGGAGGCCCAACGTTTTCTAGACATTTATAGCACCTGCAAATCTGTGCTCGGTTTTCAAAAAACGAATTGTTGCTCTCCATCATTACACAGTAAAAACACCCGGTTTGACCTCAAAGGAGAGGGAGGCTAACACTGTATCGCTGCCACCTGAGCTGGGCCGCAGCGTCTCTGAAAAAGCTCCGACTCAGCATCCCTCTCACTGAGTCTTCTCCCGGGTCCACTTGATCATGGTCTCCGGGGAGCGGTAGAGGAAGATGAGTTTGGAGTACATGTCCTCCTCCAGGTCCAGCTCCCCCGTCTCCCGGACCAGGAAGATGTCCGTGCACAGCTTGAGGATGCGGTCCACGTTGGGCAGCTCCTCGAACATGATGGTGTGGGAGATGCCGCTGAAGAACTCGCGCACGAACTTGCCGATCACGAGAACCACGGAGGCGTACAGGCCCATGATACTGGACATTCAAAAAAAGAAGCACAAGACGTTCCGCCTGATGATGCATTCTCCCAATATCAAGAAAAACCTGATGGTGTCAGTCGGTACGTACCCATAACCAGCCAGAAAGCCCAAACTGGGAGGGCTGACCTGGTCGCTGAATATGTAGATCTGCAGGCCCGCCTCGTTCTTTTGATTCCTCTTGTCTATCGGACCGGATTCTGTCTGGTTGACGATCCACCATTCTTGCACCTGATCTGATAAATTCTGGGCTCGCATCAAGGTCAGGCTGATGTCAACCATCTTGTCACCTGAGAAAACGTCACACCAAAAAAAAAAAAAAAGGAGTTTCCCTTTCTTTTAAAATCAGCCGTTTACCCTGACAATCTCATTTCCCCGGTACGCCAGCACTTCATCTCTACGTGTCTTTTAGGGAAAGAGTAAAGGTAGTTTACCCAGCTGTTCAACAGGTGTGGCGTCTGAATCGCTGGGCGCTCGGATGTAGCGAGGGATGATTTCTGTTATGATCCTGCAGAGGAGGAGAAGTGGTCAGTGCCTGGTTTGCGTTTCCTTTTCAATCTGATGGAACTTTATATGATTTTTTTTTTTACCTGCTCACCATGTTTATGTGTAATTTGCCATATAATATAAAGTAAGCCCTCACTTACGAATCTAATATGGGTTTAAAATTCAACATGTGGTCGCCATAAGATGCAGAAGACGAGAACAGATGCTGCACTTACACTTTTGAGTGGTTCACTGAACCGTTCAGAAGCATTATGAGGTCCTGCTTTGTTTCTGGGGTTAGAGGTTTCACGTTTTTTCCAGAAGCAGTTTCAGCCTTGGCTCCAAGACTGAGATTTCTGAAAACAAGAGGAACATACTCAATGCACAGAAGCCGATTCCCAGCTGGGGTTCCTTTTTTTTTTTTTTTTTTTTTAGAGGTGGCATAAAAACCAGAATAGGACAATATGAGGTTTCCCGAAGGATTTGCAACCGTGAGCAGACACATAACGGACCATTTCTGAAAAGGATTTTTTAGCAATGTTTCTCTTTGTATACCTCTGCACCGACCAGGACACGGTGATGAGGAATTCATCCGGGGAACCCAACATTTCTATCAGGTTGGCTCTGCTGGGCGGGCTGATGGTCCACAAAGAGTTGGAGCTTCCCTTCAGCTCAGCGATGATCAAGTCCTCCCGGAAGTAGTTTTCAAGCCACTGCATGGCCTCCTGACCACGACACAAAGTCAAACAGAATCAAGTAATTACACACCGATGGAGCAAATTTGCACAATCGATTGTTTAAACATGCCTAAGCTCCAGGTTTCCAGGCTGTTAAAGCAAGGAATGTACCAACATGATCCTTTCTGATGAGCCCTGGCCTTTCCTCAAACATCCCCATTCATCACACAGCAGACGCTGAATTTTGAAAATCCCAAAATGACCTCTTACGTTTGTACTGGATTCATCAAGCGTGACGAATGTTTTCTTAAACTTGGTAAAGTCCTCCTCTGTGACCTCTTGCAGCTGTTTCTGTTGAGCACTCATGGTGAAGATTGGCTGTGAGGAGATAATATAGACTTTAAAGAACCAACTTTGTTCACATTTTTGCCATCAGTGAAAGACTTCTTCATGCATTCATCAAGCTTCTCGTTCCACCAACACATCATCAGTGACACACAAACTAGCCCCGGCTAGATCACACCGGAGACGACATGCTTTGTGCAGAGCATCTAAACCAGAAACCTGAAAGCCGGCCAGTGTTATTTTGACGGACACGTCCAGCGGAGCGTTGACGACTCCAGCCACCGATTTGACGAGGGACATGAAGAGCAGCGGGAACCAGACGATGCAGATCAGCAGCACCACTATCATTCCGCCCATGCCGTACTTCACCACCTTCTTCTTCTTCTGGCCTCGCGGCTGCGGGTATCTCTGCAGAGAGGCGGCAAAAAGGCAGGGTCAGCTGTCACTGCAGCGTCTGAACTGTCCCTATAAATACATTCTAAAAAGCCAATCGGATTAAAAAAGCATTGAAGGTTATTGGCATAATTCACTCTGGGAGAGCAGCATGAATGAATTATTTAAAGCTGGAGAAGTACACAGGGTGAAAGAAAAGGAAAAGAAATGCCAAGGTCCAGTTCAGCTTGAATCCAAACACGACATTTAGTGACGCCTCGGAAGCAAACACCTTCTCAGACTCTCTCCAGCACTTGAGGATGAAGATGTGGGCGTAGATGTCTTCCACGCAGATCCAGCTGGACAGAGACAGCGAGGTGTCGGTCCAAACCCAGTCCATCACTGCTCGCAGCTCGGTCAGGAAGGGAACCAGACGGAAGCTGAAAGCCGCAGACAAGCTCCAGTTAATGACAGGCAGAAGGATGGGGGCGGCGTCAGGTAATCGGCTGGATTCAGACTGGAGGGGCAGGCTTTGGCTGGAGCCCCGGTCGTTTCATCTATCACTAAACAGATTCTCACAGTCTGTTTTTTGGAGTCCACTGAACACAGAACATTCTCAGATGATAGTACAGATCTATCAGATGATAGTACAGATCTATCAGATGATGGTACAGATCTATCAGATGATAGTTACAGTAGATACAACAACACATTCGTTTAGTCAAAAGAGAAATCCTACCTTAAAAAAAGGGGAAATCTCAGTGACATCAGGATGTTTCTGGATATTCTTTAAATTTTTTTACCTTTTTTTATAATATGGACAGGTTCCTGAACATTTTTTAACGCAACACATCACGATATTTGTCGTGACTTCAGAAAACCTAGGCTGGAAACAGGTTTGCCATTTTTACTTTTAAAGCGCAAAAGCCTGAGTGCATAAGGTCACCTCCACTTTGTGTTGTTCATATCAATAATAAGATTGAAAACCTTTTCATAACCACAGCTGAAGAGAATGAGTCGTCGTATTTTATTTGCAGGAAGCAAAAGCTGCAATTTAAAATCATCACTGGAGCTCAGGATTATGTTTTGAGATTGGAACTATACGGAGCACTTGGAAGTGTTCAGACTATTTCACTCTTGTTTCTCTCTTTCTTGTCTCGTCATGAGTGGAAACTGACAAGGAAATGTTTTATTTATTCAGTCTGACTGCAACTCAATACTATGTGAAAACAACGAATATTAAAACAGGCAAAGACACAGTGAAAGAATCGTTTATCCACTCGTCTTATTACTCTGGGCTGGTTGGAGAAAATTCATGCTCATTCACTCAAGGCATCGAGTCCTTCAACTCGTTTCTCCAGCTGGAAGAAATTAAATTTAGTTGCTCACCCCTGAAACAGAAAAAGGTTGACATAATTGTAGCTCTTGGTGAGGAAGTTTCCAAGAACACGGGTGGGATAACCGCAGCGGATCTGATAAGCTGACAGCCCGAAGTAGATGCACTTGACAAAATACCACATCTGAGCGACCGTGTTCTCGCTGAAACGCCTGCAAAGGAGGAGCAGAGAGGCAGCCGAGAGGTAAATGTCGTCTGCAGCGTATTTGAAATGTGTTCATGTAAAACAAAAGGTCGATTTTTTTCAGCACATGAGGCCAAATACACTTCAAGCATTCAGAGCGCTCAATGACTCAGAAGCACACGCCATAACAAGCTGGACTCAGTTCATACTTCTCTGTGATGCTGGGCAGAATAAAGAACATCCAAAAGTGGATCCCGAATACCAGGATGACCTGGAAGATGACCTTGCCCATAACGGTTTTTCTGAGGTAGAGAGCCCGGTCCACCACCATGGTGCCAAACTGGATCAGGACCATGACCAGGAAGGGACCCGGCACCTGATCCTCCGACAGAGACGAGGTGATGTCTGCCGTTGAGTGTTTCTGCAGGGGAAAAGGTATACAGTACATTAAACACTACTGATTTGTGGGACAAATCAAAGATAAATAAAATATTTCTTCTGTATAAGATTTAAAAAAAAACCTACCCCGAATGCCCAGAATCCAAACACAATGATGATGAAGTCAACAGTGTCGGCCAGGAACATCAGCACATAGACGTCTGTGACCGCGCTGTACTCTGGATGGATCAGGTTATAGAAGAACTGCCTCATGGGAAGGTAGATCTCCATAAATCTGCGCCGAGCAGAAATGTTGTCAGTCCCGAGCTGTGAGAGTCATTTCCTGAGGTCTACTGCAACAATGTGGAATATATTCCACATCGCAAACGTAAACACCCGTTGAATGTAAAGAGCCCACTGTTTACAAGTCATTTTGATATAATTCACTCCTTTTATCTCAGCATGTTCAGGTCCTGTTGTGTGAATGTTGTTTTTAACACAGTAAAATCAAACTAAATGTAATTAGCCAGAAAACCACAGGAGAAAGAATTTGGGTTTCAGTTACTGTTCTGGGCATAAGATCTCAGAAACCACTCGTTCCATCGTGATTAAATTTAGAAAAATAATGAGTTTTGATCGTCTGTTGCAGCACTTCCAAAAATGTCACTGAGCAGCCGGACGGGAATGCTGCAATTAAAGGTCTAAATTTGGATCCATGAAAGGTTTTGGCTGCTGTCTCGCTCATATCACGCGTCATGACGTCATTCATCCGGAACACTGGCTGAGCACATTTCTCATCAATCCCGTAACATCTTATTGGCCTTTAGCAGAGCTGCTGCCGACCCAGCAGCTGAGAGGATCTAAACAGCCGGGTCGCTTTACCGCTTTATTAGGAAGGCTTTGGCTTTAAAGAGCTGCTCCCTCAGTTTCTCGATGATCATCTGTTTGCGCGTCTTCTGCTGGACGCTGGCCTGGCTGCCGTCCTTGAGGCTGCTGTTGTGGGAAGTGGCACTTCCTGTGGAAACAATTAACATTTTGAGCTGGAAATGATCCGTGAGGAGGCACCAGGTCACTGGCGCCCTTTGAGAGAGTTTTGTTACCAGTACGTGCAAAAAGCAATTCTATTACTTAACTTCACAATGTTATGAACACACCGACTTTCTTCTTCTTAAAAAAGTTGACTTTTTTAAAGTAATCTTCTTATGTCCAAATTACAACAATCGTGCAAAAGCAGGAAATGGAAAGTGAATAGAGGAAGAGCCTTTACCTCTTTTGGATCTCGCGGAGGACAGACGAGATCGGTGGGAAACATGAGAGCCCCCGCTGGAGCTGGGGCGTCGCTGGTAGGTCTGGGGCTGCGGGTATTGTACCTGGACATGTCCTGAGTCTATGGAGGTCCCAAAGTTTATGGACCTCAAAGTGTGAGTGGACCCTCTCCGCTCGTTGATGAGCGATGAAGCGGGCTCAGACTCCTTCTCGCTCTCCTCCCGGTCTTTCCCCTCATCCTCAGATTCACTCTGGCGGGCGGCCTCTTTCCGTTCTCTGGGGTCGTCCTCGTCCCACAACCCGTGGCACTGAGAAGGAAAATAACTGCTTTACTCTGCTGTTGGTTCTAAAGAAAGCGCTGTGGTGAGCTTTGAATCAGGTTCTATTGAGGCAAAATCAGATGTATCGCACAGCAAAGGATGGGAAAACCCAGCAAAGTTTGGCTTTATGAAAATAAATGTTGTGGGTCCTTTTTTACTCAAATGAGCCCATAAAAGTTATTTTTTCTGTACATTCATCAAAGATATTTCATGCTTTCTGTAACATTCAAACGTTTCTCAATACAATTTCATAATTACACATAAAAAAACCCATAAAGATTTTACTGGGCTATGGAAAAGCTTCATGTATGGTCAAATGTCTAAAGAAATTTTGTTAAAGACCCCTATGAAGGATTTACATCTTTAAATTGCATACATTCACCTAATTAGGAACACTTGCTCAACATCATACAATGCAGAACAGCTGCTTTTTTATGATAAAAAATCCTAAATCCTAAAGTACTTTCTAAAAACATGACAGCTGTTAGCAGAAATGCAGCAATACAGGGAGTTATTTTTTTAGAAAAACTGACTGAATGGTGTTGCTTTTCATAAATTCCATGGGCACAAACAGAAAACCTGGATCTTCTTGGACATTTATCTTTGTGTGTGGTATTTGTTCACATTTTAAGAGTCAGTGCTCACCTTCAGGATGGATCTGTGAAAGAAAAGGGCCAGGAGCTGGACCAGGTCGTAGTGGACGTAACCATCTTTCTTCTCAACGCCGATGATGTTTGGAGGGTAATATGGTTTATTTCTGTCTATCTTGTTCTGGTTGAAGGGGAAGAATCCAAACTGGAAGAAGTACTTGATGACAATGGTGACCTGGAGGGAAAGAACAAAAGAGTATGAATTAAGTGTTTTACAACTGAACCTGAGAAAAATAAAGCTTTAATCTTTCATTTTATACCCTCCTTTATGCTTGTATTTATATATGACGTTGACCCATTATAGTAAACTGATTAAAAAGGCATAAAATGGTTTAAAAAAATAATATAGATCTGTCTCTCACTTCCCTCCAGCCCACAGGCCGTTATAATAATCAAAGATTAACATAACCCCATCAAGTCGGGATGAATTGCTTTGAAAAACTTTACTTCCAGAGTTGAGTGTTTTCGGGGTGAGAGTACCTCCGTGTAGATGATGGCCGTCATCCAGTAGCGCTTGCTGGGCCGGGGCACAGACAGCATGGCCCAGAGGAAGATGGTGATGGGGAGGACCAGGGTCACGCAGGAGGCCGACACCATGTGGTTGATGATGATGACCAGGTAGCAGACGAACTCCGAGTGAGCCACCAGCATGTTGTAGAGGGCGTAGCCCAGCTGCAGGATCAGAGGCTGCGCCTGGTAGAAGTGGTCTGACCGCTCCAGCTCCTCGTCGTAGAACATCCTGAACACACAGGGTGACACACCGGGTTCTTTCAACTGGACACTAGCAGCTGGTACAAAAGGCCCAACCCAACTGGGCGTCCGGCCTCTGCTCGACTTCGTTTCTGGACTCACTTGTTGAGCAGCAGCTCGCTGGCGGTCAGCTCGGTGGTCATGGAGGGCAGCATGATGTCCGACCTGCTGTCCGAGCGGCTGTCGGACGTCATGACCATGCGCCTCCTCCGGTAGGTGTCGCTTTCGTCGTCGCTGAGCTCCAGGCGGTCGAAGCTGACCGCCTTGCTGTAGCTGGGGGGCACCTCGGCGTCGGAGGTTTTGGAGGCATCGGTATCGGGGGTGTGGAGCGCGGCCGCCTGACCCTCGGTCGGCGCGAAGCCCCGCCGTCCTCCCTCGCTCTCCCCCTCGCTGACCGAGTCGTTCTCCTTGGCGGAGGTGCCAGAATCGGCCTCCTCTGCTCTGGAGGAGGGGCCCTCGTCTGGGCTGAGGGACTCCCACAGAGCCCCCTCTCTTTCCTGCTCCTCTCCCTCCTCTCCTTCCTCTTCCTCCTCACCCTCCTCGCCCCCCTCATGTCCCGAGCCCTCGTTCTCCTGCTCCTCCTCTTCCCCCTGCCCGGGTTCTCCTTCACTCCACGGCTCCCCCTCGGCGTCCACGCTCGCCTCAAACTGTCCGGACTCCCAGGGAACCTGGTCTTTGTCCTCCCCTTGGTCCTGCTCGTCCTCCACTTCCTCTATGGTGTCCGTGGTGCCCTGCCTGGAGTACAGGATGACGCACTGAGTCGGCTCGCTGCGAAGGACAAACGCACACTCATGTTCAAAAGTCTATTCGTTCAGATGCGCCGTCCAAAAAAAAAAAAAGGAGGAGAAAGCATATATCTCAAAATTGAAAATCGCCGACCATCCAAAACAGAACCGACAAAACCAAGGTCTAACAGAAAAAGCCAAGCAGAGCGGCGGCCGATGGGGAACACATGGGATGCAGTGATGCCACTGAGTGGACGCGCTCCGTGTGCAGGCGGTGCAGAGGCCGGGCACCTGGACATGAAGCTGCTGCCGCTCTCCCCGGACGAGTTGGAGAAGTCCATGCTGTACATCTTTTTCAGTTTGGGTCGGGCGCGCTCGCTGGTTTTGGGAACGTTCTCAGGCATCGGATCCAGGTCTTCCAGGGTGGATTGGCGAGACAACAGCATGGTGGCCTCAGTGCAGGCACTGACAGGTGGTGAGATGGGATGATCAAGGGAGAAGGATGAGATGGGACTGACAGGCAGTGCATGACATAAACCCGACGTACTTCTGTTTTGTGGTGATTAAAGCTTTAAATACAACATTACAGACTAGCTGACCGAAATAACGCGCAACTTATTTCAGGACTGACAAATGTCATTGATCCATTATGACAAAAATCCTTGAAGAAACCAATCTTTAGGCTTTTCAGAGTGAAGGTTTTATTGTCGTTACAGGGTTTATCTTTATATTTATGCTTTTTATCTAAAATACTTTAGTTGAGATGTGAGATGTGTTGTATTTATTGCTTTTGAGTGAAATCACTGGAAGACATAACACATGACAAGAGAAGAGCTGAGGTAATGTCATTACACCAGCTGCAATCAAACTTTATGAAAATGAAAACACTGTTGAAAAAACATGGCGGAAAATAAAGCCTTTGTGTTTGAGTCATCAAATCAATAAATTATTCTACTGCGGTTTTATTTCTTTTCTTTAGTTTGCTTCAAACATTTAGCCAAATGATTTTTGAAAGATGGAGACACACCGGAGACTATTTTCAGGGAGATGAGGTGGTTTCTTCAAAGACACCCTGAGTATAAAAGAGACTCTTGGACCCCCCCCCCCCCCCCCCCCCCCTCAGGCTCCACGCACCTGGAGATGCTGTCTCTGGAGGCGGTGGAGTCCTGGCTCTCCATCCGGTCGCCCGCCCGTCTCCGCCGTGGTTTTGTGGATCCCGAGGCCAGCTCGTCCTCACTGAGCTGGTCCAAACTGGCCTGCCTGGACATGTTGAGCCTCATGGCCTTCTGGTAGTAGACGTGGATGCTCTCTCTGGACGGCACGTTGCCCTGGCAGAAGCAGAGGACTTAACAGTGAGCGCTGGTCAGGGGACACGCCGTGCTCTCCATCCTGCGTGCTAACTTCTAGCCCTAACCACCTTTTTGACCTCCCGAGTCAGCATGCAGCGCTCGATTCGCAGCACAGTGGAGATGTCGATGTACTCCCTGCACATGTCATTCATCCAGTTGGTGAAGCTCTCCACCGTCGTCTGGAAGAGGACCCAAGTGAACTTGATGATGTTGAACACTCGCTTGATGATGTTGTCTAACGGGGGGGAAGCAGCAGGGACATGAGGCAGGTTAATACAAAAAAACATCTTCCCATTCAGTGGATATATCATTATCATAACATTCAGTTTTGATCCTGCTGAAACTAACTAAGAAACTAACCTGGACCACCAGATTTCTTGTTCCCCTCTGTTTTTTCCTGTCCGTCAGCCAGCTCTCCCACCTCTATGGTGACGTGACCTGCTGGAGTACAGCACAAATACCTTATCTGTCCAGATCAAAAGTGAAAAACGACACAATTCTGGTAGAAACTGAACTTTTTTCAGTAATATCATCAGAATAATATTACGGTCCGCCACAACATGTTCGATGTTTTCAGGTTGGGACATTTCTTACCATCTTTCTTGCTCTTTCTGTGTCTTACTCTTTTGGTATATTTCTTCCAAAACTTGCGTCTGTCTTTGCTTCGGGCCTTCATGGCAGCTTTGGGGTCTGTGATCCAGGCCTGGTAAAGAAACTGGAGGAAAGGAAGCCAAATTTTACTTTCAGTAAAATGACGTGAGTTAGTTATTGCCAGCGTGTTATTAAGGGAGCTGTACATAACATATTCAGCAGGTTTTTGATCTACATATTTTGGCTCTACTTTATAATAAGTGTATTACCTATAAATTATTCCAGTTTCTTTATTCTGATGTCATATATTTCCTTCAGCAGGTCTAACATAAGGATGATCCCATCAGCATAAAGACATTTTTAGAAATAAAAACATAAAATTAAGTTGTCTCCCTTTTTTAGCTTTTATATAGAAGTTAACATTTCAATGTTTGCAAAAATAAACACGCTTAAACATGTGAAATTATTCCTTTTGTTCTTTTGTTGCCATGAGAACACATTTTTGGAAGTACTTCTGATATATTTGGGTGTGTTTTTTTTTCTGTTATTTCACACAGGTTGAGAGGTGAAGAGTAGACAGCCAAGTTTTTATTATTTGATTTGAGAGGGATTGTCTGCTTGTTAACACTATCAGCGATAAATTCTTAAACTTTTTTCCATTTCCTTTTATGTAGAAAAACTTATTCCCAGACTGAGATGGGCCTTGACTAAATTTTTAATAAAAAATTCAGTAAAGTCACGGAGTAATGTGCTTTTCAAAACAGTTGAGCATGACAGAGTTCTGATCGGTACGTGGAAACAAAAAAAAAAGTTATTCTGTTTCTGTACTGAAGTACAGCCAACCACTAAAATATTATGATAAAGTGAAAAAGAAAAGTGCCCGTATCAAATGCTGAATTTGCTATGTAGGCAACAATTTTCTTTTTTCCAAGACAGCGGATGACACATACAAGCTCAGGAAACACCCACATATTCTCAAATTTCTAAATAAAACTGAGTCATGCACACAACAAAAAGCAAAAACAGCAAAAAAGAAAACCACAGAAACCACGAGCAGCACGAAAGCGTCAGCGTTCCAGGTCAGATTGGATGCTCCCCGTCAGAGCGCACCTCTGGGGTTCAGAGGAACGGTGTGCACATCAAACTTGAGCTGGAACACCAGTTATCTAGTTGTTATTCAAGCCCGGCAGAGGTTCACACGGGGAGCAAGCTGTGCGAGAAGTGTGCGAGTACCTTGCCTGCCTTGACTACATACTGCAGTACGGTTTTAGGCAGCTTAATGATAGACCTGGGCAGAGCCAGAACAGCCGAGACAAACTTCCCGACTGCTCGCTAAAGATAGGGAAAACAGAGAGGCAGAGGATTAGTGGGGGGAGAGTTCAAACTGTTAGAGGAGGTTAAGTGTGTTAGGAGGAGTCGAAATCCAAACAGATGTGTCAAAGCGTGTCATCTCAGTTACCCCACTACGTGATTACAGCAGCCTTCAAGAGAGAAACTTGTAAGGAAAATCCAAAAGAAATCAGAAATAAGAAATCATAGATCAGCAGAGCATATGAATCACATGATGACACTTGGAGATATAAAAAGATCTGCGTTCGCCCTCCCTCGGTTCCCGCTCATCTCAGGGTGTGGTGGGGTTGTGGATACGGGTTGAGGAATAGGTCAGAGAAAAAGCCTGCCGTTGTGGCAACAACACGATGAAATATAGGTCTGCTGTCTCCTGCGGTACACTCAGCTGAAGTGCTACGGACTGTGTTGTGTCTTCAAGTGGATATGAAACCTCAACAGCCTCAACATTCTGTCGCTTAAAGGAAGGAAATTTTCTCTTTTTGTGCTTTCAAGGCACTGCATCCTGCTAACCAAGTGATTACAAGATTTTCTGAAATGTGATAAAACTCAAACGTGTGACTCGCAATCTTACACAACTAAGACAAAGAGTAACGTTATCCTCATGGTTCAATGATTAAACGTTTTTTAGAGGATTAAGGTGTATAAAACAAGGCCCCACTAACGGCCTAGCCACAATCCCAAATCCTCCCCACTATGACATCCACCTTTAGGGAGGTTAGGTGCCCCTTTTCATTAGGATATCATTTATCCATCCAAGTGGCCAACAGCACTCTTTTTCATTGGTTGATGGACCATTAAGGGGGCCCCTTACTCCTTCAAAGCGAGGGTCTGATATACCAGTGGTTGATCCAAAGAAGGGAATTGGGACGGGGGTTTTTCTTTCTAAGCAAGGACAAATTTGTTTTGTCTAACCGGTTTGTGTCAAACACATTTGAATGGAATACAATCTTTCTAAATAGCATATATTTTTACTCCACATATTCAGCTGTAAATGTGGCCAAAGACTGTCTCACACGCATCAGGCCTGTGCAGAAGCGTTGCATGAATAAAGGCAACTGGACCTCCCTGGATCTTAAAGACATTTCCCTTCGCTTCCACCGTACATGTGTTGTCCTGCAAATGATGACAGATCCGAGGTGCCAAAGATGAGAAAGATCATCCAGTGTGCACCGATCTGCCAAAGACAGGAGTTTGTGCAGAGGTGCTGCGCTTTTCCCACCAGGTCTGTGGTTATGGCAGCTCATTTGGCTCAGCTTTTAAAAGCATAGCTTCATAAATACAGATTATGTGTGATTAACTGGGGCTTCTGCGGTCCCCATCTGTCTCTTACTGAAAATGTACAGAACATCATCGGGAGAGGAACCAGGCAACAAGAGCCCCATAGTGCAGAGTATCTGAAACCTTTACTTCTTAAGAATGGACTCAGTTTCCCCCTTGTTCCAATGATTAAAAAGTCAAATGGAAAAAAAAAATCCTGCTGTAAACACGAAGACAAACAGTTCCATTCGAGTAAAACACCATATTTGTGTGTTTTAGTCAAATGGATTTTTTAAATTGTTCATATGTGAACAATAGGTCCCCTGTTTCCTCCTAATGGGGACGCACTGGCCTCCTAAACCAGGGACTTTGGTTCAAGTCCTCCCTGCGATTGATTTAGGATAGAAGTGTCTGGTAATTTAATAAAAGTAAATGCAAATGAATTAAAACAAAACTAAGTTCTTATTGCATTTTCTCCATACAGCATCTGCATTTTTCCAGTTTATGTTGTCATCACAGTCCCCTGCGATCTGTACACTCTGGTCAACATAAAATGAACAGGATGATGTTAACTCAAAACCCAATGAACATAAAAACTGATTGCAGACTGACAGAGCTTTCCTTTCAAGTCTGAAACCAAGCTGTTAATTATCCACCTGAAATGCCGACTTCTTTTGTGGATCGTCATCTTTTCTCTCCTCCTCTTCCTCTTCCTCCTCACTGTCTGTTTCAAACAAGTAGTAGTCTCCACTTCTAACCACTGAGGGGAAAAGGGTCAAACGCTGTTACATTCTGCTGAAAGGAGGCCAAAGGTTGCTCAATTCTTTCATGACATTACATAAAAAATACACAGTCAAACCACTTACCACTTAAATCTATAGAATTAATTTCTTAATTATCATCTAAAAATGTTAGTAATGTTATAGAAGAGATTTTAGAAACATGAGAAGACTAAACAAAAATACACAGCACATTCAATTTTCTTGTTATAATGTATATTTAAATGAACGTCCCCTTTTCTCAGTATGCACAGTTGCCTTTAAGCTAAATGATTCCAGACTACAGAGGTTAATTGTCAGTCACAATAGAGTAGACAAGGCTGACCTATGTCCTTGAACAGAACCACAGTGGGCAGGAAATGAGGGAGGATGCTGGGATAATGAAGATGAAACATCAAATGACAAAGAGATAAAAGAATTTGAAAATGTCATGTGGGGGTGGATTGAGACATGAGTTCCAAACCAAACAGGCAACACCTTTACGAATTCAGCATTTTTATTTTGACGTGAGCTTGTCTGAATTTCATTTTTTTTTAGCTTTCAGATTGACACCTGTTTGGTGACCATGTCTGCTGGCAAAGAATGAACGAACCCTTCGACTTTTGTTCCGGTAAGTGGAACAAAAGCGGGCCGACTTCATGCCTTTGCTTGAAAGTGCTGCACAACAGAGTGATTCTCTACTGCGGGCTCTTCAGGACTGACCGATGATGAAGCCCCCAGCAACGCCGAGCACAAACCTCCAGCCGTTAGTTATTTTCTTTCCTCGTTGTTTTGATGTGTCTATTTAAGGCGACCGCGCTCTGTTCCAATTTTACATAATTTTATGGATCTTCAAAAACCGAAGCACCACTCCACACATGCAGAGCGAAGTTATGCACCAGAGCTGCAGATCGCAAGGGTCCTTAAATAGAGACAGAAAAGGACTAAAGTCTGGAGGGAGCAGGGCCAATGTGTGATGGTGCCTTCAGAGCCCAGAGACAGTATGGGAATCCTCAGCGTTCTGGTCAAGGACAAAAGGGCCAATAAGAGTGGAGGAAGAGAAAAAAGAGGTTTGGGTGGTCAACCTACTGGAAGCATGGTCAACCCAAGGCCTCCACCACTGCTTTTTTTTGGTCTTGGCTTTCGTTCGCCGTGCTCCTAAAATTTCACAAATACATCAGTGCAACATTTTATGAGAAAATCATAATTCCAATCATATTTCCACTCCAAAACAGTGCTGTTTTAGCTCAAATTGCAACATAGTTACGACACGTGGTTGAGTTCTGTTTTCAATATGCATTCACTGGCAGCTGTTGATCCCACTGTTTGGAGTACCGCACCACGGCCAATCCGGCCATTTCTACGCCAGCTTTTTAAGCAAGGCTCCAGCGGGGTGTGTCATACCGTCATCGTCCTCCTCTTCCTCCGGCTGGGCGACTGTCTGTCCCTCCACAGACTCCTGCGCCAGGCTCAGCATTTTCTCCTTGCCCCTCTTAAACTTTTGCTGCCTCACCTTAATGCGATCCATCCTGATTAGATCAGAGAGGCGGTGAAGACACACAAGTATCGACAAAGAGGAATATCACAACAGATGGACAATAAACATCCTGAGGCTTCAAAGAAATAAAAGAATGGTACATTGCAGGGAAGTGCTCACTAGAGAGGGTGAGTGGATACAATCAGAGCTCATGAGTGGCCCACAAGCTAACTTTAAGTAGTTTAAATATACTGCTTTTATATGGTATGATGCACTAATAGCTGGCACACAGGAAATGATGAGTACACTTTTGAATCAAACCTATCATGTTTACTACATTATGTTCTAAATCAGACCGATACAACTCATTAAGAAAACTTATTTAGGTACATCTGCACTCTTTTTGAGCAGATTAAAGCAACAACAACAAAAATTCCAGAGAAAACAGATATTTAATCAACACTACCGCCAAGAGGTGCCAGTGCAGCTAAAGCCTCAGATGCTCTAAGCTGCAGAGCTCATTTTCTGCCCAACAAGCCAAGGAGGAAACCAACTGTTTGGCTGGAACGCACATTTTCTCGGAGTGAAAGGGGAAAACGGTTTGCCACAGGGCCGGAATAATAATCCATAACCTTCAACGTTCACTGTCTGAGTTTTAAAAAAAATACAAAAAACACTGGCACATAGTCACGTGCAGTAAATGGCAGCATTCACACCACAGCTGAGACCAGAGACCTCTGGACAGAGACTGAAAAGCTCCACTTCGAACAGATGCTTTGTAAATTTTACGGAGGTGTATTTATAGCTTTACAGTTCTGACCATTTCAGAAGGAATTTATGAATGCACCTGTTTTGAACTCTGTGTGTGGGCTGCAAGCTGACAGGATACTCAGGATAAACAGAAAACAACTAGGATTTTCCAGATAAATGCAATGCGTTTCCTCTACAGGTGTCCACGCATGACTTAAGGTTCTATCTTTAGAGGCTGAATGCTGCACACTTGGCTTGAAAGAGCCAATGAGAACGTCTCCATTATTCAGCTGAGTAATCAATCGTTTAACGTAACTACAGCCAAAAACTCCCCGCGATGCATCTGGATCGAAGCCTCTTTCTTTAGCATGAGCACACGTGCAGGGTTTATTGTGAGGCCTTCCTACATGTGTGTGTTCCGCCCACCGTGTTCACAGTCTGAGTCTGAGCGAGCAGACGCAACAGTCAAAACAGCAGACGCTGATCTCTGAGTTGCATTCAACCGCAAATCATAGAGAAACATTTGAGACTGGTTTTCAAACAATTCCAAAAGCTGAGGCCAGATCAGGAGAGTTGTGCACAGGATAGATTTCAAATTCCATGACAAAAATGGTAATATGCTGCAACATCTTAACTAATGCGTGATAGTTGTAATGTTTTATCAAACTAAAGGCTGTGTTAGATCAAGCGCGGCACACACACACTGTCTTATGGAAGGAGGCCTAAACATTGAGAGTCTCACTGTCTCTTCAGCTGCTCCACAGATTTGCTCTCCTCCTCCAGCCGGGCTTTCACCGCCTTCACGATGGTGGCCTGGAAAAGCTCTGCTCCTCTGCAACAAAGACACACACCAGTAAGACTCAGAGCTCAGCACCAGTTTGAACTGTAATGCCGGCTCTGCCCTTCTATTTTCAGGCTTTGCCACCATAAAACATCAGTGCGCCCATGTTCGATTTACACCTTCATTTATCATACTGTAGATTTAAGGGGCAAAACGGTTGTTTCACCTCTTAAACAAAATCTGTTTTCTACGTTTGAATCTGCAGGTGTTCTAAACATGCTATCCAAAAGAAATAAATCTCTGAACCTTAAGAGCTTTCAACCTTTATCATTAGAGCAATTGATCTTGTGAAATACTGCCATATTGATCAGATTTATACATATTTTATAAAGAAAACACACACACTGACCACAACGCGCATACACGGGGAGAACATGCACACTCAACACACAAAGGCCCGGGGGCAGAAGGAAACAGTAAAAAAAAAATCAAATAAACGCAAGAAAGAACGTGGACTTAATTTTTTTCTATTAACCATGTAGCACACAAAAGGAAAAAATCAATCCCGTAACAGCATGAATAGCTGTACTCTCTGAGATAAATCCGGTAGCTCCAGGATTAATACTGGCCGTCTCCACACTCTGCTAATTTCTATTGAAAAAAAAGGGTTTCGGGTATCTGCGTCTGACCACCGTCTTCACCTGGAGGCGAGGATCTGTGACGCTCTGATGTCTGCCACCACGTGCAGGAAGTAGTAGCTCATGAAGACCCGTCTCTGCAGCAGCAGGAAGGCGAAGCAGATGCTGTCCCAGATGATGCCGGCCTCGTCCTTGGGCAGGTCGCAGAACACAGGCAGGCCTGGACACACAGACGAGAAATCCATTTGTTGCTACAAACCCATCCTAATAGTCCAGCTATGACACACAGCCTTCATTCAAACTTTGTGCTCAGTGGAAAAATTCCCCAAAGTATTTTTTTTTTTAAGCAACGCCTCACCCTGATTAATCTCATCAGTGTTTTGTTTGTAGCCCTTGATGGTGCATGCCAGACTGAACACCTGGATCAACCAGCACTGCTTCTCCATCAGTGAGCCGATGTAGCCGCAAGCTAAAATCTGCAAACGAGAGACCTTCATTGGACACTGCATTTATCAAGTGTTTCATTTTAATGCTTTAAATGTCATTTCTGCCAAAACAGCACGCATTTAGCAACATCTCACTTTACAATCAAAGATTAGAAAAGTTTATATGACAGCATCTATATCTAAGAATTTAGAACATTTTTTTAAATCTTCAAACTTTGAATGTCAGTCAGCGCTATAAATTGGTTTGTTCAAGATTACTCACTGACAAGACGTTCTTCATAGTGATCACAAAGATGTTGTAGGCGATCAGGAAGTCCCAGTAGTGGAGGATCTTTTTGATTGGCTTCAGCAAAAGCTCGCCTCCGAAAAGCAGGAAGTAGAAGCACGCCACCAGGTAGCCCATGCAGAAGATGCTGATACGCGTGGTCCCCGTGATGAAGATGATGGTGAGGACGAACCAGAACAAGTAGCTGAACATGATGACTTTGAGCATGTCGAGGTAGGACCTGGAGGAAGAAAGCTACATGTGGCTAGAATTCAAAGTAAACACGAGAAACCTGCGCTGGATCCTACCTATTTTCCTCTAACTGACCTCACAAGATTATTATTCCCAATTTCAGGGACCTCTTTGTGCATAAATCTAAATGTTTAGACAAAAACTAAAACAACACCTACAAGCATGCCTGAGCTTTTTGTGTGGGAGATAACTGAAACCTGCCAAGAGAACCTTTAAACAAAATCATTTGGTGGAATAACTGAGCTCCAGATAAAGAATAATCTTTTATCCTCCAACTGCATGGACACGCGTGTTTATTTACAGAAATACCAAAGATCCTGAGTCGATTGTAGGTCCACAGTGATGGAAGCAGACGCTGCAGACCACAGGTGAGGATGCATTTAACCCTCCCAGTGATCAGAGTCTAAACAACAATTCAGTTCATTCTGCTACGGCGTGTGTAAGCTAGCCATCAATCACTCAGAGTGCATCACTTAGCCTCTGGGAACCGGTAAGAGTCTGGTCAGCGAATGGGAATAAGAGCGGATTCCTGGTGCTGGCCCGTGGAGCCGACTGCACGCCCTGCACGCCCCACATGCTAAAAGCATGCCAAATGCCTCCCGTGTTACATGGAAGAGGCCGTTAAAGTGTTTCTGGGACCGAAAAACACAGAAAGCGAGGGGGCATTAACCACAGCAGCGGCTCTGATGAAGTGGGCCCGGATCGGGCGGCGCGTTGATGGGCCGGAACAGCTGAGTGAGTGTCCTTTTTCATCATGGGGGAGAAAATACCTTTTCCATACTTGAAAGCTATTTATTGAGTTAGAGTACAGGGCGAAAGCGTCTGAGCTGCAGAGTGACGGACAGAGTGTTTTTGTGGATTATGGATTTCTCCCCCACCCTTTGTCCGTAATTCGATCTTGGAGGGAAACGATGGAATAAGTGCAGCGCTGCTGTGGCGTGGACAGACGGGCTGTGCAGCTCTCTTTCTGTACTCGGGCTTGTTGATGGACACAGAGTGCGTTAATAAAAGACTTGTCCACTTTGCACATCAAAACAGTGGAATGCGAAGAGCACGTAATCAATGACTGTGGACAGGTCAGGATGCTCTCATCGTCTTTTTGGCCCGCTCTCTCTCATCTCCCCCTCTCGATTCGCTCATTTTCATGTGCAAAGTCAGTGTCTATCTCTGGATCTGAATATCGAACCCCAGCCAGGACTCTAAATGATGTAAAGCGTGGGTATTTAAGAACATGTCTCACAAGGCAGCTGGCCTTAGCTGTTTTTTTTCTTTCCGATATTATTCAGATATTTGCTGACTGAGTCTGTATCCACCCCCCCCCCCCTACCCGCCCCACTTATGAGCTCTAAGCTGTAAAACTGGCAGCCAAATGCAGCCACTTTATTTGCTATTTTACACTGTGTGAACCACAGAGCAGCCCAACTAGACAAAAGTGTGGAGGGGGGCGGGTGCTTGTTGTCTATCTGGGACCAGACTTGCTTTTGTAAACCAAAATTCAGGCACGAACGCTGAATGTTCAGCCACCTGTTACTGCAGAGGGTGGACTCTATCCATGCAGCTCACCAGCCTGTGACAGTCCGGAATAATCTTTACTGGCAGAGGCAAAACTATGCTAGTTAGAGAGAAATTCCTGGCCTTAAAAAATAATATTTATTTCACTGATAAGTAGAAAATAAACACTGTTGGCAGCAAAAAAGTTCTGTGGGAGTTTCAACTACTCACCTGCTCACCTAATATTAGGGCTATTTTATTTACTTTTTTAAAATGACTTTTTTTACAATATATATACATGTTATACACACACACACATTTTGGGACCTCACAGGGTCAAACAGGCGCTGACTTGAATGTGAATCTCTGTTAATAAACTTCTTTTTAAACGCATCTGTCTGTCAGCAGCATCCATCCAAAACTGCTAAATGAATATCAGGAAGCGGGTGATGTTTAAGCAGAAGTGAGACCCAAATCTGGGAGGAGATGTGCACCAATAGCTATTTTTCAGAACGAACATGTTCAGTCACTTCTGACAGTTTAGTCAGAGGTGACCGAAAGTGGAAACAGATGAAGGCTGGGATAAATCAATACCAAATCAACCGGTCTTTGCTTTATAAATCCTATATCCGTCACAGACATTTCAGCTCCATTTCTGGCTAATGAAATTGTGTTTCAAAAATAAATGCCGCCACCACAAATCTTCAATAAATTGGTCTTAATAGCTCAGAGAGTGTGGAGAACATTACAGCTTGAGGTCACTGCATTTCGTATAATTAGACATCAATTACACTGTCTAGCTGACTTCCTCTCCATTTCAGAGTTATCTTATTTCCTAATGGCTACTGAGCCAAGAATCGAAACCAAATATAGCAACGTGAAAACCATTGTAGCTAAAACTGAGCAAAAATTTGAAAATGGACTAAACTCATGCACTGTACATAGGGTTTGATGGATTTTAAAAGCTGTAGTGGCTCGGTGACGGCTGCAGCACCTGCAGTGGATGAAGTCGGGCACAGGATTGTGAACACTGAAGGAGGCCGCGTCCAGGTCCCTGCAGATCTCCACGTTGTCTCCGGCCATGAGGCGGACCGCTGCCTTGTTCTCGTCTTCAAAAACCTGCCTCTGGAGTGAGGCGCACAGCAGCAACATGAAGTCGTCTGGGAAGAGAGGGGAGCGTTTGTAACTGAGATATCTCCACAAAATAATCAATACTCATTTAGCTGAAAGGGACATCATCTTAATCCTGTTTCATCATGTTTTCTCTATGAGCAAAACTTACTCTGCTCTTCAAAATTGTAGCTTATTTATTTGAGTCTATTTTAAGAAACTTCATACTTTTGATTAAAAGACAATTATAAAGCAATTAGATCACTTTTAATTCTATATTTCTAATCAATTTAATAAAAAAAATATGACGAACTGAAAGTCTAAACCTGCTCTATCTCTATCAACTACGGCACAGAAAAGGCTGCTTATCAGTGATAATGACACATTCATAGGATGAATAACACATGAATAGCCAAATAACCAAACTGCATACATGCTGCACCACAGGCCGAGCCTAGTTTTACTCCTCTAAATGCTCTGTTGAAAAAAACAACAACATACAAATGAGGAAAAATGGATCAGGCCTCATGTAGAAATCTGGGACATAGAGCCACTTGATCACATTGGAGTTCGAGCCTGGAAACCTCCAGGGATAGTCTGTAATGAAAAAAAACATCATCAGACATGCTTAAAGAACCCAGACAACCATCAGCTTTATGATTGTAGCTATTTTAAAGGAAGGACTAACCCGAGATGCAGATGTGAAACAAACAAGGGTCTGAATTTATCACACAAATTAATTTACTGTCTGCATGTATCAGCAAATTGGAGCCTGGAATTAGCACCTCGAAGCATGGAATTATAATTGGAATTACTCAAAATAAATCTGATCACATTGAAACATTTAACCAGATTTCTTTTTTGTGGTGGTGATTGAACAGACTTCTTTTGGCAATAATGAAACAAGCCTGTGTGAAGCTCTTCAAACATCTGGTCAACGCGGCTTTTACCAACACACAAACCTTTGCAGGCTGCCGGCGGGATCCCGATGCAGACAAAGTACTGAAAGGTGAGCATGCAGGACAGGAAGAAGCAGTACTTGGACCAAATCTCGGCAATGGCTTTCCTCCTGCGTCTAAACATGACCGCTATCAGGGCGAAGGCGTGCAGCATGGCATAGAAGTCCATTCGCTGGCCAATGACATTGACCACCAACAGCAGGCATGTCTGAGAGAGAGGAGGATAACAAGTGGTGATGGAGCAGGGGGAGATGAGACGTGCACCTACGAGGGGACCCGGCGCAATCTACCTCAAGGCCAAACTTGTAGAAGAAGTAGTTGACAAAGTATTTGATGAAGCAGATGATGCCGATGTCCAGGTGCTGGCGCGTGATGTCGTGGAAGATAATTCTGGCAGCAGGCGGGGACAGTTTGTTCCTCACTCTGAAGTATTCCTGATGGCGGTAGATGGTCACCTCAAACGCCAACAGAGCCAGCATCAGGAGGTTATTCTGCAACGAGTGCAGAGCACGAATGACCAGAATGCTGGATTTTTTAAGTTTTATAACAAAAACTGCAGAGGATAGGTGAGCCTGTCTGAGAGGAATTAGTCCCATTTTTTTATTCCTGTATCTAAAAATAGCTTAAATATAATTTTCCACCAAACTTGAAATAGGACATACTAAAAAACATCTCTCTAGGGTTTTTCTATAATTCAAAGCTTGGTTTATTTTGTTTAAATGAACACATTTTATTAAAAGTTGTTGTGCTGTTTAAAAATAATACTCCTGAGACTTTTCCCATATACCGGTAAACTTTTACTTCTGGCACCACAAATTCCCGTTTCATTGTGTTTCTCCACTTTGTCGCATCATTCAAATCAGAGTCTTTGAGTGTTTGTTCTCCATTTCCTTGATTTTGTTTGATGCGTTTCTTGGTTTTGGGAGGTTCTCGTTTTTTTTTTCCCTCTTCAGTCACCTTTAGTTCCAGTTTAATTTAATTACATCACTTTCCTTTGTCCACAGTCCTATTTCCTGACGCCTGGGTTCTGTAAGTTACCACCCCCCCCCCCATCCAGCCTATTGTTGGCCTCAATTAATATTTGTATGTTCTTATTAAAGCGGTTTCTTGTCCTCTGTCTGTTGGCTTCCTGTCTGTAAACCTGCATTTGGGTCTCAGACCACAGATCCAAACACATTTGACAAACTTATAACCGATGCACAAAAGAAAAACAAGCCTTTTTTATTAATTTGATGTTTTATTTGTTTTCTACTTTAGCTTTATCTCTTCATGATATTGTTTTCCTTCCTGTTATTTCACTGACATGTTTAACCCCATGTTACCCACTTTTGAATGACATATTTTTTCAGATATATACTGCCTTATTTCTGTAGATGAATCCAAAATATTGAAACTGGATAGGTCTACTAAAAATGTAATTTATGATTTTCACATTTTTACACACACAAAGAAAAAAAGATAATTCATAGATTAATAATAACAATATTTAAGCTTAATGTTACAGACTTAACCCCCCCCAAAGTGAGAGAAGCTGTAATTTGGTTCTCACCCTCAGGTAGCCCAGCAGGTCGTTGTCCTTCTTCAGGCCGACCCAGTTGCCTGGATCACCAGCCTTATACAACAGAGAGCCCTCAATCTCAGCCCTTTTCTCTCCCTTGAAGCTGATTGGCTGTAGACAAAAAAACAGTAGGTGCCTTTACTCCAAACTTTTTATTTTTTGAACCAAGTCAAATTAAGTTATGTAAATGTCCAGAATCTGCAAATCAACTGGATTGTGACAACAGAGGCAGCTATAAAGACCCGTGGTGCTTACAATGGAGCAGTTGTAATCTGGGGGCTGGATCGTCTTCAGCTGGTACAACATTTTACACACAATGATGACACACGTCCATACGGTGCAAACACTGGAAGCCAGGGGCCGATACTGGCCGAAGGGCAGCGCAAAGGCCCAGGACACCAGGAACACATAGTTGAGCAAAGACACCTGCACAAGACACAAAATATGTAACGAGCACACAAACAACATGACAAAAAACTCCCTTTTTATCTTTGAATTTTAGCACCTGTGCCTTTGAAATGTACTGCAGAGAACTTCAAAAACAAGTCTAACTACTCTATCTATCTATCTATCTATCTATCTATCTATCTATCTATCTATCTAGAAACAGTGACAGAGGTGTCTTGAACCTCTCCAGCCTGTGATGAGGAGGAACCGAAAGGCTCGTCCTTTAAATATTCAACAGGCCTCAATCCCTATCGATCGTCTTCACCCACTGAGGTGAATGCGATCTTTTTCCCTCCAGGAATTTCAAGCTTTCGTACCTCCTGGACGGAGACCAGAATGATGTAGCAGGACACAATCTTGATGATGTGGATCTCCAGAAGCCACCAAATGAACAGCTGCAGTTTGTGAAAATACTCCAGAAACTTGAGGAAGAGCACGGTGAGGCGGTCCACCACCAGGTGCCATTTATTTTTTAAATCTGAGGGAGAAGAGATGAGAACCACACGCATTTCAATGGTGTCAAAACTAAAGAGGAGTACACAAAAATTGTGCATTTATTAATGCATTATGTGCATTAATAAATGATCGAACCGCCAATCTGGCCCACAATCAGGGTCCAACTGAGCTAAACTGTCAAAGGCAAGAAAAAAGATTAAGTAGCACCTTCTAAATCCATCTGCACATGTAACCAGATAAAATTATACACTTTTCTTTGGTATTTCTACATGTTTTTCACATGTATTTCAGTGTCGTTAAAGTTGTTTTTTTCCCTAAAATGTCAAGACTGAACTGAACAGGCTTTCAAAAAATGAATTAACAAGCTAATTCCAAACTGCTGTTTTAATGACCTGAAAATGAATAACTTAATATTTGGTTTTATATTCTCATAAAGATGAATATAAAATCTTAAACCTTGGCAGAGTGGAGGGCCTTATACTTTTACAGAGGCCACATTATCTTGCTTTTAATAGAGGCTTCATTGTCTGGATAAGAAACTGCATTTAGCACGTATAGCACCCGGCCCGTTATGAACTATGAGGTCCTGCAGGGCTGTGTTTTATTGCCTATTTCGTTTTCTATGTATATAAAGTACATTTTAATTTAAGACTAGCTGGACTGTCCTCAACTTTAGTTTTAAGTTTATCCGAGCAGGAGCGTGAAAGTGAGCGCTTGAGTTACACATTGTGTCAGAACCAAAAACTCGAAAATAAATCTGCTGAACCCCCGAAATCTGCACAACGGAGCATTTTTATCACTGCTCTGGCAGTGATTAACGACCGGCTAGCGAGTGTGCAGGCGGCTGACGCCTGCTGCATTGGAGCCTCGGCCTCTAAAAAACTGCCGGCCGCAAACCTCTGAGCGGACCGGGGTGCAGGCTGCCTGAGAGAGATTAGGGAGAATTGCTCCCCACGCTCAAAGCAAAGAGTAACTACCGCCGCGAATACGAGGAGAAGAGGCCGTGAGCCACGTCACGTGGGATGCTGAGAGTTCCCACATGTCTGTGTGGTCGCATCACACACAGCACAGGCCTCAGTCTGAGGGCTCCATCAGATCTGTATGCGTTTACAGCTGCGACCAGGTTAACTGGACAATGGCAAAATTGGGTACAAAAAAAAGAAAACAGAGATGGGCCGAGGTTTAACAATCTGCAGAAACCTGCACCACAGAAATGGATAAAAGTCAACACTCTGAACAGGCCAGAATCCACTGTAAGCTTTACGAGAAGCATCTGGACACATCTGTGCGCAGAGCACATGGACAAAAATCCAGGTTTGTTATTTAGTTTGACAGAAACTCCTGAATGAAGATAAATAATGCTCTGCCTTGTCACAGCCGTGGTCCTGCTACTCCACACAACCCTTTTTTTTGCCTTTTGTGTTGGATTCATATCTCTGCATCTGGTTCCACGCAAAACAGGCAGAATCCAGGGGTCGGCTTTGGGTTTGGAATGTGTCTCCCGCTTTGGCAGGACGAATCCGATCGTTTAACAGCAGCCGACTGTCATCATAAACAGCATATCGCAATTCATCATCCTCTGTCACACAGAAAATCTTTACTGTTTGATCACCGATCGCTTGGGAACGGCTCCATAAAACTGAACGATGAGGCCTGTCAATGGCCGGCCCTCGGTTACCTCCGCCTGTTGTTTATGGAGCTGCCCCTACGGTTTTGGCCCCCTACCTGAGCTCTGCTCCGGCTTTGGCCCCTACCTGAGCTCTGCTCCGTGCTGGGCTCCGGCTCGGTCCCGGCGCTGCACAGGTGGCTCTCTGTGCTGGACTGCCGCTGGTCGGAGAAGCTCTTGGGCTTCTCGCCGGTCACATCGATGTCGTCCATCGCCACCATCAGGGCCTTCTCCCTCTCCTTCCCAGAGTCCCACCCCCCCCGGTCCTCCGGGGTGTGCAGCAGCTCCTGCTCCTCTTTGGGCAGCGCGGCGTCCACTGAGCTGGCGCTGAGCATGGTGAGGTCGGCCAGGCTGCCGTCCGGCACCACCAGTCTGAGGACATCAGGTTTTACACCATCAGACAAACTTCCACATTCACTTCCACACATCTGTATTAATACACTTATGAGGATCTTCGCTACCGCGTTGTGTTACCAGACACACTTTTGTGTCTTCGTCCTTGGTTATTTTGACAACTAGCGTAATGCCAAGCCTGATAAACCTTTTCATCAGGCAGTTCATTCCATTTTTTTTAGAGCTCTATGAGGTCCTTTTTGTTCAGAATCTGATCGATTTTAAGCGATGGCAACATGCCCACTTGATTAAAAAAACTTCAGGTAACTTTACTCACAATAGCTGATCAGTATGTGCTGCAACATTTGTGTGTTTTATGCGATAACAGACGTTTCTGCTGTTATCTTAATGTCGACACTTGGATATAGAGACATCCAGACCCTCATGTGCTCCTGGTACTGCTGATTTGACACTTTTAATGTTTAGAAATGTGTTAATGTCGGGGTGATTAGACTTCCCACCTTTAAAGAGCTGCCATATTGAAGGATCAGTGCTTCTTTTGTACTCTCTTTAGTTGGTTGTAAAGCACAGCTGTGTAATGGCTGCCACTTTATTCTACTGGCTTGTAAAAAGACCTCAAGTCTTTTACTGCATTCTGCTGATTGTCCTTTGATTAAAAGCTCAAGATTATAAAGTAACTGGAATCAGATCTTAAAAGCCACATCCAATGGACATCGATTTAATCTGTCTCTGTAGCGCTTTTTGTTTGAAGACATAATGTGAGGAAAAACATGGGTTTTCAGCAGTGGTTGTGGATTTTTTGCTTTTTAGGATTCAGACAGGAAAGGTTATATGTGTAACAAACTACAAAATGTGTTTTGCGAATATCTAGTGCACTTGACTACTTGCCAACCGTCCTACAATAGTAAAGAGTTAGAATAACAGCCTTTATTGTCCTGCAAAGGGGAAATTCAAGAAATTAAGTGGATAAGAGTAAGCAAGGGAGCATTGGAAACCAAACTGCAACTGACATGATGAGGTCATTAAAAACTTCTAAATTACACATTTAATGAGTAGAGATAAGTTTTAAGGGGTTTAAACCTGAACTTGAAAGTCCCAATTCCTACAAACCAGTCCTCATAAGCATATAAATACACGGGCTCGTTTACACGGTCCAGATGATTGTCAAGAGGCTCCAGTGCAAACATTCAGATGGGTTTGGTCAGGCCTGAATAAAAGAGCAGCTTTTCATCAGGCATTGAAACTGAAAAGCAGTGCACATTCCGTCTGCATTCTCCCAAACGATTCATGTCATTTCACGATGTGTTAGCCATTTTCTTCTAGCGGGAAGTAAAGAGTAGATGGAGGGAGGTAGTAACCCTTTAAAGTCTTCTCAGGCAATGGAGTGGGGACACAGTCAGGGTTTACAGGAACCGGATGCATATCAAGGCAGGCACTCTGCTGTCCAGTGATCACACTTACTTGCTCTGCTGAGAGGAAATTTTTTCTTTGATGCTGCTCAGGACAATAAAGTTACAGAGAGGTGAAGAAGAACAGTGAGGAGGAGCGCTAACATAGGAAAGCTGAAACGTGAGTAGGCATTGGTACATATACACATCGACTGGCCACAAGAATCCAGCGGTTTGGGTGGGGGGGTGGGGGCTCTTTCAGGAAAGGGGGTCATTTTGGGGGGTTTAGTGCACAGATGGGGGTTGTCATTGACAAGATACTGAAAGGGAAGAAGAAGTTCTTGCTGATTAAAACATGCTTGAATAAAAGAGGTCATCTGTCAAGGAAAAGGACACCGTTTTTTTAATAGCACGGGATTTAGAGAGAGTGGGTCGAAGGAAAATCCAAAAAGAGGTGGCTACAAGCAAAACCAAAAAGCAAACCTGGAAAAAGCTGAAAACAGGAAATGAATCACGTTTTGTAAAAAATCTGGACGTAAAACATTTGGAATATTATTCATGTACATCACCTTCAGTGTAAAGGAAAAAAAGATAAGAGGGAGAATTTGGGTAGGAGGGAAGTCGTTGAGAGTCAGAGGTGAAGTGGGGTGGTGATGGATGCCACAGAAAGCGAGCAGTACCCACCTATTCATGATCAAATTGACACGCCCTTTGACTTTATCGTGGCTGTGTGAGAAGGGTGGCAGAGGAGAGATGGCAGCTGAGCTAAGAGCAACCAGGAAAAACTCAAAGCACAACAAAACTTTTTGTTTAAACAGATGTTGATGTTATGCGCAGAACAAGGACCAATGTTTGATGGGTGTGCAATACATTCTAACAGAGAAAGATGGGGAAACAAATCTGTATCTCAGTTGTTTTTCATTCCCATGGAGGCAGGAATATTAGAGAAAATGTGGATGTGACCTTTGAAGTCCGGTGTTACCACCGTATGAACAAAAAGAAAGTCACGGTCTTCAATGGTGGCTGGAATCAGAAAAAAGCTAAAAGGCGCCTCACCTGTAAATTGTGCTTTGCTCTTTGGCCACCACAGCCTGGAGGTCTGTGAGCTGGAGAAAGCGGTCGTGGAAGTAGTGCAGGTGGAGAATGCACGCCAGCAGGAAGGAGGTGGGGATGAAAACCCTGGTGAACAGCATGCTCAAAGAAAACCTCTCCAAGCCCAGGTCATTCAGGCTGCATCCAGGAGAGACATTTGGAAGGAAAGAAAACAGGATATGTGACGATCCAGAGGAAGAAAATAATCCCAACTTTCTAAAGATAATTTTGTTAATAATTAAATTGTCAGAGGTTAATCACATTTTACCATGCAAAAACAAACATCCCCTTTAGAAGCTCAGTAAAGTTTAAAGTCAGCAGTTCAGTTAAACTATATTGTTATCAATTATTATTATTATTGATACACTTGTCGCTGAGATATTTTATCGTTTTGTGGTTGTGTCACGTCCCGTGCCAGGAGCTTTGGAGCTAAGATGGCTCAGTGGAGCTACGAGCCCTGAAATCAGCTCTGCAGGTCAACTCAGATTTTCCAAGACTGGACATCTGCACATTTGTGTAAAATGGGCGGAGGTAGTAGCAGACAACCAACACCGTCATACATTTTTTAGCAGGCTGAACAGTGAAAAACACTTTCTCCAGCCAAAGCGGGAAGGCTAAAAAAAAAAAGGGTGGGATAAATATGCAGAGTCAGCAGCTGACGAAGTGAATGTATAAGTTGATACGCAGATCAATATCACAACCACAACATTTAAGCAGGCTCAAATAGTTCAATAGAGCGCTTAATAAGAAATGTTGATATGAATATGAAAGGCCTTTTACAGAATGGAGATATAAATAATAGTACAGTAATTTTATGATCTAATGTCAGTGGCTAAACTGACAGTTTTTACAGTTTGATCATCATCAGAAACTGGAGGAACAGACACGTATGTAAAACCCTTAAACACACAATAATAGGAACTGCAAGCAATACTTGACTACAGTAAAGAAGATGCTAATGTATGAGCTTAATGCCAGTTACACCAATTTACTTAAATATGAACTATCGTTGGTGAGTGCTCGAGCTCTACAGGTGGTTTCACTGTTTTAAACTGTCTCGTTCAACTTCAGGATGACCCATCATGAGGTAAAATGTCCCCCGGCGGAGCTCACCTCTCGTTCTTTACGTGCAGCATACCCGACCAGAACTTCTCAGATCCCTCAAACTGGAAGGTGTAGACCACAGTCAGGACTAGCATGGTGTACATTACCACTGACATCCAGAAGTACTTCAGGATCCTCCTCCACCACTCGTAGTGCACCTACGAAACAATAACGGTCATTGTGGAGGCCGAGAAATCTCCACCATGATCAGTGTTGATCTAAATGCAGTAAAGGGAATCTTGTCTATGTTGACTTTCACAGTTTCACAGTTCACTTTGTGTTTGATCTTTTAGCAGCCAGACTGCACAAAAACCACCAGCTCCCGAATAGCTTATAGCTGTTTTAAAGCTTATTTGTAATATTTAAATGATGTCTAATTATCTTAAACACCCACAAAGTTAGAAAAGAAGAGGCATTCCTATACTAAATTTGGATATGAGCACTTTGTTTTATCCACTTCTCTCAAACCTTCATCTATGATCATTATTATATCAACAGCCTAGCCATTATCAAGTCATAGTTTTTGATGTCCAGATAAAAATGCTTGATCTTTTCTTTAAGATTTTACAGAAAACACTGTGTTTGTTGTAGGAGCAAGTTACTGTTCCAACAGAGGGGGAATAAGTCTGAATTTTATTTTGGTGCAAACATCCCAGGTTCAACGGTGCTAGTGATATTTTGGGTTATTTTGTTTGCTCTTTGTGTGCTCTTTCATTTGTTGCTGTTGTCCAACCATTTAGAAACATGGAGCCATGCACAAGCATCCACAGTTTTCATTAAGGACGCCCACGTATTTTACATACTGTATACAACATGCTGAACAACAAGTTTGTGGTTGTTTATGATCTGTTGAGTGGAAACAGGAGTCGTTCATGAGTCATCATTATCACCTCCTCCACAGCAGAGCCAAAAGGAGTTTCACCAATTAAAAATACTTCAGCAGAATCCTCTCATGTCCAGGGGACTGCATCCCAGGAGAAAATAGGTAAAAACTATTTTTGGGTTCTGAAAGTTGTGCAGCTAATATATAAGAACAAAGCAGGAAGGATCGTTGCAGGTTCACTTTAAAAAGCAACAGTTAATTGATAACACATTTTTTAGGGCATCCAATAAAATTTCAAAAAGCCTATAAAGCAACTAAAGGATCACAATAAGAATAAACTAATCCCCCCTCCATGAATGTGAGCTAATTGTACGGACGTGTGCCCAGATTTGTCCAATCTAAGGAGATATAATGTTGAGTGAGGGGTAACACTGAAGAAAAAACAGTGTTCCACAATAAATAAAAACAGCATGCAACAAGAAGTCGGACAAATATTTCACTTAGGATTGATTAGGCATTCAACATTGTTAGCTGGTGTGTGCTGTACCTGGTAGAGTGCCACACAGGACAGGAACATCATCATGTAGATGATCTTGTACATGACGATGGTTCCTTCAAAGCTGACGAAGAAGAACATGCCGCCGCAGATGTAGATCCAGTATTTGACCAACAGAGCCATCACCATGCTGCCGAGAACCTGGACGATGTCCTGCTCTCCTCCCTCCTCAGACTCCCTTTCCTCTACAAAATGTAGCATATTTGTTAGCAGTCTTTTTTTGGATCATCAAACAAGGTGTTTGGATCCTTATTTTTGTGACACACCTCTTCATGAAAGCGTAATCATTACCTAAGGAAGTCACAATCCTAAAAGCAATCATGGTTTCTTAGATTTTTTTATCATCATTTTTCGGGCAGGTTTTTTTCCTAAGAAATCCGAAACACCCTAAGTCTTTCTCTATGATCACAGGTCATGATGCATAAATCCAAGCTAAAGCTCAATGATGAAAGGAGCCCATAAATCAATACAACCCAGAAAATCTGTTGTCTTCTCGAGACCAAAATAAATTTAAAATGGAAAAAGGGAAAATCTCTGTGTGCTCACGATTTGGAAATAATTTAATGCAAAACACACCCAATTGGAGTTGGACACATTAGCACAAAAATGCAAACGTCAGGAATCAACTTAACTATGTCCGAAAGTCTACAAAACATTTATGACACTCAGAAGTGATATATGGTTAAAATGCACCAGAGTGAGTGGTTGTACTTTTTCCAAGTCAAATATTTCATGAAGAAATGAAAGATTCTTAATAATTAACCAGTGTCAGATGGCAAATCAGAAACTGATATAGGAACAAAATAAGATGGGGCTCACCCTTCTTCTGATCTTCTACGCAAACATCAGAAAGACCAGCACTGTCTTCTTTTTGCTTTTCTTGTCTCTCTGTGAGGGTTTGTCTGAGCAGCAGCCAGAAGCTGAGCATGCACACCATCTACACATAATAAATAAATGGTTATAGAACGATAACACGAAGAAAAAAGAAAACTACATGCATTAGTCAGTTTAATTCAAATTAACGAGAGCCAATCATGGGTCCCAAAAAAACCGGAGGGCACATGTGCACTGTTTAATTACCTTAGATGAAAGCGAGTGGAAGGGGTTTTTCTTGTGAACGAAAAACCCAGAGATGGGCGTCATGTTCTCGAAGGTCCAGATGTACTGCAGCACTATCAGCAGGTTGCCGTAGGCGACCATGAAGGGCGAGGACACCATGGCATACCGCCTCCGGTCCCTCACCATCCACAGAACGCAGGACCAGATGAGGAAGACGAACGTCAGCCAGCTGACGTACGTGATGCTCCACGCCTGCAGAGGACCCACAGCGGGCGTTTTTAGTCTACTGAACTTCCTTAGCCTCCTTTTATTTAGTTTCATCTACTAACACCAGGCACTTTGTGGAAAAAGAACAAAACTATTTAAAGAATTTCTTTTTATCCTGTATGGAAAATGAACAGAAATCCACAGTCTAAATCTGCTTACTAAAACATTTTATTTCATGTTTGTTAGTTCCTCTGAAGCAGACAGTGAACAGGCGAAAACCTTCTGAAAAATCAATCTTAATCAAACTGATTGAGCAGGAAAAAGCGGGACTAGGTTTCACATCTTTCTGTCTGGTTAGAGAATGTGTTCAAGTTCATCTTAACAATACATATAAACAGCAAGCGTCCAATAAAATTTACATACATGATTTTCCCCCCATAAGTTTGTTTGCAACATAGTTCTCTGTTGGACATGTCTGCAGGACTCACCATCATGGCTATGAGGGCGCAGATGTAGCTCTGCTTCATGATGAAGTGGAAGACTTTGACCATTGCGCCGACTCCGCGTTTCTTAATGTCGTTCTCCTCATCCTCAGACTCCTTCAAGGCCGAATCCTCAGGTGGCAAACTGACTTCATACACACACTCTTCTTTCTTCTCTATTTCGACAGAAAACACTTCATCTGGTTACGTTTCAAACATTAAACTATCCTCCGTCGCTGCAGAAAGCCATCGTCTATCCACTGGAACTCGGCCTAAAATGTTTATCCGTGTATTACCTGTGTTTTGGGTGCTAAGCAGAAAGAATAATAAGCTATATAATAATAAAGCTTTCTTGAAACTGCCTTGAAAAATAACTTCAACACAATATCTGGACCCTTTTCTATTGGTTCTGTGGGGGTTTGTGGTGGCAGATATTGAACAGCTGACCTGGATCGTCACTGCGCTGGTCCATTTTGTACTGGGGTGTGGAGTACAGGTCCGGACAGACTGGGCCATTCTTGTTCGTGACGAAGTCAAACGATGTCCCGTTTGAGGTTGGAAAAACCTGCAGATTATCATTAGATTCCACAAATTAATTCTCTGTACAAGAGGGGCACTTCTGTTATGGGATTGAGCTGTCGTACAACATTTTCCCCCACAAAAGGCAAAAAACAGTAACTCATGCGATAAAATAATTCATTGGGTTTTTTTTTAACAATTAAAAGCGGATTAACTTTGAATTTAGTTGATTTCAGTTACTATTCTTTGGCTCTGTGGGGAAATTTAGCAACTTTTCACACTGCACCTAATCTCATTTCAATACAATCTGTGTACCATAGATGTACTGGTACAGAATTGTAGGGTTTTTACAAATCAAAATAGATCTAAATCATGAGCCAGCAGGAACACAAGCACTGACTGTGGATGAGAGGTGTCTCTGACAGAAACCTGCTGGATGAAGGTGCAGTGTGAAAAGCACTCTGCAGGTATCGCTTTCCCTGCAGAAAGGCTGGGGGGGAGGACAAAGGACAGAGAGATTTAAGAACACATCCAGAGCAGCCGCACCTCAGTTGTACTGATGCCGTCCTGGGTGGAGAGCAGCTAGAAGGAGAGAGCATACAAGGCAGGATGCGTTATCGATGAGCTGCTGGACCCAGAGCTGGTCTTTTTCTTTGCAGTGGCTGATAAGCAGGAACAAAGGCCGGCCAGCGCTACTCTGTAAATCGAGCCCATCATTCATCTGAGTCTGCACACACTAAAAGCTTTCAGACCGCAGGAGGCAGCGGCGGGAGACGGACGGCGGCCTCGCTGGGCCGGAGAACTGGGCCGGGGAGTGTGTGTGAGCGTGTCAGGGAGGTGATGTGTTGGACTGTCCGTTACCAAGCTCACGAACAATTAACCCTGGCAGCGTAGTTTGGAGAGCTGGTTTCCTGTTTGTCTGAAAACTGGGACCGCACTAAAACATTACTGGTTTGCTTCACTGTGAGAGGTAGCAGCCTTCGTTAGCTCTAGCTTTGGTACATGGAGGGGGGTCGTTTGGATTTTTAGAAGCAAAAACCTCAGAATGAATAAAAAAGACTTTCATTCAGATCATTTCCAGGCTGTTTAGAGCTGCACACGTACAATGTTTTGCAGCTGGATACAATTCGGGGAACTGTATAATAACATGTTAACTTAATGGCGTTTATTTCATGACCTGTCCAATAATCAATACGGCGCTGCTCGTGTGTGCATTAATCCCCACGTACATTTTTCTCGTCCGTGCCCTGGCGTGACTCCCACCACCGCTGCCTCTTCCTGTTGGCTGAGCTATTCACCCCGTTTCCGCACTGCTCCTCGTCCTCACACATATCATCGTCCCTGTCGTCCTGAGAAAACACAGATAGACAGTTTGGTGTTTGATGCGTAGCCTCCACGCTGATCTCACCACTAAATGCACCGTTGTGCAGCAGGGACGGCGTCTCTCAAGAGTCATGGCTGGAATCAGCTCATGTTTAAGGCAGAGTCTGAAGAGTTGAGAGCCATTTTAAAGGAGGAGGTGATTTCAAAACAGCATAATGTAATCCACTAAAAGCGTTTGCTTCAGTTTGTAATGGAGGAAGAATTTGTAAAATCACACGTTTTCTGAGCATTTTAAAATTGTGTCTTAATTTTTTTACCGAGACAGCTGATCAAAATGTTCATCTTTGTTATCTGCGTGTGTGTGTTGTTCTGCATAAAGCACGTCACTTTTTAAGTATACTCAGATCTTCTCCATCTAAATTTCTGGGAAAGCTACTTTTATCCCATTAGATTTCACCATAAATATTTACAAATAACCAGAACAAAAAGAACGCCTGACTAAAAGAAAAAAAAGGCTGAATTTAACTTAGAACCTTGGTAAGAGTGTCCCTTACATAAGTTATCAATCTGTTTCAGTTGGCTTCTTCAGCCTAAGTGGTGTAGGTCGTGGAAATGTTTGTACTGCTTCCAAAGGGTCAAGTTATTTGTTTGAATAAAGATATCAAATTGAAAAAACAAGGAAAAAGACAGTCAAAACTAATAAAACCGAGCGGAGAGCTGTCCAACACAGACGGTCAGAAGTAAAACGATTGTGATCAGAGACCACTTTTAATATGAACTGAAATCAAATAGAAGCAGAACACGGAAATGTTAAAAGTGAAAACAAACGTTCACAGTTAAAGCTTCCGGAAATAACACCTAAGGAGTATAAAAATGTGGTTGTGGATCATAAAAAAGGTTCATGTGGTCTGGTGTGTGCAGACATATCCTGTTCCGGGAGCTGAAATAATAAGAAAGGCACAGTTAACATGAGACGTCCCCTCAGATTCCCGAAATGAACATTAATGAGAATCTTTAGGATTTTTTTGGAGAAGACTTGACTCTTCCATCAAAAATCTTGAAAAAGCTTAAAGAATTAACACTTTTGCAAATGATAGCTGCTTTAATAGTTGAGTAATTCCAACAAAAATCAAAGTATGGCATTTTCTTAATTGGACATCTGTGGTGCAAATGTCTAATATTTCTGCTTGCCAAAGTTAAAAATGGTAGTTCTCACTCCAATGCTCCAAGGTTTTCAAGCTCCCCCTGATTCTCAGCGTTATTGGTAATGATGGGAATAAGAAGCAGAAGATGGACGGGTGGATAGCTATTGGATTGTTATAATTAGAAGACATTTATTTATGGTACAGGATCAAATTAAGAGACAGATCCAAATTTAAATAGTGCTTTTTCCCCCCGATGCCCCTCGTCCCAGCAATCTGTGACTGAGGTTTCCAGCAAAACAAGCTATCAATACCGAAAGAAGAGTTACTGGTTTCATTATTGGCTCCAGGTTTGGGGCTAGCTTGTTTATAGCGCTGGTTAGGCTGCTAAATTATTTAAAAAATGACTATTGTACGCTTGTGGATTCAATATAATTAGTTAATAAAGTCGACATGTCACCTGTGATTTCTAAGATTTCACATCAGTCTTATTGGGAAATATCAGTGATTATTTTATCATTGTCTTTTTTAACTACTGATGAACTATAAATTTGGACGTCTTTTTGGCAGAGACGTTGCCCATCATAATCTCAGCCATCGAACAAACCTGTCAGTGGTTGATCTAAGGACAAATAATTTTTATTATTAGCCCTTAATCTAAAGTGTAAGAGTCGGTGGAAACATACACACCCCTCTCTTGAGGGATCAATAATGCATACAGCCCTACAGGTTTGCAGGGAAGTATTGACCCCTCTATAAAAACACTGATCTATAAGTCCATTAGAGGATGGAGGAGCTGAGCCTCCAGCTCCGTGGTGAAGGAAGACGGGCAGGTTTTCATGAATGTGAACATATCTCTAGAATTCATTCAGAGCAGAAAAAAAAAGTAAAACCTAAAAAAATGTAGATTTTCGTTCAAATCTGAATGGGTCAGTCAACACAAACAAAAGTTTGATCGCTTCGCAGGTGGATAATTTAATACTTTTGTGTTTCTCAGGTCATTTTTCTGTCATTCTTTAAGTTTTAGATTTGAAACTAGCTTTTTTGCTTAGAAATAGCTTCCTGATGGTGAGATATACACAAAACAATAACGTCTACGATGTAGAATTACTCCAAATAACCGAGAAATCAGCTCATGATCAAGACTTATTCATTGAAACTATTAATTTTATATGCAAGTATAAAACTGCATATGATACAAATAAAGTTCTTTATCACAAAATAAAAAGGATGACTGAATGTGCAGCTTACAGGACATCTGCTTATGATCGTAAATCTCTGACGGAAAACCGGTCGCAAGAAACGCACTTACTGTAACGTGTACATAAACTTCCCTTAGCTTAATCACATACCAGAAATTCCAGGAAATAAGCTAACAGCAATGCTAAGGAAAAAACCCAACGTGCATCCAGCTAATCATTGCTGTGCGGTTTACGGTGGAAGGTGCATCCTCTCCATTACAGTGAGTCATTTCATGACCGTGTGGCGCGTCATTTGATGAGTGCTGAACACAGAAGTGAAACTCTGACTAAACAAGAGGAGGGAACACGCCTAGCTTCTGAAAAAGTGTGAATATCAGCACAGAATCAGGCCATTGAGAGAAAGGATCAACATTCAATACGCTGGACATGAACAAACCAGTTTGGTTTTCTGCTTTTCTTCCTCTATTTCCTCTTGTTATTTATCTGCTGTTTATGTTAAGGTTATCAAATGTTTTTTTCTCTCATTTAAGAGCACTTAAGTGACCAAAGTCTATTCAATTTAAATAAATCAAATCAACCAAACAATTAAGGAGAAAACTTAAGGTATATTATGTTCCTCAGTCCTTTTTGAGGACGTCTGATGAGTAAAGCCGTGTGGAGACGAGCTTATAATGCGTCTCAGTACGTTTTGTTTGAGTTGAAACTACATCCAGATGACCCGTGACAATCCCACAAACACCAAGACGTCTTCTCCTTTCATGCTTTGCCAAACTCAGACCCACACTGGCTCATGTGACACAGACTGTAAGCGGCACACAGATCCAGCCAGGGATCGATTGTCCTGGAATCTACAACGGTACCCTCTCTCTGATCTGGAGGCAAACTGGCTGCCAGTTTAATCCAATCTGGAGCTATTTCAGCCCAAGGAAGATACGCCCACTTTGGAAATCAGAGACAATCAGAGCATTGCATCAGTGTGATTTTTTTTTCACAATAAGCAAACAAAATTAGGCAAAAATCTTGACATTGCATCACAATTTTAAGTTTAAACCACCTTTAAACGTGCGTCTGTCTTCCAGGTCAAAGGAGACTGCTGCAGAAATGTTAAACCATAAGAGGCATTTGATTCGAAGCTGATGACAAACTAAAAACATCTTTGTTTTTGCGCTTAAAAAGGCGGACGGTGGTGTTGTGTCTGTTTGTGGTCCTCACCAGCAGCTGGTCGATGGGCTCCTGCAGCCAGAGGCGGATGAGCGTGGCCAGGGTGTAATAGAGCACCAGCAGCATGATGGGACTCACAAAGTGGTACCACTTACGATCCGGGTGCACAATGAGCTTCCATGTGTAGGAGCAGTTGCTCTGGACAATGGGGGAGATCCCAAATACACTGCAGAGACAGAGCAGACAGACATGTTACAAAAAGGGGTTCAAGCAGAAAGGGGTTCAAGTACTTAAACACGTTCAATCGTTTTCATCTTAATAAAAATGAAGATTACATTAGCTTTATATGTCCTTGTTTTAAGGATTATAAACCACACACCACGCCACCAAGCAGCCCTTATTTCATTTTTAGATCACTTTTATACGGTCTAGCACCTCATTATATTTCAAAGCTGTTTTCTTTACCCTGACCTCAGTTCACTGCTCCCTACATCCGATTTAAAGCCGTTGCACCAGAACCAGGAAATGCACTTTTTACACTCACACAGCAGATTTAGGCTTTTTATTTAGGAGAGTTTTAGGGTCGATGGGGCCTCTATTTAATTGATTGTTGTATTATTTTTAATGGTTTTGTTTTTATTATTATTTATTTATCATTGAGACACTGGGTTTTTATTGTACGTATTGTTGTAATTGTTTTCCCCTTTGTAATTTAAGAAAGTTGCAACTCAAATGTTACCAACTGATGTCTAAAGAATTGCAAATTTAAAAACTTTGATTGTGACAAGGTTCGACACCATTTTGGGAAATGAAAGCAAGAAATGGGACCAGGCAGCCTTTTTCCAACTTTAAATTGGAGACATCTGATGTTTGTCCAATAACCATTATGTCAGCGTCGGTGGTTTAATCTCCGGTTTTTACAGTCAGTCTGTTCACGTATCCTTTGTGCTCGTTATGACCCATGGCCCGCCTCTTCCTCTGTGGTTCTGAGAGAAAAGATTTCACTTTGCAGTTTCCTGACTGGGTATATTCAAAATAATTTAATTCTGTTTTATTCAATGTGTGTGGATGAGTGGAATTTTTATTGTTAAGTGATTTAGGTAGTTTATATAACTGCAAGTTCCTGCTTTTTAAAAATATAAATGAATCAAGTAACTTGTTTAACTTTATATTAAAGCTTCTCAGTTAATCTGAAACTTCTGCCTTTGTTTCTCATTGTTCACCGTTTCTTGCAGGAAGTATTTTCAATAATCTACAGCAGCAGGCAAAAAGAAACGGTCTTCTTTATGTCCTTCCTGCTTTGAAAAGACAATAAGCATTTCTCAGGTTAGACAAAGGTAGGAATCTGGCTCAGAAAGACCTGAACTTGTCCATCAAAGATCTGGAATGCCCACACCGTCCATCATATCACAACAAACATCTCTGTACATGTCAGAGTAGACATGAGGAAATCCCTTTGAAAAATCATGTTTTCCAGGTGCTCCCTGAGCTGTTTTTGTCAGTTTAGTTAGAAACACACTCTGCTGGAAGAGGCTGCAGCCGTTAGGTGGAGTGAGTTTGGTTTGTAACAACCTTAAGAGGACTGTATGTGTCCAAGCACACCCCAAAGAAATGAAGAAAGGGAAGGAATATGTCCAGATTTGTTTTATTTTAATGTAGTAGTTAGTATATGGCATAAGAGAGGTGTTAGTTAAATCATTAAATGTCATTAAGATGCAGTTCTTTAAATCTGGATGTAAAACATAGACATAAATTGAACAATTTGCTAATGGTGTCCTCAGTCCAACATGTAATTAAACCTTTAACCCTACAGACCTCTGAGACCTATTCAAGCTTCACATAGTCAAAAACATTGCTTTAAAAAAAAATGAATGTAGAATATTTCCTGATGTCCATTACTACAAACTAAATATTTCCTTAAGTTTATAGTAAAATGTGATTCAATTTGATTAAAAAACTCTTGTGTACTGTATTTTTGTACATTTTGGTTATGAAACAAAGACATCAGATTTTCAAAAAGTTATTTTTAACAAGAGACTCTTCCACCCAGTCCAATGCAGCAGGTTTAAGAATGTGTTTGTGCCAAACAAAGGATGTCATAAGGTCACTTCTTTTCCTCCTGAGCAGAACAAAGGTCATCTGCTCAGGAAAAGTTCTGACGTAAGTGTGACAATTGATCAAATTTAGAAGCCTCTTGAGTTTTTTCATGTATGTCATGTGGAAGAGTGTCCACTCTCCTGATCCCAACACGTTTCCTGTTTCTTATTACAGATGGGAAGGCCAGCTGGTCACATGATTGGGGACTTCCATTGTAAGGCGGGGAGGCAGGAAGTGCCGTGGAAGTCGTGAATCTCAACAGTCTCACTCAGCACCATCCCCACAGCAAGGCCGCCTCACTGTCAACAGGGACAATTAGGGCAGCGGCGTGTTGTGCGACGGCCTAAAAGCTTTACCCTAAATCCCCAAAGGTGTGCGTGGGGGAAACCAGCCAGAGCGGAGGAGAATGACCAAAGATCACATCATGCCTCGCTTTTTACACAGATGTGGGCCAAAATACCTCATAGCAGTGGAAAGTCGACATGGACATGTGAGAGGGGAGATGATGGCATAGCATAAGGGGCTACCAAGCCGTAGTCAGAGCCATGGCAAACTTTCCAAAGGAAGGCCTTTAAACACACAAATGAACCGCTCCTTTCAAAAAATGAGTCCAATGTTTAAAAATTCCACCTGCATTCCAAGATCCGGAGCTGGAGCCTAAAAAAGGCGAGTTTACAAGCTGAGCAATCCTCTATAATCAGGCTTTTTCGGGAGTATTTATTTTTCTGAACCTGCTGGATGAATTTGCCCCGTAAACATATTCTGTCAAATATCAGCACATGCCATTCCCCACCCTCAAAACCATTTGGCCCCACAAATGTAAAAGTGCAGGCTGTCTGAAAGTGAGTGGGCGATCAGCAAATGAGTAAGGCAAGAATTCCAGTGTCAGTAGATCGATGGATAGGAGGAAACCGGTACCTTATTAAGCAGTAAATTCTATCTGTATATGTCTCACATGTTACAGGCTTTCACCCAAAATTCAAACGCCCTCTGTTTATTTATCTATCTATTGTGTGTGTGTGTGTTGACCTTTGCTCGTTCTTCATTTATCTACTTATTTCTTGGTTACATCCAAGTATAACACTTGTCTGTGACTGTCTGACTGACTTTGTAAACTTTGACTGACTTCACTTTCTGTCAGACTGGCGTGTTTGCATGTATTTCAAAAATTTCATTTTCTTTTTTTTCTCCAGCTGCTAACAAAAGTAGATTCTTAGTCCTCTTCCACCAACAAAAAACTTGCTTGCAATTAATCAAATTCAAAGTTTTGGATCCATGTAGAAATTGTCAAAGACGAGAGCTAGTCAGGCAAAATTTCTTTGGTTGACTTACATTGATTATTATATTTTACATCATCAGTACAGTGGGGTCAGCTCCACAGCAAACGCAGGCCTTCAAATGGGGTCGTTGTTTAATGAGCGAGACTGCCAATACGAGGCTGAACGAACCGCCTTATCTGCGGGGGGAGGCAGGTGGATAGGGAGGATGCAAGGTTCGCTCGGGGCAGCTTCAGTTTATACATCGCCGTAAATAGCCTCCATCCTGACACACACACAGCGGCAAAGCTTTCAAATGAGAAACTGAGAGATCGATAAAACGCTGCAACACCAAGGGCACTGGGACACCGGCCACACCCCCGGCAGCTGCCGGGGGGGGGGCTGAAAGACACCTCATTACACAAGTCAATGGAACTGCTCCTAGTCCATATTCAGGCACCTCGACTCAATCTCTGAATGGTCATTTCAGTAAACTTTTATTGTAATGCAGAAAAGGTTTTTAAAACAGTTTGATTTACCGTTAACTGTAAATAAATTTGTTTTTTTTGCGTTGTTACAGCGAAAATTATGCCTGTTAGTCCAGATATTAAGTGAACTTAGTAGTTCTGCATTTACAAACTATTTCAGGGATAAAAATAGTTATTTGCACCTACGCCTGCTGATTTCCATGATGGGTTGTAGATACCTGTGATTTCAGACCACTGGATCTTATAAAATCTTACATACAAATATATTAAATTAAGGGCAAACAGCATCCTATGAATTTTCGGTTGTCAGTTCCATGCAAAGAACAACACAACCGTGTGTTACCTTTAATAAAGAGTAACATATTGTGTGCTTTATATTTTCACATTCTCTAGATAAAAGTGAGGAAAAGATTATGTTTTTGTAAATGAGGGCAGACGTTTTTCAACAGCGGTCTCAAAGAAACAAAATATCCGATCTTTTTTCATCCTCTCCAGCCCTATTTGGACCTTTTTGTTCATTTTTTACTTATGTGCCATGATCAAGGCAAAAAATAAATAAATGAATGCGAGACTAAATTCGGTGAGACAAGCATTTGTGTGTACAGTCAAATTAAACGGGATCAACGGATTTGCTAAACGCTAAAAGAGAGCTTGTCTTTTCTTTCCCTGAGTACAGAGTCAGCTTTCACTCCGACTGTGACTAACATATGTTGGCAAGATGGTACAACAATGTGGCTTTACTCCGACCACAGCGTTCCACCGCTGCAGCCACAGGCCTCTGATTGCCTTCTTCCTCATGCATAATAAAAGACACTGGTCCAGCATAAAAGCCCTGCCTCTCTTCCCGACGTAGCGCGAGTGAGTAGGAGTCTGAGACGTCTACCCTCCAGCTAAGGTTGACTTTGCCTTTGCCTTCCTGTTTGCAACGGCAGTAAATATTTACTAACATCTAAACAAACTTGCCTCAATGGGGTGCAATAAATTTGCTGAGCTCCCTCCTATCCCAACAGGGCGTGTGTTTTCACTTTAGTAATAGGGCAGAACATTTCAGCAGATAATCAAAGTGAAAAGTGGGACAAGAACTGCAGAAGTTTAGATTTTTCACTGTTATTGAGCTAAAAACTTATAGTTTTTTGTATATTCTTAATTTATCCCATTCTGAAAGGTCAAATAAGCAGCAAATAATACAAATATAGCTCATCTTCAAACAATGTTTTAACGAAAATATTACTTAAAAAAGCTAATGAGAGCTTTTGGAGGTCTTTCTTCCACTCTGCTATCAGACTATTCGAAAATCACATGTATAACAATATATATAAATCATATATAATATGTATATAAACAATCTGTAAATAATCACATGTGCCTTTCATGTCACCACATGGGAGTTATTACCTGTCCATTCTTACACTGGTATCTTTATACTCTTTCAATAGGCAATAGGTCTGGTACATTTTTCATACATAATCTTGCATTAAAGAATAGATTCTTCTATTAATTTAAAAATCCCAATATTTCTGATCTCCACTTTTATTTTATTCTTATTTGTGTTAGTATTTCACATATTTCTATATTCACTACTGAAATGCCTCCGTAACAAGTCATTCTCCCCACTGTGGGATTTTCAAAGGCCTATTTCTTTTTATTCTATGTGACATTCCTCACTAACTTTCTAAGCATGTGTGCCGTTTCGGGGAGACAAACCCAACATGTCTGACCTGACGTAGGTGTCAGTCGGCGTGATCGCCTCCTGGAAGAACTGAAACTGGTACAGGTAGAGCAGGACCAGGTGTCCGGCGCTGAAGATGGCCATGACCACGCACATGCAGCTGAAAATGAGCGTGTTGAAGGTCCGGCAGAAAGACCACCAGGTGCACAGGAACAGAAAAGTGGAGAAGTAGACGAAGGAGGTCAACGAGGGGAACATGATCCCTGCGGAACAACGACAAAAGACAGAATGCTGCAGTTCAATTGGATCCAGACACACGGAGCTCCAGGGCCGCGAGCAGAGGGCAGCAGGAAAGCTACCAAATCTGAGACAAACGTTAACAGGTTTGCAGGACTATTTTTGGACATTTTATGTTTAATCTTCAGGCCTCCAGAGACTTTAATAAAGCACGTTTATTGAACTTTTGCTTTACTGACATATAAAGGGCAATTAGCTTATTTAGCAGGAATTGTGAAATAATTCAATAATTCCAGCTTTGTTAACCTCATACAAATCTTGAGTTAGAGCTTGTTTGGAGGAGAACAGCAGGTCCTTCAAATTGCTGACTCAAACAAGCTTTTCATTTAAAAAGCTTGTAATGAACAAACTTTCGACACCTTCCTCTCATAACCTCGTAAATGAATTCCTTTTCCTAATGCGAAAGCCTGTTTAGGTAGCGTTCATAGAAGAATTGTTGAAAACCACAAAGCAGCCATGTTTGCACGGCCACATTTAAACCCAGAAAAAAATTATTTCTTTTCAAAGAGGCCTTTTCTGTTTGGCCTAATCCCAGAAAAGGTCATATTACAACAAATCTTAGTAAGTTTCATGGAGAGTGAGGATTTGCTCATGTATGTGTAACTCACACACACAATGAACGTCCTCATCTCCACAGAATTTATTTTCCATCAGCAGAGTTTTGGGAAAAGTTGAGAATTTAAAGTTTGATTTAGTCTTACTGAGGCTTACTGAGGCTCTTTTGTTTTATTAGAAATAAAGGCGGGGTACACCCTGGACAGGCCACGAGTCACAGGGCCACACAGAGAGGAACAAACACACACTGACAACCAAGTGTTGAATTATCAGCTAACCTAGACCTGATACACACCTTTACAGCCAAACTAAACATTTATTATAACTAATGAGGGTAAGTCACAAAAGGTTAGTAACTTTAAAAGTGTTTCAAATGCAAAGAAATGCAATGGTCCTGAAAAGGTCGGAAAATAATTAAATTTGGAGCAAATTCTATTTAATATTCCTTCACAAAAAAAACATTTACAGATCAGAGAATCAAAGGATTCAAAATGTTCTTTGTGTGTAAGTTTTATAATCAGTATTTGAGATCTTTGGTCTTCAGGCCCTCAGGCATTGGAAACAGAGCCTGTCCTGGAAAGTCTTGCACAGGCACAAGAACACCTCCAGAAATCCTGCCATCCACAGTAGGAGGTTAAAGTTCTACCACGCACAGAAGAGGCCAAATTCGAACATGATCCAGAATCACATCTCACTTCAATGTAAGGGAGGCAAAGTGGAAAACTGTTGGGCGGCCAGAGGAATGAACATTTTAAATTCGTTTTGGAAATCGTGAAAGCCAAATTTCTCTGGACCAAAGAGGAGTGAAACCACCAACAGTTCAAAAGCCTGCATCTTTGGAGCTGCATCAGTGCCCGTGAAACTGAAACCTGCACATCTGGAAAGGCCCATTCAACACTAGGTGTGGAGAGTGTGGAAGTTTAGAAGGGATGGGAATGGATAAACCATCCACTGCTCTCAGCCACAGAGGAGAGGAGCTTCAGGGGGCAGTGAAGTGGCTGCCTAAGCAGTTACACGCTCTATAAAGTTTAGAATCATCCGGGCAGCATCCTGTTTATACACGTCATAGATTGTGGTAGCTATCATTTCACTCTCCTCTTTGTAACAAATGTGATACGTAACAGTAACTGGAATGCGTCACTGCCCTGCTGTTAAAAACTCGACACAACTCATAAATAAAAACTCACCTGTCATTCCCAACAAGATGGTGACCACAACCTTCCCCGCAGTGGTGATCAGGTTCCCAATGATGTCCTTCCCTTTGGAAGCTACTTCAGCCACAAGCCGCAGAATCTTCATCTTCGTGCTCTCTTTCGCTTCCTCCTCTTCCTCCTCCTCTTCCCCTTCCTCGTCCTCCTCCTCATACAGGTCCTCGTTGTCCTCATCCTCCTCAGCCTCATAGCCTGCCTCCAGTTCCTCCTCCAGCAGGATGTTGTCATCCAGGCTCAGCTTCTCGTCTTCCTCCTTAAAGGTGCATCACAGTGACAGACAATGGTTTGGTACTGAGAGATACATTTGACAGTCAGAGCTCTCCATGGTGCTGAAAACGCTTTCCCACAGGTGGTGTTAGCAGTACGATCCCGCCGTGTCTGCCCTTTCCGGGCTGAGAACTTCCCTGTGAGGGTATTCCAGCCTGTAACAGATCATACGCGATTATATACGAGGTCTGAATGGCTCCTACAGCTCTCCTTTGCAGAGCTTTTCTTCTGGAACCAGATGTTGGCTAAATATCGAGTCCTGTCAATTCCCCCTTGGCTGCTATTTTAAACCGACTGTGTCCCACCCCTCTTTTGGCCTCGGTGAAGGAGAAACATGAGAGCCTTTCTTCGTGTGTGTGAGGTTCAAGACATCCAGAGGAGCAGGTGCCACGAATCCTACACTGAAGCAGTCATTTCAGCTCCGATGGCTCACAAACGAAAACGTAAACCACAAGAGGCTTTTTTAAAGGAATTTCTGATCTTTCCCAGTGCTGGGGAGCCGTGCCATCTGTGCCAGCGGGAGCAGTCGAACTGAAAGTGAATGTGGATTTAATTAAGACTGAGTCATGAAAAGACGGACTTGCCAGAGAATGAGGGGGGGGGGGGGGGGTTCCAAGTCATCAACTCTCATACAGAATTCTATATTCCAACTCCGGCTCCTTGTAGCAAAGACTGTTCACTAGAAATTGCCTCAAAATGAAAATAAATATAGTGAGTCATGTCGATCGCTGAACTTTTTGCCTGTTTTAACAACATGTTGGAGGGTGAGTGGGTGTAAGCGACAGCTGGCGGACTCAGAGTTTGGAAAGAGTGCGTTCCCTCTGAAGTGATAATTCCCGATGAGCTGAGGCAGGCTCATGAGGCCCTCGTATATTTTTAAAAAGCTCCCTATAATTTGTCGGTGTAGAACTGTAAAAAGTGTTCCTGTTAGCACTGAAGCCACACTTGAAGTGATGTTGCCTAATTGTTTTGTTTTTCTAACATAATTCAGGACTAAATGTCTTCAGTTTTTAGAAAAATGCCCCTTAAAAGAAAATATACAATAATATGGCAAATTCAGCCCTTGGACCTGACCTTCTGCTTGTTTGGACCCCTACCTGTTCACCTGGATCACCTGGACCTGAACCCAGTTTACGGATTTTCTCTGTTGCCTTTCATATAATCTTATAGGTAACGTGCTTCATTGAAAACACAGCTTGTTTACTATATTCATACCCGTATAAATGTCCCTTAAAGTCATCAGAGGGACAGACAGGCAGTTCTTAACAGCACAAATGAAACTCACCTGCTCCTCGGCATCGAAGTCGGCGTTGTACTGGGCCATGTCCTCCGGCGGCCTCTTCTGAACCAGACTGCGACACAGCAGCCAGATGGCCAAGCCCGCCATGAACATGCCGATGTCAGGGATGAAGACTCGGATGCCGTTCCCTGCATCAGCACCAATGACGCTGGAGACACCAAAAACAGAAAAATAATGGCAGTTTTTTTTGGGGGGGCTCTGAACGCACAAAATCATCCAATTTTTTTATTTTTATATTTTTATTTGAAGCAATCTTCGCAGGCTGTGATCCAGAACGAAAAAATCGACAAAATTACGGAAATTGGGACATGGTACAACCCACTTTTAATTAATCAAGTACTTTTTCTAAGCATCGCGGGTCTTGTGGTTAATCATTTTGTTCATTTGGATGATGGACAAATAGGATATTTGCTGCACAGCCCTCAGCATTTGTCTTGAAATTCAGAATCTTTCAAACAACATTTTGAAAATACACATATTGAACTGTAAGTTGTTGGGTTTTTTTCATCATTCCTCCTCAAAGTATGGAAGTCTTCTCTCACTCGTGGGAACAAATATTACTGCGGTAGTTAAATATCTCAGGCAACACTGCCTCCTCACATGAATTCATGGGAATCTGGAGTTTTCCGTGACTTAATTGTTCTTTTAATACGTGTTGTGTCGAATGCTTCAGCTTTTATATGGAGCACCACCCTCTTTAATGAAATCAGGCAGGCTGGTTTTAAACGTATTGCTATTAACAAGTGATTGAAATTCCATTCAAACAGAAAGACCCTGAGAAGGGTGTTATTTACTGTTTTTAACTCATCTGTGAAAAACATGTTTACTCCCTTAAAGGCAACCTAGTTTGTTCATAATAGGGAGCTGGTACAATTAGTCCTCTTTTTTGCATTTTCTATCCACATCAACTTTAACAAACTTAAAATAGACGGTTAAAACCGCACTTCGGGGTTTCTTAGCCTTTGCTTATCATTAATCAGCAAAAATCGAACACGCTGAGTCTCCTCTTAGCAAACAAAGCTTTTGTGGCAGTTTTCATTTGTCTGGTCACCTGCAAATACCACAAGGTTTGCTCAGACGGGAGGTTAAACAGTTGCAGCTGACTGTTGCCATGGCAGCTTTACTGATATCCAGCTTTATATTAAATCCAGTGCGATGCATTTGTGCCGCCTGAGGACAGGTTTTACGGGGTGTCATGATTGCAAGTTTAATTAAACCAAATAAAAAGTGTCTTTGAAATAGCTAACAGGTTTCAAAACCTTTCTGTTTCAGTTTAACGGCAGTCATGCTGCATCCTCTGTTGGGCCACCTACTGTAAGTGTTTTCTTTACACTTCACGCTGAGCTCCAGGAATAATTAAGCAGCCCACAAAGGGGGAAAGAATCCAACTGTTCGGGCCTGTTGCAAAGCAACCGGTCATTACAAGTAGAACTCAATCTCAATCTGGCCTTGAGTGGATGTAAAGATTTTAAAAGTAACAAGCTGAAGTGAAGAGTGTTGATCACCGTGATGGAAAACGCACAGAGGAACCGTCTGGCTGCCGCTGGTGAGGTTAATTTAATCAAGGACGCCGGTCTCCGAGAGCTTTATTGTTGAGAAGCTTTGTGCATCCGCACATGGATGAAAGAGATGGAAACCATCAGAGCCAGTGAAAAAGGCTGAGCCAGCAACTTTAACGACTCCCACTTTCCGTTATTTATCATGCGAGGGCATCATAATAACATTTGCATGCTATAAACCTGTCTTTATTCTGTTAATTGCACGGATAAGCCATGAAACTCGAGTCAAAACTACCAACATAGGAGTTCACTAAATATGTCGGACGCAACATAAATATTTGGTGTTTGTAAAGGGTTTGCAGAGGTCAGGCCTGAGGAAACAGCATTGGTCTGGTAGAGAAAAAAAGACAGCAGCTGTAAACCTTCTGCAGACGCCTCCATATGAGACACAGAGGTAAATTTAGTACATGCACTGTACATGATCCTCAACACAAACGGATAAATGCAGGCCGCATCCAGTGTTTACGACCCCGACTTCCGCCACTTACTCTTTAGTATACTATCCACCGAGGGCTGTCGAGAACTGGAAAAGGGACGTGACTGAGTTTGGACATTCCCGTACTGAGGAAAGCCCGTCTAATAGGATCTCAGGCCCATGCAGAAACAGAGACATCAACGAGAGCTTTGAAAAACAGCCCCGTTGACTTATTATCCAACATAAGTGGGTTTAGCTTTTATTAACTGTCCGCACCGGAGGATTTCAAAACGCAGAGCAGGACAGTGCAAAAGGGGCCGGCTGTTGGGAGGAGGCCGTTTTCTACCACGGTTTGCACAGTCATTGCAACCTTCTAGATGGAGGATGGAGAATGAGAGATAAGCCAGCGAGAGGCAAAGGGACAACGTCCGCTTTTAAAGGCTGTTTGCTGTGGATCGGGAAGCATTTGGAGCTCCCTTTCACCAACTGACAGTAAGAGAGCAGTCTGCATTAGGGGCCTCTAAAAGTATGAATATGTGCCTTGCTGTCCAGTTATGACCCCTAAAGGCAGCATAACTACCACCGGAGACATGAATGTTGACAGTGAATGAAGGGGAGACTCATCTATTGGCCAAATACAGAATTTGCTCATCTGATTAATTCCTCTCTTACCTCTCAAAGCCGATCTGTCGTATGGAACTCTCCCACGCCGAACCTGCAACGAAAAGCCCTTTAGTGACAGCAACTGATATTTATTCAGCAAAGTTTCACAGCTTAATGCAACAAAAGTGAACATAGTGAGCAATCTGTGTCATATTCAAACAAAACATCCAGTAAAGAAAGCAGCACCACAATGTAAGAGAGCAGGAGATTATTGTTTATGGTTCTTTTATCCTGTTTCCCAATTTGCTCACATGAATTCTGCCTTAACCCCTCCCATCTCATCTTAGCCCCTCCCACCAAAGAAAGTCACTTTAAACCATCATCGATCATCTAAACACTGTTTCTTTACAGCCCGCAGCTCGATTCAATCGTTTGTGAGTAGCCAAATCTGCTAGTGACAACGTATATTTTAACTTTAAAATCTTTTACGAAGTGGAATGCCCACAGTCTTCTTTTCTTTTTTCTCATCCATCAAAAAGTTTTGAAAGGTTTTCAGGTTGTTGCTCATTTCTGAAAACTCTCCTCTGAAAACGTCCTCCTGGGTTTGTTTTTGCCAAGAGCCACTGTGTTTGTTTTTGTTTTCATCGGAATATGTTTGTTTTTCTGCTTCTGCAGAACCTTCAGATCATTAAGTCATTAAAAGCTATTTTTGGCTTTCACCCTCTGCCTTTTACCTGCTGGCTGTCCTGCTTTTATGCCCTCCTTCAACCCCACAGTGTGACAGAATAACTGGAGGAAGCTCCTTCTCAGGATCAAGATAAGACTTTTAAAAAATAAATGTAAATTGTGTACTCTCTGAGTGCTGCAATCTATATGTAAAATATAAGGAATTAGCATTAGGGTCATGGACTGAGAGCTCGGTTTGTCACTAAACCACAGAGAAAAGAAAAAAGGGATAAAAGCCTAGTGCATTAAAACACTATATAAGGAAACATTTGTTTTAATGGTCTCATAATTGAGACAAAAAATATACTCCCAATAAAACAAAAAAAAAAAACTATTGGAGTTTCTCCATTTCAGATGTTTTGTGTCCAGAAGAGTTTTACCTCTGATATCAATGAGGGGAAAAAAACAACCTGACTGCTGAAAAAAAAAGCAGCAGTGGGTGGGCGACAACATGGATCGTTGATAATTTAAGAGGACAAAAACATCTGCAAAGGGAGGAGGCCGCATGACTCAGCCCTGACATCAAACACTTGACCCACAGACTGAGTGAACAGTTAAGGCTTATCTGTCTGCCTCCCGACAGCTTCTCCCACTTTTAAGAGGTCAGTGATGGAGCACAGATGGAGGCCTCGCTGGTGAAAATGAGCTCATCTGTAAAGGCTGAAAAGCCAAAACGATTATCGGTACTCTGCGACCTAGTGATCAGGTACAGATCCACCTCGGTCATTAAATAACAGCGTAGCTGTGGCAAAAAAGGAAAACATGTGAAGGGTGAACATAAAAAACTAGTAAATGACATGACAAAACAAAGTGAGAAAGCAAAACATTTAACAGGGACAAATAAAGATTGACGCTGTCTGTTGTGGATCCTTTTTGTGGCACTCATCCTGCGTAAAGAGCAATTTGAGGTCCACACATGAGGAATAAAGAAGAAAGGATTCATGTGACACATAAAACGTCAAAGGGGGGAATTAGAGAGACGTCCCAACCTTTCCAATCAAAACATTTATGAGCTGCTATTAAAGCTGTAATATTTTTTGCTCAAACATCGACTCAGATTTTAATATGATGCCAACAGGTTGCTGCTGGGCAAATAAAGCTGCAGCGAGTCCAAATGTGTCGGTCCACTGCCTCTGTCAACTCTCAGCCACCCAACTGTGGCTGATTCACTTCGTTGCCCGCCCAGTATAAAACTGCATAACTCAGAGCAAACAGGCTCCGATCAACAAGTTTATAACAGCAAAGAGCAGGGAGAAAAACATCTGTAAACCCAAAACATGAGGACACACATAAATCTCTATGATGTGGACAGATAAAGCTAAAAGGAAGCTTAAAAACAGCAAACAAAAAAGAAATAAACATCAGCAAGGTCATGCTGGGGTAAATCTGATTTTTTTAAAAAGCATCTTGTGCACGAGTCTGTTTGTTAAGCAAACTTTTTTTTAAAGATTGAAGAGATAAGATTCCCTAAAAAAGGGAACAGAAAGCTAGTTTTCCTTACTTTGATTTGTTCTCTCCAAAATTGATCATATTTCCCTAAAAAATTGAACAGGTTTAACCTGAGACACACTTTCATAAAATATTGCAGCTAAAGTCGTTCAAACTCTGTTATTTCACTTTTAGTCCACTGAATTAGTAAATGCCTCCATAAAACGTAATCTATTCCTATTGTTTATTTACTTCTTTCTTTAAAACTCGTGTTCAGAATTCTACGCTGTAAATGCATGTCAGCATCTAAATGAAAGGGACAAACAAACAAACACAAGCCAAATTAGACTGAATTTCTAAGCATTTAATTCAGTTAATATCAGTGTTGTTTAGCATCAGCCCATTAAATCTCTGCTGTTAATGTTCAGTCTATACCTAAAAACCAAAGCATCAGCTAAAAAAAACAACAACCGCCAAGTGACTTATAGACAAACAATTCTGTGCAGTGAAGTTAGAAATTCCCAGGAACAAAGAGAATAGTCCAGTTAAATGGCTGGGATGGACGCTTTGCTTTTTTTTTTTGCAAGCATTCATTAAAAGAGAGAAAAGGAAATTTGAAAATGAACTGGGGAGGAGAAGCAGACAGATGAGTCGTTTCAGAGTGTGAGCATAATCACTCCCACAAAAAACAAGTCTGGATCTCATAACAACTCAAAGCTGCTGATCTTATGACCCAGCGGTACAGGGAGTACATTAGAGGACACTCTTCTTGACTGTCTTCAACAAGCCATGGTAACCAAGATGGAGGGCAGAGCCAGAGGGATGTAGCGGAGAAGATAAAGTCGGCTCGTGGTGTTTTAAATTCTATTCGTCTCCCACTGAGGCCACAAACCCAGAGACTCAAAACACAGTCTGTCCAAACATCCTAGACATAAAACTTCCTGTAACCCAAAAGGTGTGACGTTGTGCGCGAGAAATGCCAAAGGTAAAATCAGGCCGGGCCAAATCTATAGCGTGACAAGAGGAATACTGTGTGAAACAGGCTGAGCCCAGCACGGAGGCCTCTGGAAGAGAGAGTGTGTGTGTGTGTGACTTTCTGTCTGTTGAGGCCAGGCCCGCATTTCACCCCAGCGGGACACCGAAAATACCTGTCCTCCGACTTTATGCGAGCATCATAAAACACTCTTTGTGCTCTCTGGACTGCTGACCTCGGCGCAGCATTTCTCTGCGCTCCTCCTATCGATGCGGCCCGAGGCCAGCTCCGCACTCGGAGGAATATTTCAGCCTTTCAACCTCTATCAAACGGCTGGGAGGATGTTCTCAGATTCAGAGGGCAGTCGTCCCTCTGAAACCGCGACTCTACGGGCCCCTGATGTGTCGCAATCAGGGGGAATGAACGGGTCCTTTTTAGCTTAACCTCCACCCGATGAGTGAGAAATGCCACTCAGGAACACGTCTGCCACAAAGCTTCCAATGTCACAGGGAAGTATCTGAAAGGCCGGAGGAGTGTGCTCTCTCCGTGGACCATTTAGCCGACGCGAAATGTCGAAAAGAACTCCCCCCATCTGGTCCTCATTGGTGCATTAACTGTTTGTAAATGCAGCTCCCTCCGTGCGGAGTCAGAGCAGAGGAATGGCAGATGACTCCAAAGGAAGCCGGCCCCGACTCATCTGGTGACCAGTCGCTGACCTGGCCTGACAGCTGGAGGTGTTTGCTCTTTTGGAAACACACTCGACGCGTTGTGCTCTAATGGCGCATTTGGCTGCAACAAAAACAGAGGAAATCATATGAAGTTATCCAGGGGGAGGCTGGCCGCTCGGCGGAGGAAAGGACTCCCTGTTTATGCGTGGCTGCCAAAAGGAAAAGGGTGTCGGGGGGGGGGGGGGGGGTCTAAATAACTGATATAGAAATCAGAGATAAGGTACTTTCTCAGAATGCAGGCGGCAGTTTGAGAGGACAAGAGGAATGTCCGACTTCCTGTTGGAGCCAAAAATAAAAATAAGAATAGGTTTGCTTTAACCTGGTCCTGAAAAAGCACAGAAAAGTCAGGTGTCAGATCACTGGGCGGAAACTGTGACACAAAAGTTAACGTGGGTAAATAAAACCAGTCTGGGTTTGGTCCATGAAAAGCCACAAGGCCCTGAGAATCCGGTAATGAAGACCTCCTTCAGAGCGCATTTAGTCCACCTTCTCTGAACGGCTCTGTGTGTTTCTGCCTCTGGCGATAAGGCTCCTCCTGCCCCCCGAAGTTGGCCGTGCTTCAGCTGAGGAAAGCAAGCTGCTTCCATTAAAAAAAAACAAGCCATTAGACCACGAAGTCAGGGTCTGTCCCGTCTAGACATTTTCGAATTTTACTATTTGATACACGGTTTCATGAGAACCTCCGGGGCCAACTATTAACACCTTTCCAACAGTGAGTGAGCGACTTACAGTATTTGCTATACTGGCATCTATTTTTTTTCCAAAGCTGCCGTATGGAACATGAACACTTATTAAGCTCAGGAATGTGTTGGAGTCATAAATCCTCACAATGTGATAAAATGCGCAAAAAAAAAGACACAAAAATGAATTATTTAAGGAAATAGTGAATAATTTTTGCCGACACATTACGAACGATGAAGATCATTTCCTGCAGGCTGTGAGAAAAGCAGCACCTCCGCTCATGACACCTCTGCTCATGACTCTTGACAGGGGTCAGAGTTTAAGCTCAGAAAACGACCCGTGTGATGGATGGGACACACATGTGCGCCCCTCCCCCCACCCGCCCCGGCCGACATAACACATGTGACACAGAAAGAGTTGAACCATCTGAACAAATCTGCACAGAACAGCATTGTTTTAAATAAAAATTAAAAAAGAGTTTTAAAGTTATGTTTTCAGCTCCATTTCTGTTTATCTGTATGAACTCTGCAGCTACATCCCAGCTTGTGTGCACAGCCTGTGACGCACACTGGGGCCTCTGGGCTACTTCCCTCTGTGAAATGTAAAGTTTGAATCCCCTGTTAAGTTTAAGATAATTCGGTTTAACTGACTTTTTCTGAAAGTAAATTAGATGCTTTTAATGCATGTTTTGCGTCTTTGCAAAGCAGGAACGACTGAAAAGCGACCCGAGGAATCACTTCCTCCTCCTCGTCCACGATCTTTGACCTTTTAAGAATGCTGATTTCGCCTCACACAAACCTCGGAGGCCTCGGAGCCGCGCGCATAAAGGCTGCAGTGTACTCACAGCTGAAGTTGGAGGAGATGGAGTTGCCGGCCAACAGGCTGTTGACGGTAATCTGATAGATGATGTGGAGCAGCAGGAAGGACATACTGGTGAAGCAGAGCGATTGCAGCAGACGCCCTGTGTGGCCTAAAGGGGGAGAGAGGATACAGAGAGCTCACCACCACGCATTTTTAAAGACTCGCACATGTTAGTCCCTCTGTTGTTTTTATAGACACAGAATGCGGCGTTTTGCTAAGAAGTTAGTTACTGAGTTATTGAGAAGTTGTTGAGAAGTTCAAAACATCTCAATATGTCTGAGTTCTTAAACTGTGGCTATCTCCGTTTGCAGACGGACAGCTGTTTCCTTCCTGCGTATGGTTTCGAGCTCATGTACGACGCGGTGGAAGGCCATTCTGAATGAGCTGGGACTTAGGGTGAGGATGACTGGGAGAGCAACCACGAGCGATTTTCTGTGGATCATAATCCCCATGCTGGCTGAGAACCGGGCCCGCTGCCTCTGAGCAAAGCTTATTTCTGTTCAAAAGTAAAAACAAACACTCCGGTGGACCACAAGACACATCCCCGGAGGAGCAGGACTAGTCTTCGTACGCCCATTCTCTCCTTTGGTTTCATGTTCACAAATAATAACGTGGCCATTTGGAGCCACAAGAACGTAAAGGTGTCGACTGAGTCAGCGTCTTGCTTTAATGTAGGTAAAGAACACAGCTGTGGGAACACATGACTGATCCTGGGAGGGAAGGATGAGAGCAGGCCACAGCTGCTCAACACATGGCCGTTTTATAGCACACCTACAGGTATTTGGAATAATTTCAGGGGTTGTTATGGTGATAATCCTCCAAAGTAGGATATCCCAGACGCACTCTTACCCAAATTAAAATGAAAATGTTTACGTTCCCGCTCTTAAATTCTCAGGTTTTGCTGGTAAAAAAACAAAAGACAAACAGTGATGGACAGCGATGTGTTTTGGTGTGTTAAACGTTCACACGTATCTGCTTACTCTGGTTCAGTAGTTAATAATGGTGCAACTTCTCATTACATTTACTGCATCCTTGTGTGGAACACATAACAGTTTTACTGTAGCGTGGCACAATATCCTGGCTAAAGCGAGGCACTACCGCTGAGCGCCGGGCCGCTAGGGGCTAACCTTATCGCAGCTTGTGCAACAGCACACCACGTCAGCTTATTAAATGTTAAATTGAAAACAATTTGTGCAAATTTCCCATTGCGATTCCCGGGGGTTTCGTAATGAGGGAACAGAATGCTTGTAACTACGAAGCAACGAGAAGTTTTCACTAACGATTGCGTCCAAATTGGTCCTGAAGCTGTTCCCCTCTTCTTCTTCTTTTTTTTTTTTCTTCCCTATTTGTAAAGGAACATTTTTGTTGTCTGACAGCAGTCTGTGTCTGGCGACGCTCATCTCGAAAAAGTATTCCGCTTCATTATTCAGTCCCAAAACACTCCCCTGTGTGTATTTTACATGATTTCTAAACAGAGGGCATTGTTCGAATTTTGTAGATGCACATTTTCCATCATCAATCAGAGATTTGCACCTAAAACCTGATTTAGCTCCATGGTCCCAATACATCGGAATGAGGACGCCTGAGTTAACTGCAGGGGAAAAAACTCATCTTAACTTTTACTTTATATAGTGTGGTGACAAAGTCACTCACTATTAGAAATCTACAAGCCAAAATAGAAACTTAAGAACATTAAATATTTCTGCCAATTCATGTAGCAGTGCATAAAGGCTCCCTTTTTGTGAAAATGTCCCAGCAGTTTCCATTTGATGGAGCACCAGGCACACACAACAGAGACTGAGCCCACACCACTGCAACAGGTTATATTTTGTGACGATTCGAGTCCTGGAGGGGGGAAAATGAGCCACATGTTGCCCTTACAATAGCAGAAAGCAAATCACAAACTAAAAGAAGTCCCGTGTTACCTCCTCAAGCACTGCAAAGCCCCGGCTTTTTAAGGCAAATTACACCCAATGAATTATTCACTTCTGACATGTGTTTTCTATCAACTGAACAGATTCAACTGCCAGACGTCCTTTAAGATCGGGGGACAAAAAGAAACGGACCATCACAACAAAATACCGATTCCTTATAAAAAAGACTTCCTTCTATCCTCTAAAACACTGGGAACAAACAGAGTTTGTCTCATTTCCCTGCGGCAGCACACATTTCTTTTAACCAAAGTGCATGCCGTGGGTTTATATTGTCTGAATAAATAAATAGCATTATGAAAACACAACGCTACGGTCACAGCTCAAACAGAGAGCTGCTGGTCTACAGCTTTCTCCCTCAATTAAAGCTGCCAGACATCAGGAATTTGAAATGGCTCTGAGGGGCGAGCGGTACGTCATAACCCCAACTCCTTCACCTTCACTTATCAAACAAATATTTGGGTTAAATAAGCTGCTTGTGAGGGATAGCGACAGCATCGCGCCAGTTTCCAGTCGTCTCATTGTTAGTCGGCGATAATCCCATTACTGAGGCGGTGTTTGCAGGGACTTCCTCATACTGCGTCTGTCAGCCTGCAGCCCCCTCGCTGATGACAGACAGCTGAGGCAGACAGATGGGATGCAAGTCCTGGCAGGTTACGCCGGAGGAATAGCTCACACCGCGCCGCGCTTTTGCGCCCCTTCTTTTGTGATCTGGACGCCTGACGCTATCTCTGCAACAATGCAGATGTTTGGAAAAAAATAAAGTAAACACGTGAAAGTGAGATCATCCTCTGGCCGAACTTTATGAAAAGTTTGGGTGGCGTTTGGAGCGAGCGGCATGCCTGTGTTTGGATTTGCTCTCTCGTTTTTTAGACACAAACAATCCTTTGAACAGATGAGGAGCGTCTCATCATTTAACTATGTCTAAAGGCTGTAAGCTTTCACTAACTATAATTTTCCCTTAACCTTTAGTAAAGGCCTCTTTGGCTGTTGGTATACCTGAGTATAGCTCTCTGTCAAAATATGATGTTTTTACGATGTGCTTCAACTGACTTCTGTCCAATCAGAAAAATTTAATTCAGACGTCAATAGGCAAGCAAGATCCTAATGTATGATTATTTAAATTTTCTGGCTAAAGGGCTAAAATTGCAATTTTTCTGGGGATTAAAGCAGCTGACAGTCACTTTTCTACATGTTTAACTTTACTGGATTGTAAGTGTTAAACTCCCAAAGCTTTCAATGCACGACTCAATTAAATGTGGCTCTCATTTACCAATTACTGTAATTCAAAAATTTCCTTTCAGGATTAATAAAGCTTTTGTTTAATCTTATTTTTATTTTTATCTAAAAATAAGTGATCATCCACATCGGCTGAGGACATCTTTGCTTTCACTGATGCCACTGCCCTCTATAAACTAAAGGTCATCCTGCCAGGAAATCCATGTCAAACTAACAACCATTTATCAAGGTTTCATTTTTTGTTTTGAAAGTGATGTCGAGTTAGGCAGAAGCTTCAGCGACTGATTTCACCCGTTTGAAAAAAAGGACTCCGCGCTGCAGCTCATAACAAAATCAATGAAAAGATGGCAAGTTAACAGTAAAAGATATCTTTAAAACCTTAAAAATATTCCATCTGTATTTTTCCAAAAAGGCAGCTTATGTTGTTTTTAAATCATACTCAGGAACCGCCTGATGAATAGAATGCTGGAAGAGTTGCTTAAAAAACTATGTCAACCCCTGAATAAGATTTAACACAAAAATAAATGCCACCAAGGACACAAGATTGATTAATTCGCTATAAAAACAGAGTAATGTTTGTTTTTTAATGGCCTGCAGCTCCACAGTGAGGATTTTATGACTGTGAACACATCAGGGGGTATTATTTTATACATCTGATACAGATCACTGGTTTTATCCCTCTTAATCACAGAATATTATTGTTTTGAGGGTAATGACTTTTGTGGTGACAAACGTGTCACAGTGTCCTTCTGGCTGGTGTCAGAAGGTGCGATTTTGGCAGGTGAAAAAAAACAATGGGCGTTTTTATCTCCACAGCCATCAGGTAGGTGAGCAGCCGGCTTCACTATACGTCTGCTCTCATTAACTATTGATGAGGCAGTAAGTGGTCCACTTTCCCTGCTTCCACCGCTCGCTTCTCTTTCTTCCCGTTTTACTTCCTGATTGTTGTTTCAGCTGGAGACGAGCAGACAAATATCGGACCGCTCCCGCCGCCATTGTGGGTTTATGTATTATTAAACTATACGTGCGGTCTTCTACAGAAACCCATATTGTTACTGAAAGGTGTGCTGTGTTGTAATTTGTGGCTAAGGGAGCGCACGAAGGCGAGCTACAGGTCCCACATTCTTCATTCCTAAGAACAACAGCCACCTCAGCCACTTGAGAGAAACCACAGAGGTCCATTGTGATCAAATATCCCTTAAAGGATTAATAGATTATACATAAAGATAAAATAAAGATATAGAGGGTAGTTTTACAGCTTTAAGGCTGGCTTTAATCAATTTCACTCTTTTCTTATAGCTATCCTCTATTTTCAAAACTCAACGTGGAGCTTTTCTGATGCCAAAAAGTGAAGTGTCAACTCTTATTTTGTCAAATGCATGCAGATCATTGCTGTAAAAACAGCTTATTGCATCAAAGAGCACCTTTTCCATTCCTCTGTCAGTAACTGAAGTGGTTAGCTTTTCTTATCAAAAACATTCCTGTCAGAATTTTTTTTAAGTAAAATAACTTTTATGGGGGTTTTTTATGTCTTTTATTTCAAAGCACAGCTTGAGTTGTTGGTTTTCACCATTTATATGGGAAATATCTGCCTAAATAAACCCAACCTAAGTGTACAATGTCAATTTTTCTCAAGAAAATCTCAGATCTGGCTCTGACGGAGCCCTTTCTATCTCGGATCTGGGTAACTGGATCATTTTTATTATTACAGATGGACCCGGGCCTGCTCTAACTGATATTACCTTTCATGGACTCAACCGTTTGCCAAATCCACCCTCATCACAAGGAAATTCAAGTCTTCTGGAGAAGGGCTGGTTTGCATTACAGAGGACAACATTCAAAGAAAAAGCTTTTGGGAGGCAGAGAAACCTCTCCAGACGGTGGGCAAAGTCAAAGCCACTGAAAATGAGAGAACTGTAAATCTTACCCTGCATTGTTGTGCTTGTGGGCTCTGCGAAGAGCGGAATAAGCAGGAGGTAGATGAGGTAGACGAAGGACAGGATATTGTACCTGAACAGGCAAGCTGCAGGGAAAAAAAAACACATAAAGCAAATATTAGAGCTTCAAAATGCTCAACATTTTTTGCTCAAATACCATCAATTTCTTTAAATAAACAGGCAAGCTGCTCATCGCTGATATCAACCTAACACAGACTGAGAGAAACATTTAGTTAAACTCATAAATAAAAAAAAGAACCCGTGGTTATAAAACACCGACATTCCTCCGAGTCGACTTTACACTCACCAGCCTAATTATCTCTTCATCTGGCCTCCATCACAGAAAACAAACCTGCCCTTAATTCAGTTACTCAGGAAACCGACATTTGTTTTAAAGAACAATAATCACCGATACCAGCGGGCTGTTAAGAGCCTAAATGAACTGCCTGCGGTTAGATCTGCCCGCGTCAGGCTTCACAGCAAGAAACCGGGACCAGGAGAACTACAGGTGTACGAAGGGGAAACTGCCGGGAAACCATTACCTGCGTTTTTCTGTCCCGTTTCAGTTTGTTCTGATTCACCTTTTATCGAAATGACTAAAACCAGAAAAAAGCAAGACTAGAGCAGACATTTGATGAGTGAGGAAATAAATAATCGGACACTTCTCTGTATTCTGTGCTTTAATAAATTATTTGAATCCTAAAATTATGGCGGCAGACAATTGTTCCAGCTCCATTGTGATTTTGGTGATGTGTCACACTGTGACACCACATTATGTAACTTCCTCCCACTGCTCTTTCCTGAATACGCCGCATTCATGTACGACACACAGGCCCATGAAAGCATGAAAGCAGGCTCTCAGCGTTCAGGGTGAGAGGTGGGATACTTAAGGGGCAAATGTGACCTCTAAAAAAAATGTTAATTGATCTATTGATCTGCAACACACCTCATCTCTCAAGTCCAATGGGGCAGCTGTCCTGATCGGGGGCTTTTACCAGTTAAACAGCTCCCACTGACCGCTGAGCGGACATCAATCACTGCGCCCCAAACCAACCGCACCGCCCGGAGAGCATCCTCCATTACGCAGCCACGCCAGCATTACAGCCTTAAATCACTCTCACTTCAATCCCAGGCCACGTCCGAAAGTGACCGCCGAATACGGGACGGGCCGCATTTGGCCTTTGAACGTTTTCGTCAGGAAGGAAGGAGGAAAGCGCACGCTGGCCGGGCAGTAGATGTGGACACTGGGTCTGGCTTTTACAGATTCCTCTTTGCTTTACATCAACAAGCTGAGAGTTTACAGCCGGGCCCGGCGCAGGAGTTATCGCCTAAGTCAGACATCAGCGGCTACTGGTGTGTGTGTGTGCGTGTGTGTGTGTGTGGGACTACTGAAAAATTACACTTAACTGCAGAAAATGGTGCTTGTATTTATCTTTGCACAGTCAATGGACCTATTCATTGACATCTGACTTGGCTGTGGCTTTTCCCTTAGAGGAGGAAGAAAAAAAAAAGTGCACCTCCTGGGTTTGGCTGCGCTCAGATACAGACCAATGAAAACTAACAAAAGTTAATAAATGTCATGGGGCGTGCTGTCTTCGCGCAAATCGCAAACATCTGTAGATTATCTCTGCGATTATTTCGGGCAAGCTTAAATGCTTGACAAGCCAGCCAAACGAACCACAATTATAATACTGTTGAAAAAAAAGGGGAGGGGGGTTCGGTATTGTTTTTCTTTTTTCTGTTCAGAAAAAGAGGTTTTTCGGCTTCGAGGAAGGAATGACTCACAATCTTTGTATTTTTCTGTCTCACACAGTGTGGCATTTCTATCCCCCGCCCGCTTGATTTTCACCAATGAGGCATTCAATTTTGCCCTGTTGAAAACCTGAGGTCCAGTGCCACTGTTTCTCTTCTGCTGTGAGTAGCTAACCTAAGGATGCCCGCATCTGCTCCGAGTGTTGTTACAGATAATCTTTGTATCTCCGGGCTCAGCTCCTGCTCCAATAGCCCACAGGCAACTGACCGCAGCCTTCCTGACCATTTGCCTTTTGCTCTATGACTCACCATCGGAGGATTTCACACAGAGAATGAAAATAAACTGCTGTTGTTTTCAGACATCGGATTACTGTAAAAATCCCCATTCAAGGCTGAATCAGTCTTTTGTCTCTCTCAATTAAAGCCTCACTTCAGACGGTTCAAACCCGGGAGAAGCAGAGCAGAATTCTGTGTCCAATCTGAACCAGATGAACTCAAGACTTTCATCCAAAAAAACGTTTTTAAAAACCTAATAGTAGAAGATAAGGCAACGCAGTGCCTGGCTAACTCCAGCACCAGGAGATAACGCAGGAATTTAAACCTTTCAGGGGAAAGTAATAAAAAAGCATTCCTCCCCAACTTTTTTTTTCTCTTTTTGTTTTAGTATGATATTTGATATCCAGTGTTGTAAAAGTTCAGTTTAAAGTTGCTGATAGATGTCACATGCAGACTGTCAAAATGTCCAAATCGAAACTATGAAAACAGTCTCATCAATCATCTTGACTCACCTAAAAGGGCCAATAGCTTCTTTAACGCCAGCATCAATTGCACTCTTTAATCCTGACCAGATAAACTGTCTCTGAATCAGCTATTTGTAATCAACTGTAACAATTAACAAGTAGAATTGGATGGAAATATATTTTCTACATCATAAACACAAACACAGTCTAAACATAATATTTCTGTATGATGGCTTTAAAAAAAGGGGTTGTTCTGTCTGAGATGTTTGATTTTTCTCTTTAGGATTTCCTGCACACAATGATTAATTATGATAGCGTTTTTGAAGATAAAAAGTGACAGGTTTTTTTTCTACTGAGCACCTTTTATTGGCTGATTCTTGAACTAGGACTGGAAGTAAAATATTGAATAATTTATCTCACTTAATGGCAATAAGATCTTAGAAATGTTAAGCTGCAAAGAAACAGATAGCAAAAAATGAGGGAAACAACCTCTTAAAAATACAAATTTTTCAGATTATTCTAAACAAATCACATCAGTTTTGCCTAATTACCTTTTTGACTCAGAGTTAAAGTTAATGTTTGTTCTCTCTTTGTTTCTTCTCCTGAGTGGGCTTTCACCTTTGGATCACCTGCTTCAGAATAGATTAATTCTTGAATCATTTCTAAGAATATTTCCCCTTTTTGCCTACGATTGGAGCATTTTTGACTTTTTTTTTGCATTTGTCTATTTTTTCCAAAATCCAAGCAGAACTTTTATTTAGCCGATTCGATATTTTCTTTTGTGTAAATGCTGTTCAGATCAGTTTCAAAACTGTGAGAGCGCGTATGGATTGCTGTTTGTGTGCATCATAATTCCACCGATGCTCCCGGCAGCTCAGCATCCGCATGTCGCCTTTCACCTGGTCCACCCCTGCGCATTTCTCACGACAGGTTCAACATCAGAGCAGACGTTTGGGAAGGTGCAGGCTCACAATTACGTTCACACTCCCAACTCTGCCAGTAAACACATGAACGGCGGACTGTTTGGTCAGCACGACCGCGGCGGTGTGTGAAGGTGTGTGTGCGTGTGTGTGTTGGTTGAGGGGATTGTGTACACACGGGCCCAGCGGTTGTGCATGTTTCAATAGAGGTGCTGTCAGATGGGCCACAGGAAACACTGACTATGTAACGTCAGCAGACAAGTCTGTCACTAGGACATGAAAAGCAACAGTTTGCAACGTCCACCGCAGACATGAACGTATACAGTGAGGGGAATATAGGTGTTTGGGGCACGATAACATCTGCCGTGCAGCAGTTGGTCTCCGATCTGTTTATGTAGCACCGAGAGGACAATAAATGTACCTTTTATTCTATAGTCCTAAAAACAGAAAACTAAGAGAAAGCTGAACAAAGAACGTAGTTAATAATGAGAGTAATTATAATAATTCAATTCTAATACTGTGAAAAAAATGTGTGAAAATCAGTGCTGACAGGAGGAGCCTCATAGATCATGTTTCTGGACACATTCTCCTGTTTCCATATCCCCCCCCCCATCCTGTCGGATACCATGTACAGCTGAAGTGCATGACAAGTGCTCATTGGCACTCTGAAAAAACATCAAATATTAAAGGTATGTTTACGATAAGAGGGGAGGCAATTCTTCTCCCCCGCACAACCGCATTATTAATTCATACTGTTAAAACGACTTTCCACAAATTAATGGAGACAACACATGGGCTCACAATTGCTTTTGGAAATAAGGGGCGCGCCGGCCTGTCAAGCGATGCATTACGGTGCCACTGAGTGGGTCTTATCTATAGAAAGCATGCTGTTAGCTTTAAAGTACACCACACTGGAACCTCAGTGGCAGTTTGCGGCCAATCGTTTTTCACCTGCGGCCTACCGCGGGCTTACAGCAGTAATTAGAAACTCCACCTGAACAGAGGAGCCAGCATCCACCTCAAGAAACATCTGGACGGAGTTAAATTAGTGTCTGCGCAGCTTAAAGTCCAAATAAGACCACAAAAAAAAAGAAGAAGGAGAGAGCATGAGTCATGGCCAACATCTGCATAGCAAAGGAGTGAATCCATTTCAGTAACACCGCAAAGTCTAATCCGAAGGAGCACTTTTCTTAACAAGGTGGCCAACAAACTGCACAGTTCTTCAGGGGAATGCAAACCCAGCAGGAGAACGCTGTCAGGCCAATCTGAGCCGTGTCATCAACAGCAGCAACGCTGTCAGCGGCTTCATAACCAACTACGCCGACCAGTCCCGAGCAGACGACAAACTGACCACAAAAATGTAAATCCCAGAATCGTGGGAGGAGGAGGAGGTGTAATCAGTGTCAGCACCGGGCCGCCGTTCAGCGGCTCCTGTGCGCTGAAATGGAGCTTCCAGTTTCAGCCACAGCTGAATAAAATAAGCTGCGTCCCTGACATGTTTGCTCTAAGGCTTTGGCCCTTGGCAGCGATAATGAAAACAAGTCTGTGTTTTCCGTGGTTTTAGTATTAGACATAAACTTTATGGCACCTTTCTAGCTCCAACCTACGCAAAGACTCTTTTTTCTTTTTCATTTTTTGGCAGGGCGCTCAGTGAATGGACACCCAGTTGTCAGCTTCACTTAACCCAGCAGAGGGTGACGTCCAGGTGGATGGACAGTGCTGGTGAGTGATGGAAATCTGAAAACCAAAGACAGCAGCCAATACCCGAAGAAGAGTAAAACTTTGAAAGACAGTTAGAACAGTTTCTAAAGCCTGGCTGCTGTAGTTGGGACTTCTGGGCACTTAATGAACAAAAACTTGTCACACTTTAATTAACCAATTTACAGGGAAATACTGGTGAGTGGAGGTGATGGGGTTGGGGGCATATTGTTGATTTATTGACATCCAACCCTCAAGTGGCGCACAGAGCATCGAGATGCTTAAAGAATTGTTGTTTTGGGAAAAAATAAACTCACCAGCTGCTAGACACATCGGCAGCAGGAGCCTGAAGACCAGCCCGCACACCACCTCAGAGGCCATGGCTCTTGGCAGTCCACGGTGAACGCAGGTGAAAGAAGCCGAAGGTTGTCCCCTCTAGGGGCTTTCCTCTCGCATCCCACTCTCCCGTGGGGGGGTGGGGAGGGGGGGGGAATCTGTCAAATCCCGGCTGGCTCCTCCGATCGGCCGCATCGGCTCTCCCCTGCTGACACCTGGAATCCGGCCATTCCACAGTGGGAGAGAGCGCGCGCGGGTGGTGGGTGGTCGCCGGTGAATAATGTCACCATGGTAGGTCAGCGCGCGCGCGGATGCGCCCCGGACATGCCCAGCCGCCGCGCGCTCAGGTGCGCAGAGAAACGCGTGAAAGAGCCGGAGAAAGGGGTCAAAAATCCCCCCCCCCCCCCCTCCCCACCAAGCCTAATGAATCCCCCCTTTGGTAGGCTCAAAAAAGGCACCGGTGAGCAGCTTCTAACGTGCCAAACTGACCTTCGCGGCACTTTTGGGACTGTGGATCGTTTAAGGAACGCAGGAAAAAAAACGGACAAGTCGACACCTCCGCTCCGAGCCCCCCCTTTGGAGAAATTGGACTTTCTGACTTCTGGTGTGGACTGCATTCACCAACCGGAGGATACAGAGTGAGCAGGAGACTGACACCGGGCTCAGCCAATCAGAAGTGTGCGCCAGGCTGCTGGGCCAACCCCCACCCTTACCCCCCCCCCTCACCCCCCACCCCCCCTACGATAATTAGAACCAAGAGGTGGGGCGCAAAGATGGGAAGAAGTGCTAAAAGACCAGGTCTCCCACAGCTCCACAGACCGGGTGTGATCTTACTAAACTTTTACTAAAACTCTACCTGGAGTTTTACGCTCAGAGCCGAAAGCTGCAGAGGAGGACGACCACTTCCAGGAGGACTTCACAGAACATCTGACTCCTCTGTAAACTAGAGACAAACAGCGACGTCCTCTGGTGTGAACACGACCTGCACACAACCACTGAAATGCCACAAAAAACGGTCTATTTTTACGTCGAGAGCAAAAAATGATTCTCACTCCGGTAAATATTTACGAACGATGTGGCAGAATGACAGGGATTTTCAGATCAACAAGAATTTCTTATGGTTTAAACATATGTTCTTATTTGTCCTTGCTTTCACTTAAAACATCTAACAATTATAAGATGAATTAGATTACAATGACAAAAGTTGTTAAAGAATTGACAAGCAAAGTAAGTGAATAGTTTCTTGCAGGAGTAAGAAATCCAATTAATTGGGATGGTCCTAAGATGTTCTAGAGATTTCTTCCTTTTCCAGTTTACTCTCGGAGGACATTTTTGCTGTCTCCAAAAACAAAATGATTTGACTATGTGAAGTAATCCGGCATGTCTGATGTGACTCCAGCTGAGTTTGAGGCTTTCTAATGTGATCAGTGAGATTGGAAGCATGATTTGAAACAGGGTTTGTTTTATTTGGACATAAAAATAATTTATTTTGGTTAACTTTATAATAATTAAATGAATACCCTATACATATATATACTACATACATAGGCCTATATTATCTTAAATGAGAAGATTGTTTTCATAAAGCATGGAGCTGGAGTCAGAGAGCTGGAGTTAGCTTTGGTTGTAAATATGAAGACACAGGAAGCCGCTCTGCAAAGCCCAAACATCAAAGTATCTCCGGCGTCTCTCATTTGGTAAATCTGTACTATGCTAACATATAAAAACATCAACCTTGTGGTCAAAGATCAAAGTAAACCCGTAAATGGCTGGTCTGCAGTCATCAGAGAGGAGTTACATGAATAGACTGTTATTCATTCAAAACAAATTCAGAAATTCAAACCTGGACCTTTAAAAACTTTCATATGTGATTCCAAGTGCGTCTTTAGCTGAAGCTTCACCGTAATTTGCAGAGGAAAGAGACAAACTGTGGAGAAGTCTTCACTTATTTATGTCCTCTGAATATGGGACGGATAAAGGAAATATCTCCTAGTGTTTGACCGAGGTGTTGCAGAGCAAATAGTTTGAGTCCATTCTTTTATTGGAACATTAAAAAAAAAACACTGCTGAGGGTTAAACTTTAGAGACTTTATCATCATCTGATCTGATGTCAGACCTGTTTTCAAGAATGTTTGGACAGACGTATGTTTACTGCTGTTTTACAATGCCGGGATGAAGGCTCCCCTGTTTCTGTTTGATGAAGGACTTCAGCTGTTTTGACAGGTTTGGACCGAACAGCACAGTTCAACATCTGGACTCTTTTAATACAGAGGGATGCCAAAATTCATGCAGAACAGGATTTAGTGTTGTCTTGTTGAAAAAAAAAAACAAGGCTTTCCCTAAAAAGGTGTTGTCTGGATGGCAGCATGTTTTGGCATATATCAGTCTCCTTGGGATACTCCAGTCCCAAAGAAATATTATTTTAATAGAACTTTCTTAAATACAAGTTGTCTAGAAAAGAGAGCTCATTGTAAAGCCGACTCCTGAAATACGATACAAACCAGACGGGATGTCTTCATAGAAAGAGAAAATCAAGAAAATTAATTCATTTGCAATATTACACAGATAAAAAAAGCTGACAAAACATTTTAATTCCAGTTTAACATCAACACAAAGGCCTATAAAAACCTAAAGGCGGCACATCAGGCTTTATCAAAAAGATTAGTTTTTCTAGAGAAATTTGAAGTATTTTCCAGATGTTTTGCAATATTTGTTATTCATATGAGAAGTTTTCATCATAAAAACCATCCATGGTTAGTTTAGCTGAAGGAGATAAATTGATGTGATGAAAAGTGAAGGTAAACTTGTTGAAGGAGACTCTGAATGGCTGAAAAAAGTGAGAAATCCTCTGGTGTCTGACAGAGTGGAAAAAGGAGAAGATGGTTGTCCTGAATGAACCGGCACTCTGAAAACAAATCACCTAATGTTGCCTTTAGGGGTCCAAAGACTTGTCAGTGGGTGGTGCCTTCAAAGCTCCTGCTGTTGCACCCTGGTAGTTTGCACATTTGCTACATAAGGGCACCTTTCAAGGCCTCTAAAGGTATAAACATGTGCTTTGGGGTCCTGATCTTAGTCATATAGGGCAGGGGTGTCAAACTCCGGTCCTGCGGGGCCTCCGTCCTGCAGGTTTTAGACATTTTCCTGCTTCTGCTCACCTGATTTTAATTAAATTGGATATCGTCTGGATATTGTTAAGCTCTGCACAGGCCTGCTTATGGCACGTTGATGTAAGTTAGTTGTGTTGAAACAGGCAAACCTCAAAAACCTGCAGGACAGCGGCCCTCAAGATTCAGAGTCGAGTACTTCAGGAGGCATGAATGTTCTCCTGTTGTGCGCCTGTTTTTGACTGTGTGTCACTCTCAAGGCCGACATGCGCAAACCATGAGGGCCAGACTCATCAAATCATCCAACGGACACTTTTCTCCCCAGTGGATCAGAGAGCTGTCATCACAGAAGACTTTCATCAGGATAGAAACGTTGGAGTTACTAAAAAAGTTTCTTTTGTTGCTGAAAATCTCTGTCCGCCGAACGCTTTATTACGTTAAACAAACCATAATAAGCTGTTCAGCACATGAAAATACATACATTCATCTTGTTTCCCCAATATTTTGTCAGAATTTAGGCATTAGTGAGTCACAAAACACACCAAAATGTAAAGAGCCATTAATCCAACTGCCTGGAAAAGCTCCACTGTGCCCTGAGAGCCGGGGCTGACTCACACGGCAATTGCTTGAGCTTAATTTCAGTAAACCAGCAAGAGTTTGACAGTGTTTTTTTCCTCATCTCAGAGCTCCTTGAACAAAAAAGCTTTTCATCAGCAGAACACACAGATATGTCTTGTTCTCTTTTGTGTACATTTTAACACATAAAACCAATGTATAAAGAAGCAAACTGACCATTTCTTTCATTGGTTGATCATCCTCAATTCCATAAAAAAGGTTTTATATTTCCAGAAATATCCATTTAAACTAAACGAAGTCTAAACTCTGGCATGCAACATCAACTCAAGAACAAAACCAATATATATAAAGTGTTCTTTGACACTTTTTATGACTCTATTGACAAGGAGATGATCCACAATGCTGCTTTCTCTAAAGTGCATAATGTAGGAGCAAGAGAAGCATCCAAATGCCTCCATGTGGAAAAAGCCGGGGCACTTAAAGCAGCAAAGGTCCTGCGTGTGATGTGATGAATCACCGTTTGGCCTAATCAGCAGAGCTGATTTACTTTATGAAAGTAAGAAAAATAAACAGCTAAATGCTGCTGAGGGGAAAAGCTGCTCGCCGTCACCCTCTGCCCCGAAGCTCCACTTCTCACCGGAGACCCAGACCGGCCGGACGTCACGTGGGGGCCGGCGGAGTCGCCTGCCAGGCTCCCGAGCTGCAGCCAGCCATAATCAATAACCAACCGCAAAACATGTCAGGCCTTGATTTGTTTGTGTTGTTTGAAGTCCAGAGCTGCTGATCTGATCCCTCCGATGGAGGCAGATCTTAAGTAATATTCGTCTTTGATCCATTATTCATCCGATTCTTGAGAGGGAGGCATCGATAAAATTCCGCGGGTCAAATGGACTCAGCGGCCGAGCTTCAGGTCGGGTTGGTCAAACTTCTCCTGACAGACCCCGTCTCATGTTTTCTGATTTGTTGTCACAACAAGAAGATGGTTTTGTGCTGCTGCGAGCCAAAGCCTTGTGCTTTCCAGGCCTCTGAATGGTTTGCTGTGTTTTCCTGTCCAAAAAAACTTAGAGGCAGCAAAAGAAATATGCTGACTTGTCTCTTCTGGTTGGATTCACTCTCACATGCGGGTTGACTAAAGTTTTTCATCAACATTATCAGCTGAATATGAGCAAAAAGTTATGCTGGGAACTCAGTCAACGCAGTTGTGGGTGCAGATGTTTCCAGCACGTCGGGAACGAGATGTTCGGCTGATGTTGATGATGAAGGTCGTTAGACTGACCAGATGCTCACACCAGGAGAAAAAGAGAGAGGTGAGTGTGATGACAGTCCAACGCTGTCATTTCGCTGGAAATCTAGTGTAAAATGAGACATTATAAGCATCTAAAAGGGCTCCACCCTCCATGTCAAACAGAAGGGAGGGGGGGAACTGTGCTGAAGGATGACTGACATGGTGCTTTAGAAAAGCAAGCCACCATCCTGGCAAGATCCTGGCAAAGGGTTCTGAGGTTTTCGGGTACATGATGGATCACTTTGGAACAGAGACCAACATCTTTCTAAATTTCCCAATTTTTTTGTTTGTACTGAGGAAGAAAATCTCCGTTAACGCTTTTTGTGACCAGCTCAAAAGCTGCCATCTGGAAAAGGCAAGTGATCAGAAAGTTTTCATGATTTTAACCACCTGGGAAGAGTGAATGCACAGGAATCTACCACGTTCACGTGGTTTGAGCCGATTCCTCTGAAAACAGGAAATAAGCGCAGCGGTTTATCAAAGTGTGCAAAAGCAGACATAGAAATACAGCATGGAGGGCAAAAGCAGAGTTTGTACAATTCTAATGGGCCTGCAAGGACTCAGGGAGTAGTTTCCAGGCTTCCTTAAGTACATCCATTCCCATTCTGCTTCAGTAATGTTAAGGTCCAGGTTCTGGGGAGGCTTCATCCATCCATCAGCCCCGTTGCCTCTGATTTTCAGTCTACTTCGTTTGTCTTTTGGCAGAGGTCAGCGTTTTCTGCCATTTTCCTTCCTTCAGAAAGGCTTCTTGACAGCAACCTTTCCATGGAGAGCATTTCTGATAAGGCTCGTGCCTCAGGAGGTGGGTCAGCTGGTCCACATGCATCTCTCAGTCCTGGTCCAGCTCTAGTTGACCCGCTTTGGGAATCATCAGGCACATCAATCCAGAGAACTAATGCTTTAGATCCTTTCATGGTGAGAATGTTCATGGGTACACAGAAATGATCATTTTCATTCATTTAAGTCCCATTCTCAGATTTGTACTCTTGATCTTAAATTTGAAAACAGAGAAAATGACAATTTCACATTGAAATATGACATTTAATTAATCTTCCTTTTCTTAATATCTGATTTAATTTTATATTCTGGTCATTTAATTACAAGGAAATTGGTTATTTTCTTTCTGAAAAGTTCATTCTGCCAAAAAGAATATAAGTTTACCAACATCTAAAATTTCATGGAAAAACATTGTAACCTTATTACCATCATTATTCAAGGTCAGGAACTGTTCCCTGATAAAATATTCATGTAATAAGGAAAAATCCCTCTCAGCACAGATCTTTTTCTGCTTTTTTTATTCCACTATGTCACACTGAATGTCTGAGGCAGCATTTGCAAAAAAGAGAGCAGAAGTAATTAGATTAACATCCAATTTGCTTCCGTATTGATCCACAAGTGGAATCCAAGCTGTACATGCTCAATAGTTACATGGATGCACTTTGCACGCACGCTTTCCAGGTTTCTCTTCTTAAGTGGGCTTTTTAGGGTCTGTGGTGGCTGTGGCCAGGTCAGATCTGAAGGAATTTGTGAAAAGCTCCTAACTGCAGTTCAACTGTGTCTTAAAATATTGTGTGGGTCAACTTCTTGTTAGGTTTTCATTTATAATGAAAATTTGGCTGCAAAGAAGATAAATCTTCATAAGATCAAACATGAAAGTGTGATTTATTTCAAGTTAACAGAAGGTGTGACACATGTCAGCATCTTGTTATCAACAAAATGCAAAATTCCTTTCATGCTTATTGGGGTTTGCTCATTTTTCATCAGCATTTTGTTTTGATAATTAAAACATCTTTAAAAGGCTTCCAATCTATTTTCAGGTCATGATTTAAGAACATGCATTGTATCATTAAAACTCTTCTCTTAACTCAGTGCTCGTCATACTTCCAGTACAATTCAAAATGTTACCGCAGGCTGCCTGTAAACAGGCCAAAGGAGACATATGCGGATTTCAGAATGACCAGGGCTAAACCGAGCAGTCAGAAGCATCTTCAGCTGCATTATTCCTGCCCACAGCAATAACTTCAGACAAAAGCTTTATCGTTCATGTAATCAATTCACTTATTTAGGTAGAGAAAAGTACCCTCAGATTAGATTAATCATATCTCAAAATTTTAAGCACTTCTGTTCAGACCATATGTCTAACCCTAACCCTAAAACCCCAAACCTTGCATCTTTTAACCTACCGTCCTGTATCACATACCAACATGGCTCCTGCCTTTCAGAAATTCAAGATGATAACAACAACTACAAGGTTTATTATTTATTTCTTTGTGTGTGGTAGCTATTCTCTAATCATAGAATTAAGCAGGATAATGGACCTCCTTAAAGGATGATTGAAGTTAGTTTAGTGTGTCATTAAGGCTTTTATCGCCCCTGCTTCAAAAAGCAGGAGGAAGCTCGTGTTAATGCACACATCCAGGATATTGGCCTCATCATGAGGGACTTACATGTTGACGGAGTGTTTCCAGCATCACTTTACCTCCTGAACAGTTTACAACACACTGACTGAAACTCTTCTTCTGCTGTGGGGCTTTGCATAATTGAGGATCATTTGTTCTTTGGAAGGTGTACCGAAGCATGGGAGAGTGCAGCTTTTACCACAACAGCGATGATCTCAGAGGTCAAAGGTCAGCAAAACATCGTTCCACCGGCCCGGATGCAGACAACCGTCTCCGGATTTGAAAGTGAGAGCATTTGTGTGTGAGCGCGTGCGAGTTCCTGCCGTGAAATGAAACACACAGCAGCTGACTTTATGATGAAGAATGTGTCTGTGATCCAAACTTAAGTTTAACTAAGAAGATTCTGCGAAAGTGGCTGTTTACTCTGCCTCTGTCCCAAATTTGGTCCAGAAAACCTCCTTTTAGTTTGTTTGTTTGTTACACATTTAGATTTCAGCTTTGAACCTGTGGTAGTAAATCATCTGAGGTTAGCGGCTCCTTCAGGGAACCTTCGACCTCCTTGTACTCAGTACATGCATCATCGTTTTCTGATGCTCAGAGTTTTAAATTGATGTTTGCTCAGTGATGGAAGACTGTTTATATGTTCAGCCGTGTCTCAGCCTCTCTCAAAGATCTCAACCTTTCAGCAGAATTTCCCAGAATAAACTTTATAATAACTAGACCAACTGGGTAAACTTTGACACTCAAAATTACATCAATTCTTCCACTCTGAAATTAATATTGTTCCTTGTATCTTTGCACTATTCCTCTATCCAATATAGATTGTTGGGGTTAAGTTCAATCTTGCTTCAGATTTTTAGGCAAAAGGATAAGTTCGTCAAGAAGCTCTTTTAAAAAATGCACGGTACACTAACTAATTATCTCATCTTGTAGGACGTATTTTGCATTTGATACTGCTTTAAATTAGAATACATGTTATCTATTTGATGATAAGAATAAACTTTATCGCTGAGGTATATTTCTAAATCAGCCAGTGTTCAAAATCAAAGGAATTTCCCCTTTGTGGAATTGACAATGTACTTTGAATTTAATTGAATTGAATTGAATTGAATTTAAATTGGTCTAGCACGACAAATAATTTGCTTCAGCATTATTTAAAATGTTCTAATGTTTAAATGTTCTCCAAGGCCTATCTGGGTGCTCCAGATAGAACATGTTAGGTGAATTGGAGACTCTAAACTGAACGTAGGAGCGAATGAGAGTGTGTATGGCTGGTCAGCTCTGTGTGCAAACCTGTCCAAGTTTTCTCCAGTAAAGCTCCAACTTATGCGTTGGCTGTAAGGTGAAGCTTTGGTGAGAATCTCCATGAAACACTGATTATTTTTCTTATATTTATTAAATCCATGCAAAAATAATGTCAGTCCTATTTACAGCTCATTGTCCACAGTTCTACACATCACACATAGCTGCTTTTTTCTGCTGAGGAACTTTTAAACAAACTGCTTATCACCATTGTCAGGGTGAAGACCTCAAATTGATGGACTTGTGAGTGATTTATCGATTGTTCTTCTTCAGGGTTCATTAGGAACCTAATGCTGATCTAATCTTGAATCGTATAAAGTACAGACAGCAATGCTTCCCCATCACAAAAACGGGCCACGCTGAAGCTCATCCTGTAACATAATAACCTTAACAAGAGCTGCATCTTCTCTATGATAACCAAAACCAATCATGTGCGCTGCATTAGCTGTAATGTGACTGTAACTAGAAACTAAGTGTATTTTTAAAAGTTTCCTGCTGAGCAAGAAAAAATGACAGAACCCAACCACTTATTTTATTTGGTAAATACTTATTGATCGTGCTGATGAACAGACAAATAAAGAAATCCTAAATGAAAACTCTAAACTAACAAGAAATTTTGAATAAAGGTGGAACTTTATGGCTCATCAGAAGGATTTAGATGGGACGAATAAATTGACCAGTTTTTCAGCATTACTTTCAGACAGGATGCTTTGTCTTTCAGCTATATCATGAAAATTGAAGAACAACCTGCTTTTCTCGACTAACCCTGTTGAAAAGTTACTCCAAAGCCACTCACAGAGTAGGAGTGGAAGCCAGTGTAATGCAGCAACAGTAACTAGCTAACTGGCAAGAGAATCTCACCGCGTTTGTAGGGCCAAAAACAACTATTTTAGTTTACATAAACCACCTTAGCTAAATGTAGCGTGACTGCCTGCTCAAGATGTATTGCCAGATTTGATTTTTTCATACAGTACTAGTTTGCTGGCACACCATCAAACTGTCCTGGATTACTGATACACTTAAATACAGCATGACACTTTGGGATTTGTGTGTAATACTGAAAATACGAAGCCATATAACAAAATTAATTAGGTCAAAGTGATGTTTACACCATCACATGAAATTCCTTGGCGGAATAAGTGAAACATTGTTCACATACAGCTCATTTGGGCGTGTCTATTCTTGGGCCAGTCACCCATTTTTACCTTATTTTCCATATCTAATTATTTATGGAAATGATTTGTCCAACTCACAAAGAGTTTTTGCTTTGACTATGTATACATTGTGTTCATTTTGTGAGGCTGTTTCCACTACAGTTAAATATAAAACTGTATTCCTGTTGTGACAGACAGAGAAATAAAAAATATAGAATTCCACACGCACAGTGCTTATAAACTGGATCTGACGAATTTGAGAAAAACTGTTGGATAAAAATATATTAAATAAATATATTTGAAAAAATATAAAACAAACAAACAAGCTGATGAATAAAAGACAAATTAACCCCAACCAACATTTAATATGTTTATAAGACAATAACTCATACAGAAAAAAACGTTACACGCGGGGTGACACAATTTTAACATAAATGTTCAACAGCGTCATGATCTGTGCTCTTCCCCATGCGGCCAGAAGATGGCGCACTATGATTGCGTCACGGCATTAAACAAGTGGGAGGCGCCAACATGGCGGCCTTAAGCATCGGCTCGCTGTTGTTTTGTTTCGCGTCATTCTCTCTCCAAATCTGTTCCTCCAAATTCATATCCGAGCCTTGTTACAAACCTATCGACGACGACAGACCAGCCTCGGTCAAGTAAGTGAAAAGGAACATGTTTCATCATGAGTACTGACCTGGAAGCAGTGTAAAGATGCGAGTTTCTGATTTTTAAAAAAAAATTAAGTCACCGGAAACGGTACTTTGACAGTTCTTATGTGGGTGTTTAACACTTATGACTCTTTATTCTGGCACGTTTGCAGTTACTTTAATAGTATTTGCGCAGTATACAGTATGTTAGGGTATTTGTATAATTCTATTGACATAATCTTCCTCAAGGTTGTAATTTGTCATCAATGCAGTAGTTTGCATACAACAGTCAGTTGTATATTTGCATTAAAATATAGGACCCCAATGTCACATTTTCTGACTTACCTGAAAAATCACATATATACAGTGATACGTTTCTGGTCCTTTCCTAAAGTATAGACTTTAATGCAAACAGAAATATGTGTCTCTGAGTAAAATTGAGAAGTTCAAGAAGGCTATCTTTAGTAATTGGCTTTTCAAATATTACTTTGAGAAAAAAAAGAGTTTTAGAAATAAAGTGATGATTTTTTCATCTTATGCAATCTGCAGTAATCTGCTGGCAGATCAGTGGAGTTCAACAAAGAATTTTTATAACATGAAAAGTATGAAAATTTCATAACACTACACAGTATATTTTAATGGCTAAAATGGTTAAGTTGGTTGTGTTTTTCTTTTTAACTCATTTGCAGAGAATGATAAAGCTTCAATTTAAACATATACATATGATCCTGGAGCACTGGTTGCTGTTATTACATAGTAAATAACAGGTTCATTACATTGTGTTGTTCTGAAAATGTTTGAAAAGTTTTCCAAATTCGAACATGTAAAAAAAAAAACGTCCCAATAAGACATTATTATGATAAAACAATTGAACACACCTTGTCTGATGCAGTGCCAGATACTTATGCGGGAGTATCAACTACTCCCATATCTTCTAATCGTGGGTACGTTTCTCAGATATTAGATTCCTAATGATGTTATGGTTATTTGTCCTGAATGAGGATCTGATCAGTAAGAAGTGTTATACCTTTGTAAAAACACTTCTAAATGCCTCCAAAAACACCATAACAGCCCCGAGGCTTTAATCAGTGGATGGACCGAGTTACTGAAATCTGTGTGATGGAAAGGTGGCTTCTGGCTGAAGACAAAAGCAGGGATGTTTTGACCGACAGACATTAGCGAACAAAGGACACAGGATGGTGTCAAATTTTATTAAGGCAGGGATAAACGGCTGGTACTCTCCACATTTCAGAGGCGATGTCAGTGATTTCCACAGACTCAGCTAACAGAAGTCAGATGACCTAGAAAGCCCGGAGTAGATGTAATTCACCAGACAAGTGTCGGCGTGTGAACAAAATCACAGCGTCGCATCATTTTCATCTCCCCTCTTTCCTGCTGAAGGACTAAAGCCCGTCCACACGAGTATGTGAACCAGTCGGATCTTCCCCCGTCGTGGGACTGGAGGAACATCGACGGCAAGAACTATGTGAGCGTCACGAGGAACCAGCACATCCCCCAGTACTGTGGCTCGTGCTGGGCCATGGGAGCCACCAGCGCACTGGCAGGTAACCATGACAACAGAGCAGAGGCAGAGGGGGCCGCAGAGGGACGGGCCGTGCGGATTTAAGAGACATTTATTTACCCAAAAATTGTTGACCGAGGACTGTTTCCCTGTTTTTCTCCCTCTTTAAGATCGCATTAACATCAAGCGTGGGGGAGCGTGGCCTTCAGCCTACCTCTCTGTGCAGAACGTCATCGACTGCGGGAGGGCCGGCTCCTGCTACGGCGGGGACCACCTGAGAGTCTACGCTTATGCGCACCAGAGAGGGATCCCTGATGAAACCTGCAATAACTACCAGGCTGTAAACCAAAGTAAGAAACCTGCTGCAGAATCAGTCTCATTTGGGCATTTTATTCTGTTTAAACGGGTGAAAACTGGCCCGTGGCGCATGCACCCGTTCCAGGCTCCCGTCTGCTGGTTAGAGCTGCCGTTAACACCAGTCCTGGGTGATCCGATCACAGCTCAGAGTTGAGATATGAGCCCACTCAAAGATGGATCATAACCCGATCCCTCAGTCATGGCTAAAGCACATGAGGTTAGCCTCAAAATAAATGTCCCCCTTATCAAGGAATGAGCTTATGGTCCAATTTCTTCAAGAATTAGCCGAAAACATAAGGTCCTTGTCAGGAGTCAGGGATGGTGAACATGCTTTTTTTATGAAAGCGTGGGCAAATTCCAGCACTGTGTGTCAGCTGTCTGTTAAAGACTGCGTTACACCACTCAGCTAACTCTTAATTATTGGCTGCTTTGTAAAGATATTTGACCATGTCCCTGGTTACCGATTTTACTTTAATCATCACTTAATATGATTTTTGGAAAACTAGGAAAATGAAGGAACAAGAAGGAACAAATCAACTCGAACTGCCGCCGCACAGTGAAACGTGACCATTGATTTTAGGCCATCACAGTCTGTGTTCCAGGCAGTAGAGCCGGCCTACCGGCAGCTTGGTTAAGAATAAAAACTGCTAAATCGTAATGATTGGAAATGGGGACACCGTGACACAGATTTATGTCACAGAGAGAGAAAAAAACCAGCCAGTGCAGTGACCTCATTTGGCTTTCAGGGAAAAGGTTTCTGCAGCTGCTGTCAGACTGCATCCTGCCGTTCCTCTTGTCCACCTTTTTTTTTTTTAAATGACCTTTTCGTTTGAATGCCCGTCACTTGAAATCACCTCTGCTTTCAGAGTGCGAGCTTTTCAACCAGTGTGGGACGTGCTCCTTCTTCGAGTCCTGCGCTGTGGTGCAGAACTTCACCCTGTGGAAGGTGGGAGACTACGGGGAAGTGTCGGGAAGAGAGCACATGAAGGCAGAAATCTACACCAATGGGCCCATCAGGTGGAGGAAATGCTTCCATTTATGACTGTTCTTTCAGTTTTATGAGTGGAGGAAAAAGTGTACATTTTACAGAGAGACTGCTCAGATCCCACAGCTATGCTCAGTAAGTCCCCGAGCACGCGTCGAGGGCCTAACGTAGACAGATTCACGCTGTCTATCAGTTATTTAAGGCAGTATGAACACGTTTTTAAAGTTTTGAGGGTTGTGATTGGTTAGATTCAGGAGGGAATGCCCCAAAGACACAACTTCAACAAGGAGAAGCTGAGATGGCAAAAGAAAATAGTGATTTTTATTCTAAATAATCAAAAGCGGTGAATAAAAACATTATGAAAAAAAGAGCGATGAAGGCCAAGACAATGAGTAAAGCTTTGATTTAGAGAGCAGTCAGGAGAAAACTATGAGCCCTCAATGGAGAAAAAACAGAAGACTAAAGGATAAAGCGAATCCAGAAGAACTTTCTAACTAAACATAAGCAGCTACGGCCAAGAAGACCAGCAAACTAAGGGTGAGAGATAAAAACAAGTGCAAACCAAAGATAACACATGATGGAGTGACAACAGCAGGGCTCAGCTTTCAAACACTTTTTTACCCGGTCGCCTTTCAAAAATCGCCCCGTCAAAAAGCGATTTTGAGCTCGATTTGTGGGCAGAGGCTCTTTGAAGATGTGAGAGTGTGAGCGTACACAGAGGTCCTCCTGGGAAAAATGTTTTCTGTGATTCAGAGTAAAAAAAAAAAAAGAATAAAGCCGTCTCTGAAGCGTTCCAAAGCTGCTCGAGGCGCCTATTGGCTGCAGAGGTAACCGGCCTTTATCTGGCAGCTGCGCTCTGATGGCGACCGACGGCCTGGAGGAATACTCCGGGGGGGTTTTCTCCGAGTTTCACCCGCTCTCTCTGCCCAACCACATCGTGTCGGTGGCGGGCTGGGGCGTGGACGGCGAGGGCACCGAGTACTGGGTCGTCAGGAACTCCTGGGGAGAGTTCTGGGTGGGTCTTTTCGCTTTTTATTTGATCAAATTTCACTTCTTATGTTGGAAAAGTTTTTTTTAGGAAAGACGCCCGCTTAGACGTTTTGTTTTCTCGCTTCCAGGGAGAACACGGCTGGGCCAGGATCGTTACCAGCGACTATAAGAGGGGGAAGGGCAACTGGTTCAACCTGGGGATTGAGAAGAACTGCGTGTACGGAGACCCGGTCGTCGCTCAGGGGCCTCATTAAGCCCACACGCCGCTTTTTTTCTGTTTAAAAATTGCTATTTTGTGAGATTAAAATTGAATTAAACTTGTTTATTTCAACTGCTTATTCACTGAGTCTTTATTTCTAAACTGTCATAAAAAGATGCAAATGTGGATTAAAGGGTTTTTTTAAGGAAGTCATAACAAGTCTGTCAGACCATTTATTTATTATTTATTCATTTATTTGTATTTATTGCTGGGCCCCTTGGATGGAATGTGGAGCTGGAGATATCTTCCTATTCCTCCCTTTGGAGCCATTATCACCACACTTCTCGCTGGAAAACTCTTTGTGACCGGTTACAGGCGAGCTGAGTCTCTCGCATTGAAATTCTTTTTGCCGAAAAGTCTTAGCAGGTTGCGGGGGGGGGGGGGGGGGACCCCAACCTTTTTTACTTTTTTTTTTTTTGGCGGGCCAAGAAAAAGCTGCCCAAAAACGGTGTTTGGCTGCCCTCACTTGTCGAATTTTTGATGGAATCGCTGATTTATTCTTTCTGGGCCTGTTTGCGGTCAGACTCCTCACCTTTAAACCGCAGGCCCCTGAAAAGTGTCTTCATTGATTGGAAAACGTGTGGAAATAACAGTTTATCATCCGAACAGCCTGATGGCAAGAGGCTCTCTGCCTGTGAGCACAGTTGTATAACTCTTCCTGTGACTCTGTGGGGAACAGTTTAAAAATAACCCGGCAGATTTCTTCAGTCAGTGAGCTGCTTTCTAGAAAATGTGGGATCCAGGGTTTTGGGGAGTTTGTGTCGCTTTAAAGAATTCATAAAAAGTGAGGAGAGCACCTGCTGGTGCATGAGACTTCTTTGTTTTGCGTCTGGTGAACATTGCTTTTTTCATTTCACTCGACCCAAATGATCAGAGTCTCGGTTCTAAACCTCCTTTTTGAGCTCAGACACCCAAATATTTGATGATTTGGATCCTGAAAGCTCCTGCCTGGTGGTTTGTGGAACAAGACCTATTTGTTGTTCAGCTACCTGCTGCTGTGGAGTTTTTTTTCCCCGTATGATGGCAGAACTGTAACTAAATGTTTACTCATCAATGTACAGAACGTGATACAGCTATTAAAGGGTCGCCTTCTTTCTGAGGGAATATATTTTCCAAACCTGCTACTGACATGAAATTCTCACCAGATGTCAGTAATACCCCATCTAACCCACACAGGCAAGGAAATCAAACATAGATGTGGGGAAAAGTCGAGTCCTCTATCGGTTATTCTGAAGGAACCGGGAAGTAGGAAAAGTGTGTCCCCTGAGCCTGCGTATTCTATTCAGCTGGGATTAATTATGAGCCCACTTGAAACCGGCTCATCAATGGGACGGTGATCGGCAAACGCGAGAGAAAAGGATCAAGGTGCTGCAATGCTCCAGTTAAAGTGGGACCGCAGACACCCGAGTGAAGCCCAAAGAGCTGAACCAGGTCTGGAGGGCGGAGAGGCCCCAGTCGTCCCACAGTGGATGGGACAATCCGCTCACATGCAGGAAACCACTGCTGGAGTCAGCTGCTGTTAGCTGCCTCGAATCAGGCCGCTCTTGGTTTCAGTCCAAACAACAACGCCACGCTTTTACAGGTCCGCGTGAGGACCAATTTAGCTCATCTGGAGCCCTGCTGAGGACCACCTGGTTCCTTATGGCGCGTCCTGACCCGATAGGAGAGCACCTCTCTCCCCACATCGTCTAAAACAGAGGGGCTCTTTTAAGACCAGCTTCTCTTTGGTTTCTGATGTTCTCCAGTTCCGGCCGCTCCCTTCAGGATGAGGGTGTCATGTCCCCCCCATGATGTGGAAACAACCCCTGCCCAATAAACGGGTTTCATTTCAACCCGTTCATCTCAGTACAACGCTTCCCCAGAACCCTGAAAAAACGTCTTCATAACAAAGACTTAGACTAAGGGAATAAGAAAGGGAGAATCCCTTTTGTGTGGTGGAAAAGCCCAACCGGTTGAACCTCTTCCCTCATATCCCAGTCGTCTTTCTTAGAGCTTTAAGAATCACTGACTGGTTTCTTCAGTTTGCTTTAGTCCAGTCCCCAGTTTTTTCCCCCTTCCCCTCTAGTTGTACTTTTGTTGTGTTTTCGGTTTACGTTTTCATGACCCCCAGGTTCAGAGATTCCTGGGGGGAAATAGATCCTGCAGACTCCAGATGTTTCCCTGTTTCAACACACCCGATTCAGAATAAATGGATCCATTTAAAATACTGAGCTGTGAATAACCCGGCTAATGGTGCACTGATGTGAATCAGATGTGTTTCAGCAGAGAAATGTTGAAAACCTGCAGGACGGTGGCCCTCTGGGACTCACTTACGACATCCCATCCCTTCACACATCTGGATTTTAGGTTTACAGCATAACCCCCTTTTTTTTCTTTCGAAAAATAAACATTAATGATCTGTCTCTTGCCTCTTCTTCGAATTCTCACCATCTCTCGACCACTGTGGCATCTTTAAGTTTTAGGTCCCCGGTTTTGCTTTTTCGGTTAGCTTATTAAAACATCTCAGAAGGGGTTTTATCTCAAGAGCTGAATATTGTGGGTACAAAGCATTAAAGACGACGACGCTGATGTGTCCCCGTGGTAACACACTTTAATGTGCGTTTATGAGAAAAATGGACATTAAAGTCTTGGTTTTGTGTCGCAGTAGCTCCACATACACACCCTTTTCAGATTCATATATCAGAGTTTTATCATGTTGATGGTTTTCATGTTTATTCTTCCATTTATATCCAAGCTTCTGGTCGTTTCGTTAAGGAGGGGCTCCGTTTTTCTCTCTGAGAATAACTGTCACGCTGCACATCTGGATGCATCCACTTTCTCTGATGTTTGGGGACAAAAACGCTCTTTCAGGACCACAAGCCCATCACGTGAAGCATTCCTCTCTTGTTATTCTGCCGAGCTTGAGATTTCCTTTGGGCCCCTGCGCCTTCCACCCTGCCGCCTCACTCTGGGGGGGTCAGAACCAGAGCAGAGCTTCATCTTTGGGGTTGGATTTTGGGGGCGTTGGAAATGTGAGCGGCTGAGCAGGTAACCGCTCATAATTAGACCCCTATCATTGGACACAGAGAGCTGCACTCATAAGCAGTCTGTGACTGATTAGATTTCTGCTCCTAATCACTTAATCTCATTTGTCCCATAGCGGTTGCCTCCCCTCCATCTGTTTGTGTATGTGGGGGGGGGCTCATTGATCACCGATCGGATCAGAGCGTTTTTCTTTCATTGTTCTCACACCGTTGATCACTTTTTTCCAACTATTAACTCCAGTGTTTTCCCCTCAGTGCTCTCTGACTCCCAAACACAAAGTCAAGCACAGGTATTTCAGCAAGAAGCACACCGGAAGTTGCTGGCTCTTTCAAAATAGAATGCCTAAAAGAAAACTTTTTTAAAATCTTTATTTGATCTGTTTAAAAATAGGAAAAGATGCATTTAAACACAAATAATGGTGGTGGTTTTCTCCCCAAAAAACCTCAAACTTCATATTCTGTTGACCTCCTTTGGCCTTGATAACAGCTTCCATTCTTCCTCTGATTTTTAAAATCTATATTCCGACTGTTTCTCTTGTTAAGTTCCACAGAGTTTTGTGCCCTGACGCTTTTGTGTGATCAGTTTTTGAGAATCTAAATGATGGATGTTGACCCGGCTCCTCCGTCAGCTGCTCCAGATGTTTTCTGGATGTTTGTGGGCCTCATTAATGGTTTCTTAGCAGCTATTCTTCCCTTTAAGCGTTCTTCCATGAGTCGCCCGCTTCTCGTTCTGAGAGTTTCTCAAACAGACTTCTTTCTGTCTCTACTCTTTCAAATTTGGAGATGTGTGCTATCTGTTTCAGTTACTTTGTTCCCTGCCTCTTAGCTCACAATATTTCACCACCAAAGTACAGAAATGAACAAATAATCATTTTGGGGCTTTATGGTGTAATCTAATGGTCAGCTATGATAAATCACCATCTTTATGCATTTCAAATTAAGAAAATGATCCCATCCTGTAATAGAATCTTTTTTTAAGGATTTTATGGTTTTTCCTTTCTTACAGTTCAAGAGGTTTTAAAATGACCACCTCTGAGTAAAACAATCCTCAGTTTAATTAAAAAAGCTGACTGTATTCTTTTACAAATGACAGGCAAAAGCTGTCAAATGTCTTTGGAGTCTTACTGCAGTTTTGTGTGAAATAAGTGATACTTTGATGTTTTATGTGCTGTTTTTTAAAAGAAGAACGGTCGAGAAGTGAACAAAGGACCACATATCTTTTTAGAAAAACACTCCATTTACACCTATTATGGCCACCAGTCTGAGCAAGAAGATGGGGAGGGGGGAGGGACTCATTTTTAAGTAAAATAATGTGCAATGACGTCTCTGAGGATGCAATTAAAAGAAATTAGATCAACAATTAAAATGGTATACTGAGGTGCATCATCCTGCCAAAACCAAGTGGATTATCACACGAGGAAGTTTTTGCATTTGCAGGTTTTATTCTAGAAAGCAGGGCACCGGAAATGTGATTTCCAGCTTAACCACTGAGCCGGACAGAAGCTGAGAGAAGCTGCGGAGCGCCGTGATGCTTCTCGCCATCTCGCCCAAAGCAGAGGGTGTTTAAAACTTTCTACCCCACTGTTTTATTCCATCAACGAGACTCGTGACCTCGATTTCAGTCCAAAGCCGCCTCAGAGAAAAATCTGACCATGAGCTTCACACAGCTGGAGACCTGAACGGGTCTGGATCGGGGTGAAGATGCCTCATGGACAGCTCCATCACCGCCAGTGCGCCAGTTCAGGGCATTCCGAGCGCCAAATAACACAGAAATGCCGAGGTTTAGCGCCAGATGGGTGGTTGCGCTGGTGCTGATCGGCGTCATCGGGGGTGCCTTCTTTTTCTGCGAGTACCTCATCTACTTTCCCACCATCCTCAAGTGCGCCTGGCCGAAACTCAGCCATGCCCGGGGTGGAGAGGGCATCGACGGGCGGCCCTTGGACTCAACCGTCCGCGCAATGGTGCTGTCGGACACCCACCTCCTCGGAGCTGTGGGGGGACACTGGTTCGACAAGCTGAGGAGGTAAAAAGCCTATCCAATCCATTTTTTTAAGCCCTCCATCATCACCGCCGCGTCCACCATTCCGTGCGCCCGGAGCTGAGATTGTAAACAAACAAAAAAAACAGCAAATAACGCTGACTTGTGTCCCGACGCGCAGGGAATGGCAGATGGAGAGGGCTTTCCAGACCGCTCTGTGGCTGCTCAGGCCCGAAATCGTCTTTATTCTCGGGGATATCTTCGACGAAGGCAAGTGGAGCTCTCAGAAGGTAACGCAGAGCTTCACGTTGTGCCTTTTTTTTGCTTTGTCTGCGAACCAACGCAGCTCCTGGCTGTTGCGATGGAGAGGGTGATGACGCTTTTGGAAAAAAAAGGGATATCAGCTGGTGGACGCAGGGCAGAAGCCACTGCTGCCCGCTTATAGGCAGCATCTCTTAGAATTTTGGGCCCAAAAGCTGCAGGTTTTGAGGTAAACAACTGCAGCCAGTGTCCACTTTGGATGCCTTTGCCTGGTGAGGGAAAGCAGAAAAAAAATCTGGTGCTGGAACGTCAGATGGGGTTTGATACATAAAGCATGAGACAGATGAAATACATTTTCATTGGCCATTAGACTCCGAGTCTTCCTAAAGCTGAAAAAGCTGATGAAGAAATCCTATAATATCGTATTTTCATTTGGAAAATCTGCCAAAATGTATGTATGTATGTATGTATGTATGTGTCAGTGTGAGTGCATGTGTGTGTTTGTGCGTGTCTGTGTGTATTTGTGTGTGTGTATATATATATATTTGTATGTTACTTGTGAAGATTTGGCCATTTTTCATTTTGCAGAGAAAATGCAGAAAAACAACTTTTCAAATAAACCTGCAGCAAATTCCTTTTTCCCCCCTGTTGTTGCATTATTACATTCATAGATATTGAAAAAAATATTGTGTCCTCATTGTTCAGCCACTATTTATCAAAATGTTGCAAATCGCAAAAACGAGCCAACCTGCTGCTTTCAGAAGCTTAGGCATCAAAAGATTAATCAAAGATCTAAATAATGCCCATTTATTCCCTCCGTGAGTCTATTGTTCTACTGAGTGCTGTTGTGGAATTTTTTTATATAAGAGTCTTCATTTTTCTGAGGGAGTAAGAAACAGATATTTTTTAAAAGGAGACCTCAACCTTCATGAAGTGAGAGTCACCAGCCCGACTGCATGTGAACTGTACCAAAATGCTTCCTTTAGGATTAGATATCTTATTAACAGGGACAAGAAAGCACTTCAAGGGTACATGTGTCATATCTGAATAATTTGCTCCGGTATCTGTGTAGGACATTAAACACTAAGTCCTGTGAGAGAACATGAGTCATATTTAAATAATTACATCTATGGTGATTGGTTATTGAGATGGGATAAACAGAGGCAGCAGATCTTCAAACATCAAAACTTGAAAATATTGATTTTTTCTTGAGTTGTGGAGTGCTTCAGGCTGTTTTAAGCTTCTCCCATACAGTGAGTCCGCAGAAAGTGAGAGTTCTTTATTTTTTTTCCATTGATCGGGCTGTAAAACGTTTCAGTCGCCCAAAATCAAAATGCCCCCCAATTAAAAACATTTAGAAGAGGCTAATTCTCTCATTTTAGAAACCAAAGGCGTAATTTGTCTGCTTTTTTCCTAAAATATTTAGATTTTATTCGGTATGTAAATCCAGTTAGCAGAGCACTAACACACTGTTTTACATCTAGTTTTAAAATTGTCCCTAAAACCAAAGACAATGACGCAGAAAGCTCCAAATTTTTCACATTTAAGGCACTTAGAGCTGAACGTGTTTTCCCCTCGCCGTACATAACCTGACTAATGGGTTCAGTTCTAATTAAAAGCAGCCATGTGATGTGAACCGCAAACAGCCCTGATGTAATTAAAGGTCCCTTGTTGTCTGTGGAGGCTGCTGCGAGACGCTCCCAGGTCCGGGGAATGCTCCCGGGCTCCTCAGGGGAGCTTCTGCTGTGCGCAGCCAGACCTGAAACCTGCTCCCTCCGCTGTGTTTGTGTCTCTGCAGCACTGGGAGGACGACGTGCGCCGCTTCCACCGGATGTTCCGCCACTCCACCGACACGGAGCTGGTCGTACTGGTTGGAAATCATGACATTGGTTTCCATTATGAGTAAGAAAAAGCTTTATTGTGTTCACCGCCCTCGTCAGGTTCTCTAAAAGTGGTTGATTTGCTTCCCGTTAGCCTTTTGTGAATTACTCTGAAGCTGACGGGGCCTCAACTGAGAAATTCTTGATTCATTTATCAACCTCGCTTTCATCACTCCTCACTTTTTGGAGCTCGGATCGCCTGGTTGCTTTTCAGAAAAATGTGGATGAAAACCTGCTTCACTGCAGAGGCAGCAGACAAAGCGGACCAGACGAGTTTGGCCGCATTACATCAGCTTTAAGGAAATAGTTGAGGTGTGAGCATATCAGGAGGAATTTCGGCCGACAATGCAGGGCTTGGGCGCGGAGAAACCAACCCTGAAAACACACAGGTGGTTTCTGTGTGTTCCTTAAACAAAGATCCCATCAATACAAAACAGACTCGTACTGCAAACATGGGAGCTATTGTTTCTTTTACGTTTGGCTTTTCGTACAAACTCCAGCCGCCATTCTGTACACAGCAGATTATTCTGGAGTCATGTGAGGAAATAGGCTCGTTTCTTTACTGTAGAGACTTTGTGTCCTTTGGCCTGAGCTTCTCATAAACCCAAAATGTTTTATATTGCAATTAATGAAGAATTCAGAGCGTGTAACGCTGAGTTTTGTGTCCTCTGGAAATCCCTCGGTGTCTCTAAAGCTTCGATCCGAAATCATTTACACGGCTTTACGTGTTTGTTTAGAGGATTTAACAGCTTTTAAATGACCTCATTTGATGGCTTTGTTGTGTTGATGCATCTCAACATGAGTGGAATGCACAGAGTTTGGCAGCAGGCTCGGTGTGATTTGAGAAGCAGGAGAAGCCAGCGTGACGTCGGCCATCAGGTCCTGAGAGCCCCGTTTCCAGGCCTCGGTCGTTCAGTTTTCGAGCACACTTGGATCAGAAAGTAGAGCCAAAGTGTGACGCTTAAAACCTGGTTTGATGAGAACGAGCTTCTTTAAACAATGATATCCAGAGTTGTGGAAAAAAAAGGCCTCCAGCTGTCTGATCTCAGACAGTATGATATTCCACATTTATGAGAGATGGAACATCAACTGAGGTGCTATCACAGGGTCACGATGCTTCTCTGACCTACACTGTGCTGTTTGCAGTGCTCTGAAAAGTGTAGAAACATAGAAAACAGCCCCCGAAAGCCCGATTAAACAATGACTGAATCCTCTAGTGAGTTTTCAAAGTAGCATTTCTTTACAATGCTGATGGTTGGGACTGGAGATAAACTGCCTTCAGCGTCTAAAGGAGGATCTCATATACTGTTGATTTCTTTTCACCTGCTAGATTAGAAATGTGTTGATATGGGGAACCAAAGCTACTCTGTATTTATTCTTAGAGGGAAAAATCAGCGCAGATAACCTCTGTGACACGAATCGACAAATCAGGTTTAGCCCAGCAAAGAAAAGGCTTCGCTGGGCTAAACCAAAGGCGCTGCAGCTACAGGAAATAAGAACTGGGAAAAAGGAGATGCAATCACAGCCCCCCCCCCAAAAAAAGGCCATATATTAGATGTTTTTTTTTGCATTTTACAAGAAATAAAAAAGGTATCCTTCCCTTGTTGCACAGATTTTCAGAAGTAATTTGAGCCTCAAATGAAAATAAATATATATTTTGTGAAAACATTTCTCTGTTTTTGTATGGATTCAACATGAAAGCTATTAAGAGCAGCTGTCAGGTAGCAGGCGAAGACTTTTCCTGTGTCTAAAAGCTCAGCCTGTCGGCAGCTGAAGCATTTCTCTGTCAGCGCATTTAACAATGTCTCACCCTCTAAGAGCGTTTAATTAGAAATGTTAAACCTCCATGAGAGCAAAATTGTAGAACAATAAAGCAAATGTAACTGTCCCAAAGACAGTCTGTGCTTCAATTGATTTTTTCCTTTTTTTTAAATGATGCAAATATGCAAACTTTTAAATTCAGAATGAGAAAAAGAGTCGAGGATCCTGCAGTGCTTCATCTAAATAAATCTATCTTTTTTTCAGGGGGAGGGAATTAGTTCTAAAATCCTGATAACGTTTTGTGAGATTATGTTACATCATCACCAGAACAGGAATAGCATGAACATTAGATGATAATCAAATGAAGAGTGTCATTCTCTTTTTTAGCCCAAAGTCTCATAAAAAATCAACTAAGAAGATGTAGCCGACCTTAAAGAGCATCTGTACAGCTCAGGAGAATGTTTAATCCTCAGTAAGGATGAATCTAAGAGGCCTCTTTTGTCCATTATCGGGTCGTGTCCTGTTGTCTCTATGGAGCCCTCCCCTTCTTAGTAACTGTCATGTATGTCATGTACTGTTTTTCCATCATTTCTAAGCAGAAACCAAATCAGTCTGATGTATACAATTATCCCCCAGCTTAGCGTCGGATGCCCATGATTCAGAGATGTGGGATTATGCGGTCTGGCGGCGCCTCATCTGTGCTTTGATGCGACCCCGTGCAGCAGGAAGCGGGCCGGGCGGCGCTTATGTAACAGAGCGTGACAGACAGAGAGAGACAGAGCAGCAGGTTTGTGCGCGCCGTGACAGCCGTGTGGTGTCTCCCCGCAGGATGGACTGGTTCAAGCTGCAGCGCTTTGAAAAGGTCTTCAACGCCTCCTCCACCAGAATCGTCACCAAAAAGGGAGTCAAGTGAGTGTCGGGAGGATGCGACATATGTGAAAACACAGCTGCCGGAGAAGCGTGGACGCCAGCCAGCTCCTCTCCTCAGAGAAGCTCTTTTTGAGGAAGTCAGCCATGAAAGTAAACCACAGATTGGCAGATCAGAGAGTAAAATAACATGTCCGGGGCTGGAGATGACTTCGCCAACATATGTGAAAAAGCAAATGTTTGAAAAAAAAAATACAAATGCAAAGTTAAAGGTGAGAAGTCATGTAAAGAGAAAGTGAACCCCTAAATTCATCACATACATTTATTGCTAAATCCAACATTAATTTTACTACAAAAATAGCACACAGGTTAAAATGTTGAGCGTTTCTCCATCAAATATATTGATGGGTAATGTTTTGATCCCTCTCTTAAGTTTGACTTTGAGTCTATTTGCAATGTAGGATGTGTAACTATAGCCAAACCGGGCAGCGTTGTTTGTAATGTGAGCCTTTACCTCAACCTTTATGGCCCAGAGGTCAGAACAACAGCGATTCGCTCCTCGATGACATAGAGTTGAGGAATAAGACGGCTCTAATCAATATTTTTATAACCAGGTTAAAATGCTCTGTGAAATCAATGTGCCACACAGATAAGGGGTCACTCATTCTGATCTCCCGTTGGCTGTACAGGTCCTGTTAGTGTTGATCTTTTTTTGCTCTTTTCACATGTTTAACCTGCAGAAAGACAAGGAGGCTCATTGGCTGGTGAGCACCCAGGTGTGCATCACTCAGGAGTTTTTCAATGGGCGACAGGCGGGGTACACCCTGGACGGTCCGTCAGTCCATCACAGAGACACACAGAGACACACAACCACCCACACTCACTTCCAAGGGCAGTTTGGAATGTCTAGTCAACCTAACATGCAGGTTTTTGGACTGTGGGAGGAAGCCGGAGAACTGGGAGAGAACCCACAGACACAGGAGAACATGCAAACTCCACACAGAAAGGTCCTGGTTCCCCCGGGGACTCGAACCCAGAACCTTCTTGCTGTGAGGCGATGGTGCTAACCACCACACGCCCTAAATACAGCCAAATCTTTCACGAAAAATGTGTATATGTTGTTATTTTTGGCGTATTTAAGTGCTGTGCGGGGGGAGAGCTTTGCTCTACGCCAGACTGACCGGGGCCCTCCTGTCTGCAGCTTCCTGCTGGTGAACAGCGTGGCCCTGCACGGGGACGGCTGTCCCATCTGCCAGTCGGTGGAGAAGGAGCTCATCAAACTCTCCGGAGACCTCAACTGCTCCCTTCAGGTGGGAAGAACATTTCACCATAAAGCTCCCGGTACATCCGGTCTTAGAGGTAGAACGGCCCCCCTTTGTAAAACAGTCAAACCTCAGAGATTGAAATGTGGACGCGTCCCAGGAGCTGAAATGACGGGGTCTCTCTGCTCGCTCCTCTGCAGAAGTCGCAGGCCGGCGGCGAAGGCGTGGAGGGCTGCGAGGGCGCGCGCCATTACCCCCCCACCGCCCCCATCATGCTGCAGGTGAGGCGGGAGTTTCCTGTCCCCGGGGGCCTCCCCCCAGCCTCATGTTTGACCCTTTGAGGAAGCGAAGGGGTTCGCTGATAGGCACTCTGATTTATCAGCATCACAGAGAGAGAGACGACACAGAAACAGATGGTTGGTCTTTTCAGACGTTTTTTCTTTTCATAGCATCTGAGCCTTTTCTCCTGCTCAGAGGGGAAAAAAAACTTTTCAGTTTACAACTTTTGGAAAAACAAACTCCTTTTTTTGCGGAAATCCCCCCGTCTGAGGAAGGAGTGGCGTTTTAGAAACAACACGTCTTTGTAAAAACTCTGAGTCTCAAGCTCTTCGGGTTGGATTTCCAGTGTTTGCTGTCCTATTTGACTCAGTTTGATGTCGGCGTGTTTACGTAGTCTCACGTCCTTGCGGGCCTTATTAGTTTGCCCCCTTGTTAGTTGCATTGGTTGATTTCGTCTTTGTTGTTACCTGCATTTCAACCCGCCTGCCTGAGTGTTGCTGCAGTTGCTCACTCCTTTTTTCTAAATGATTATTTTCCGCCCTCTTTTGTATTTTAGTGCATTCCTGAAGCCTTTGTCTGCTCGAACGTGCTTTGACCAAAGCCTGCTCTTTGCTTTGCTATGCCCTCTTCTTTTGTGGTCGAGACTTTGTCCAGTTTGACAATTAACCACTTAACAATTGACAGTTGACTGTTACATGTTCAGGTCATTGAAAATAAATTCACAGGAGGTTAAAAAATTAGCTAAATGTACAGCAGGTGTTTAAAGAATAGTGGTTTTGGTATGCCTCACCAGGTGCTCTGATTCTGACAGGTTTGTAAATTAGACAAAAACGGGCTCAAATGTGAGAAAAGTACAATGGTTTTGTCTCAGGGAAACCTGCGCCATCCCTAACTTTAAGCTTTCTCATGAAAGTCTGAGGCCTAACCTTAAATCAGAGTGCAGGTTTCACAGAGAGGGGCCTGATACCTGACAGCTCTGCCTCCCATTCTACTTTGAAACACTCCAGGAAGCACGAGTGGACCTGCAGCCTGAGAGCAAAGAGCTCTGCTGGACAGAATGTATAACTAAGAGATCTTTAGGATGTGCTGGAGCTTTATGTGTGAGCAGAATTTTAAAATTCTCGCCTGAAATTAACTGGGAGCCGTTCTCATGAAGGTGTCACAAAGGTCTCTGGATTAATGACTTTAGCCGTCCCCTCCTTTCGCTTTCTGATCACTGATAGTTAAATGAGCATTAAATAAAGCCTTCTTCACCTTTTAGTGAGTTTGCAAACTCTCACTGCATGAGCGAACCAGAGGGAGAAGAGCGGCAGTTCACCTGAAGTTTGGCAAACAAGAAAAAAGCCGTTAATTCACCAGAGCCTCCACTACAAGGACTGTCAGGCTCACTGACCACGTCGTCAAAGGGTTTTAAATTCTGAGAAGGAATAGATTTTTTTGTCAAGGCAAATAGATTTATGTCACACAGTTCCACAACAAGGTCATTCGGTGTTCTTTTTATGGAACATAATGTTTTTAAAAAGGTGGAGGAGGGAGGGAAGTGCAGCCAAAACTGTGAGTGAAAAACTCCGGGAGCTTGTTCCACAAGTGGTGCAAAGTGAAACGCTTCTGGGGACAAAGACGTTTCTTGAAGTGCTGGGATTTTTGCGTCTGCCCTAAACCATTTAAAGCCTTTTAAAGACTAACAGCAGTAAATTAAAATCAACTCACTGATGGACAGGAAGTCAGTGCGGCGATCTCTGGACTGGAGTGATATGATCCACTTAGCGAGGGCTGTTCTGAACCAGCTGTCTGATCGATCTCTCAGGCAGACCAGTTAATACACTGTTACAGTAATTAAGTCTTCTCAAGACAAATGCATGGGGGAGCTTTTCCAAGTCCCACACATTAGTCCGAATCCCTGAAACATTCTCCAGGTGCTAGTTGTCGTCCTATTAAAGACCGAATCCCGTTCTGTCTTTGTTTCCAAAGAAACTCGCCTCTGTTTTCTCTTTTCTGTTTAACTGAAGGAAATCAGTTTTTGCGGTTGAAGAACATTTGATAAAGTGGATCAGATTTTGGGCTGATTAAACCTGTAACCTCTGACTGAATTCCAGGACTCCTTTGTCTAAATCTGTTCTGCAGGATTCCTTCAGGCCGTTGACGTCTGTCTCATTCAGGCCGGTTCGAAAACCAGTTCCCACCGCACAGGTTAAGCCTGTCCGCTCAAAGCAAAGCTCCTTTTTGTGTTTCACAGCACAATGGAGTTTTTAATCTGGTGAGTGCGACAACATTTGAGGCTTGTCGCACAAGCAGTGACTCGTTTTTACACTGACCCCTCAATCGGTGCGCTGCCAGAGCTGAGGACCGACCAGTAAACACCCAAGAAAGCCCTCTGATGACCCTCACAGAGAGCAAATAAAAGCAGAAACCAGCCGGCAGTGAGAGCACTGTAAAAAGACACCGGACGGTGTGCGTTCTGCTCAGCAGTTTTAATGATTAATCACTCTGGAAAGTGCACACAAGAGCCCTCAAGGGGCCACTGAGGCAAAGCCGAATCTGTGTGTCCAGACAGTTCTCCAAACTCCAAAGATATAAGCTCTGACGTGGTCAACGTTTGACATCCCTCCCCTGATAGAAAGCCAGCGGGGAGCGTTGGGACTGACCAGCTGCAGTTTTTTGTGTAGCGCAGCTGGACGTGGGATGTTGTGGTCCACTTTCTGCCGGGCTGACCGTGTGCCCTGTCCCCCAGCACTACCCTCTGTACAGAGTGAGCGACGCCGGCTGCACGGGGCGGGACGCCGCGCCGCCCGAGGAGCGCCACCTGCTGTTCAGGGAGAAGTACGACGTGCTGTCCAAGGAGGCCTCTCAGAGGGTGAGTAGCTCTGGCCGGACGCTCCGAACCCGGCGGCCCGGCGGCCGGAGCGCCTGACGCGGATGTGGCTTCTCCCTCCTTTAGCTGCTGCACTGGTTCAAGCCCCGGCTCATCCTGAGCGGGCACACGCACAGCGGATGCGAGGTTCTCCATGACAACAAGTACCCAGAAGTCAGCGTGCCGTCCTTCAGCTGGAGGAACAGGAACAACCCCAGCTTCATCCTGGTGGGTGCAGACCGGACCGTCAGGCCACACGGGAGGAGGCAGAAACGGGGTTTTGTCTCATTTTCCAGCTGTTTCCACTTACATAGTGTTGAGAACACTATGTTTCTTTAACTTAACTCCCCTCACCGTCCCCTTTATGACTGATGACCAGCTGGAATGCTTCTTTATGATAATATCCACATTTGCACGATTTTTAAAAATCAAGCCACTATTGAAACACATTTTTCATGCATTTAATGCACAAATTAATTTTTGTGCCTAATGAAAATCTCTTCTGTCTCTGTACAAAGAGGTCATGTATGACAAAAAACTTTAAGACTAACTTTTATTCATCCAACCCTACCTGAATTTTTAGATTTGTGTGTTTAAATCTTTAGGTTAGTGGCTTCATTGAGCCCTGTTTACAGTTAACTAGCATTTAACAGGAAATCCATTCATTTTCTTCACTCTCCCAATCCAGTTCAGAAATGTGAGGGGGCGGGAAGCTGTCCCATCTGTCACTGGGCGGGAGGCAGAGTCCATCAAAGGACCACACAGAGACAAACACTTCCACACTCACTCCTACAGTCAGTTATTGAAAATCAATTAACCTAAAACACACATATTTTGGGCAGAGGAAGGAAAATAAGTTTATTTAATCTCCATTCTCTGGGAGAAAACAAGTATCTGACAGATTGTCATTTAATCTAATCAGAGACACATTTAATCATCAGCTTTGAAGCTATTTCTCGAGCATCAATAAACCTCCAAAAGAAAAAAAACATTCAAACAGAGAGCTGAATAAGTGGAGTTTTTTATGTGATTGTTAGTGAAGTTTTCACTTTTGTTACTGCTTTTTTTCGCCCAAAAATGCACGTTAAAATATTGCATTCAGTTGATTTTATTTATAGATATTTTGTGTTATTGTTTACTGAATGTTGTAGGCTTTTTTTTGGTCCATCAGTATTTCTTTTATATCACTGAATATTTAGAGATATGGATGAAAACATATCGTGCTGATGACTGTTTGTCCCTCTAAGCCGAACCAGACTTTAGTTTTTAGGTGTGGAGGCCCTCTGGTGGCTGAGGGGGCCTCTCATCTGCCGCCTCTAACCCTCCTTCTCCCCCCTCCCTCCCTCCCCATCCCCAGGCGTCGGTGACGGCGGGCAGCTACGCGCTGTCCAAGTGTTTCCTGCCGGAGGAGAGCACGGTGATCAGCGTGTACTGCTCGGCGGGCGCCTGCCTGCTGCTGCTCTTCATGGCTCACTGTCTGTGGATGAAGGGGCTGCTGCAGTGCCTCAGCCTGGTCCTGCTGGGCAAGCACAAGTCTCTGTGAACTACCTTACCCACGGTGCACCACCCACGGGCTCCAGGAGGATGGATGTGCGACTCCCCCCCCTCCCCTTAACCCACAAGTCCGTCCGTGCGGCCTCAGCCTGTTCGTCCGGCACTGTGAAGGACCCGTGTATTTATTTTAAACGTCTCTATCAGTCTCAAAGTTTATGAAATGCCGTCTCTGAGGACGAAGGTGAAGAGTGCCAAATTGTCACAGATGTTTTAGCCTCCTTGTGATGAAGTTTCCATTCAAAATCATTAGAAAGAGGAACATATGTAAATACTACCTGAAGTCTGATTGAAGGTGCTCTGTTTCCCGTGACTCCACCCGTCACCCCACCCTTTGAACACCATCAGTTCCTGTTGTTGATGTCAGACCCTCCATCCAGGTTTCTTACAGATTTTATGACGCACGTCCGAAAAACATATTTATCTCTTGACTTTCTTGTCAATGTTTGTGAGGGTCTTTTTTGCCAAACTGTTGAAACACTAATGAAGAACTGTACATAGTAAAGAGTTTTCTGGTGGATGAATAGAGGAGTGTGACTCAACGCACCCAAAGCCACAACTAAAATAATGTGTGTTTGCAAATAAAACTGCTGAACAAACCTGTAATGTTATTTTTGGCAGGCCTGTTTTTAGGATTCACATGTAATTTAGTTTGACACCATTCAGATCTTTTTTTCTTGGTCAGTTAGATGCAAAACAAATATATTTTTTACATAATTTTTAACACAAATATCAATTTTTGTTTAAAGTCAAATAAGAGAATTGGATGTTTTTTTTCTTTAAATCAACATCTGGATACTTAGTATTTTAGTATGTTTATAGTCTATCATATAAAATTACATAAAATACTATTAACCCATTTCTGTTCATCAGATTGCACACAACAAACTATGTGTGTAGTTAAACTGCTAAAGGAACTTATCTCAGTTCTCGCCAAACAGCAAGAAGCTGCAGCACAGCAGGCGTTTCATCCAAATGGAAAACACCGGTGAGGTTTTCACACGCTAAGTCAAACACTGACGTTTCCTGCATGAGGAGTGCGTCGACCTGGGTTACTCTGCGCTTTTTCGGACATGTTCTCCTGTGAAAGCTCCAGTAACAACATCTCTATGTTGGGCTAATACTGTTGCATAGGTTTACTAAAGTTAGTTTGACTCACGTTGACTCCAGAGTTGGATTAAGTTTGTTCACGGTCTGAGCAGCAGTGCCGAGCGAAGGGCATTTAAATAATAATAAAATAATGTTGTAAAAACTCAGCCGGCTCATATCCAGCCCCACACTGCTCACTCCAACATCCTGAAAAACAAACCGGAACACAACTGGACACCAAGATGGAAATAAAGCAAAGTCCTCTAATGTGCCTCTTTATTTAAAGAAAATAAAAACGTCATTTAATCATCCTTCCAGGCCAAACAAGGTTTTTGCACCTCCAGTCAGTTCACTCTCTTTCGGGGATAGACGTGTACTGTAGCAGAAGAAAAGGCTGATGCTGTTTGTACAAGGAGAAGAGCTCATCTTGTTGGGTGCTGCTCACACATTCATAGTGCCTGTGCCATTAGGTATGGCTCCAAAGGACCAAAGAATTACTAATATTGCACGCTCTCATTTATTCATCTCCATTCTAAACATGCTTTCCTATGTGTGTATGTATACATATTTACCGTATACATACAAAGGTATGTACACCTAGGCACACACATAATTAAACATGTATAATTGTACATATATATTTATATAGACCTATAAATTTACATGTACATACATTTATAAAATTTTACACACAACACGCACTCGCCCTCGCACACACGCCACTCACACACAATGCGTCTGTGAGTCTATGGTTGTTTTATGTACACATGCGCACAGGCACTCACATCAGTACAGATCTCAAACACACTTCATATCGAAAAAACAAAAGAAACAAACAAAGAAAAAGAAAAAAAAAAAAAAAGAAAAAAGTTGGTTCCTATTAAAACAACACCAGGTTGCAATTTGGACACTTTCAATGGATTTCCAATGTTTGTTTAAAGCTGTGAAATTCAAAAGAAATTAAATTAGTGTGTGCGTGTGTATGTGTGCGCATATGTGTATATATTTATATATATATGCACACACATACACACGCACGCATGTCCTTTTAATAAAAAGGAAAAAAACAAACAAAAGGCATGGCGCTGCAACATCTGGTCTTCACTGCAGGTAAGTGGTTAATTTGCATAATGTATACAGGTTTTTAGGATTTTTTCCCTATTTTTTTATTTTTTACTAAACGGCATTTCCTTTTTTTTCTTTTTTTTTTTTATAAACCAGAAAAAACTAAACTCTACAGAGAAAGTCCCCCACCCGCAGCCTTTTGCTGCCGATAGAGTTTGACATCAAGCTGTACAGCGCAGTCGAAAACATACTTACATCTGAGCTCATTTACAGGTACAGCCATAATCAAGGCACAAAGATCTACAAGTAGATTTGTTTTTCTTTCAATTAAGTTGTACAAAATAATATTACATTTTACAGTCTGTACAGGATAATTCAACCTTGCACAGTGTACAAGTTAACAAAAACAAAACCAAAAAAAAAAGAAAAGAAAAAGAATACATTTCTCTCTTCCACCCCACCCCTCCCACCCTCCTCCCAGTCAGTATCTCTAAGCTAAAAGGATGGTTTGGGTGGTAAAAAGACGCAGGTCCGAGTCTGTGGAGGCAGCAGGGCTAAGGAGCAGAGAGCTCAGTCCCTTTCCCGTTATGTGAATCAGTTTTCATGTCGTTGTGGTTTTCTGCCCCCTCCCCTCTTTAATCTCTTGCTTCCACACGTCTCTCGGCTGCTCGGTCCACCCCGCAGCTCGGCAAGCTAACATCGTGAAAGGGTAATAAATATTGTGATGCTACATTGTGTGTATGCTTCCTCTGGAGAAAAACAACAACGACAACAAAAAGTTATTAAGGAACCTGATGCAAAGTGCATTTTCGTCTCTTCGTCCGCTCAGTTCCCCTCCATCCACTTGGAGCAAGTCGGAGGGGAGAGGAGGAGGAGGAGGGGGTGACAAGGCAAAAATAAAGATTAAAAAAAAAAAGATAACAAGAGGTGGGAGGTGGCTTCATGGTGGTTGTGCCAGCGCTAACCGGCAGGTGACACACAGACGGGCAGCCGCTCGCTCACATGGCGTTCCTCCTTTTCTTCTGCATCGAGGTCCTGCAGGTGTGTCTCCGTTCCCACACCCACCAGTCCAGGTCCAATGAGAAAACAGAAAAAAAAAGAAAAAAACAGGACAAGAAGGGGTCCAAAACAGAAAAATTCAAATAAAACAAGGAGGTAGCCCAAGGCTTAGTGGAATGACAAAAATCAAGGCATTCGAAAAAGGAAGTATTCAAAGAAAAATCTGAAAAAACAAAACAAAAAAAAACTTTAAAATCGAAGCGGCACACAACAAACGTGGTTCCCCAACCTGCCTTTTACACGGGAGGAACGGGACAATCGAAAAAAAACAAACAAAAAAAAAGAAGTACAAAAAGAGTAAAAGGTTAAAAAGAGGAAGAGGATTTGACACACTTCAGTAGTACTTCATAGTCCTCGACAGGCGGGGCTGTCTGAGGGTCTCTTACGGGATGTCGGGCGAGGAGGCGGGGGGAAGGGTCGGGGGGAGAGGAGGAGGAAGAGGAAGAGGAGGAGGAGGGGGTTCGTGAAGGGTTCGCCCGGGATGCAGAACGGTGGAGAAAAAACACAGAAGGCTGACAGAAACGGGCTCCCGTCCATCACAAGAGTTCGTATTGCCGCAGGTGCATTCTCTGGATGATGTCCCGGCAGTCGTTGAACACCCGCCGGATGTTCTCCGTGTCCACGGCGCAGGTGAAGTGGGGGTAGCAGTAGTGCCGGCCGTCCGCGCTGGCGGTGCTGATCCGCTAAAGGGGGGGGGGGGGGGGGGACCCCACACCCCCCCCCCCAAAAAACAGGCAGGGAGGGGGGGCGGGGTCAGGAAAAACCAAACAACCCCCCCCCCCCCCCACCCCGCTGTGCCTGTGACTCAAACTGTGAGTCACCACAATCTGGATCAGCTCCAACGAGTCTGCTGACATTTTGAGCTGTTCGGCCTTTTCCCTGCTTTATTCTTTCTAGCTGATATTAAAAAAGCTATTTCCTCCTAAAAATCACCTTTTGTGACCACGGATGAGGGCAACGTCTGATTTGAAGGAAAGACTGGAGATGAAGGAAGAAAAGGGAAAACCTGGGAGCTCTGAAAAAGGTCTAAATATACCTCCCTCATCAGATAAATGCTTCATACTTTCAACAAGGAACAAAAAGAACCACAAATAAAGTGACAATATAGATAATTTGAGTCCGTAATGTTTAAATGTATCCATGGGAACTGCATCTAAAAGTGCAGAACCACTACATAACAGCTCTGTTTTTCGTCCGATTAATGCAAGCGTATGCTTTAATCGCAGTAATCAGAAACACAGATGGGTGAAAATCTCGCAGCTTATTTTTCTGGATACTTGTCCTAAAAAGGAGGTCTGCATCATTCAGAAGAAGGTTCACCGAGTTCAGAGCCCATTAAAACACAGAGTCAGAAATTAACCGGACGGGCCTATTCATGCTTGGACACTGATTAACTTCGGCTCGCCTCGAACGGGCCAGACGTGCTGCGGCCGACTTACAAGAAACTCGTCTCGGATGAAGAACTTGGCTCTCGTCACTCTGGGGTCTTCACCGGGTTCGGGAGTTGCTGTAAGGGCAGCAGAGTGGCGGTTAAAACAGACACCAGCGTTAGAAGAGTCAGAGCGTTACAGCGGGCTTAGCCGGGCTCAAACCTTCATTTGGTATGGTGTAGCGAGCATATTCAGGGAAGTAGTCTTCGATTTTGGATTTTCCAGCTAATACTTTCTCAGCCAGCATGTCCTGCTTGTTCAGGAATAATATGACTGATATAGTGCGTAACCATCTGAAAGACAAACAACAGACACCAATGAGAAAAAACAGAAACAACATTTTGCATCCAACATTCTTTGGTGTTTCACGTATCTGCTGTAAAACTGTAACAAATAGGACAGATAATGAGTCAATTACCCACACCGTTTTCCATCTAAACCTAATTCATATGCGTGTATGATTTTTTTCTTCAGGTATTTAAAAAGGGCAGAGATCTTAATATTTTTCCACTTTGGGAACAAAAGAATTCCACATTCTGCAAGTCGCATGCAAACAGACTGAAAACGGGCAGAATCACACTTTGTGCTCAAATAAGAACCACCATTCAAGTCGCAGTGGAGCTTCATGAATGAATAAAGGACGGGGAAGTTATTTTGAAACAAATTTTAGCCCAACAACTGACAGAAATACTCATACAGGAAGGACATTTTCTCAGACTGACATATTTCCCTACAACACTGCCACTCGATTTTGCAACATTGTGTATGCATATCTATTTTCTAATTTATAGACAAGCAAAGAATCTAGACCCCTTCAAATGCAACAGGAATTTCTAATTATCTTATCAAACTTGTAGTTTGTTGGCCTGTAATCTTGTAATCTGCTCGGTTTATTCGGCTTCCTGGCAAACAGAGCAGCAACACACCACAAGAGTTCAACGTTTTTCCACAGACTCGGGGGGAAATGCTTCGCACATCTATCGGAGCCTGCAGCCATTCCCATGGGAATCAGTGGGCTTCCGGCTGACTTCCGGTGTTACGGCACACTGCTCCAGATTAGAAAAATATCAAAAGTCTCGCCAGAGACAATTAAAGTTAGAAAAATGAAAGAATACGTCTATAAGTCTCACTGTGAGCAGAATTTTGCCCCCCCCCTCCCTCTGGTGTGATCTCATCTTGTAGCGAGCTGAGCCTTCTCAGCCACCGTACTGAGCACACGTAGACAGCTGCACACAGCCCGCCTGCGTTCAGCCTGAACAGGTCAGAGTGATGATGAGCATCATCCTAACAGCCAGCTGCAGACCGACAGGAGGTGGGGGCGATGGCCAGCCGCTCGTGGCCGTGCGCTCTCCCCTCGTTACTGTAAGCGCCACGGCGCGGCTCGAATGAGGCGTGCACGCCGAGCTGTCGGGGCGAAGCCGGGATCGAAGCCCAGACGGAATCCTGAGCAGACCCGACCCTCCACCCGGCGTGTGTTTGAACTGCAAACAGTCGCAGCGACAGACGGCAAACAGACGCTGCTGCGGGCGCTGCCTTTTAGAGGAATCTGAGGGATAGCTAAACAACGACGTCCCACACAAGGGATTTCTTAACCGTTTGACAAGTGTGGAGCCCTAAAATGATTTCCTAGTATCTGTGAAAAATAAATGGGCATTTAAAACAAAAAACGGATGAATGGTGTCTGACGCTCACACAGCAGACACAAAAGTGACTTTCTGAGCTACACGTCCCCACCCTGAAATGATGCACAGGACAGCAAGCTAATATCAAATAAATACATTAAATACAATAAATAAAAGCTTCCAATTTAATATCTGGAGATCTGTAAGACTCTAAGATTTGAACATCTGTGTAATAAAGCAGCGGAGCATCTTCAGGCCTTCTGGATTTAAATTCAGAGGGTTCGACCCACCTGTTGTTCCAAATACTGCGGAAGAGGTCCAGAGCTTCCCGTAGCCTGTTGGTGTTATTGTCTTCCCTTATTACCATGTTGTAGCTGCTGCTGGCCACCACAAAGATGATAGCAGTGACGTCTGGAAGGAGAGAGGAGGATCTGTGTCAGGACAGCATTTTGTGCTACAAGCCATTGGCTAACATTCTAACTCAGGTTGAAAAAAAGGCTTAGAAACGTGTCTGGACACCAGAGAGGGGCTCAGAGATTAAACACTGGCCAATCACGGAGCAGGTCAAGAATTCCTTAAGATGACTGAGATGTGAGAGGAGGAGAAGATGCTGCTGGTGTGGGACGTGCCATGTGCCTCTTCGGAGGGGGACGAGGAGTCTTACCATTAAAGCACTGGATCCATTTTCTCCTTTCATCTCTCTGGCCTCCAACATCAAACATGCTGTGGAGGAGAGAAAATACTGGGTCAGAGCGGAGACACAACAGCACACTCGCTGCTGCCCCCTGGTGATCAGAGCCTCAGCTCGCCGGGTGCTAAATGAAACATTTCTCAGCATAGTGCCGTATGCTGCACTGGGATGTTTGGAAGTCATCACAGCCGAATAATCACAAACGGACACAGAGGGAATTCTTGATGGAGGGCTTTTTTTCTCCATTGGGGATGGTATAATGTGACACAAAGACCCGTTTCAGATGGCAGAATGAGTCTGTTGTGTGTGCGACTGCAGAAATGTCGTCAGCGAGCATCAAAGTGATTCCTAAAAGTTGAATTGGTGGCTTCTAGAACAGCAACGAACAGTAAATAAATGTCATCTGGCTCCGTGAGGGAGAATTTTATTTCTATTTTTTCAAAATCACATTGGATTAATTTTGCATTCGACTCGGTTTTCATGACGTGCATTTCCACCTTGGCTTCCGGTTGCCCGGCGGCTCGATGTTCAGACTTTTGTGCGAGGACACGCTGCCGTTAAAGCGGACAAACTTATGACATTTCAGGCTCCTAACACGAGGCAAAGGTAAATATAGCAAAATCGCCCGGGAGGGCATTCCAGTCTGTGATTATTCTTAACAGTGATGCAAAAAGGGAGCACTCATTCAAAAGTTAAAAAAAGCACATTACTGGAAAATGGCCCCGAGGGCCTCGGTTTCCAAAAGTGGGTGACAAAAGTTTGGTAAAGTTGTGGCCAAACAGAGACCGGCAGAGCGGATGTGGACAGGAGAGAACAACGCTTCCTTATGTGGGGCATGAATATTTTATTTATAGAAGAGACAGAATGTGCTGGAGGCATATTATTACTGATGATTTCAATAGGGTCGGCGTGCGTTATTGGTTTTCTCTTTATTCCGTTTTTATTTCTAAAAGCAACCACATCAAACATTTCAACCCTTTTTTTAACCACCAATAATATATACCAAAAAAACAAAAATGATCCTTTGAATATATACCAGTACCTTCTATAGATGTGTTTAAGAGTGTGCTATGGCAGAGACTTACTGAAAGTTCACTTTGTCTACTTGGAACCTCGTCTCGAAAATCCCTGAAGTTAACACTCGGCAGCGTAGCAGGTCCTGTAAGTGGCGGACACAAACAGAAAAGAGGTCAGGAAATGATGACAACGGCAAAATCATTTATGGTTTTTATCTTTTTATTTTTTTACTTTGCAGACTAGCAGAACTGACCTGGTCTGTTGGTGTGTAGTCGCCCTGTCTTACAGAGTCAATTCTGTCCAGGAAACTGTAATCAGAGAAGCAGAACAGATTCAGATTTGGCCGTACGATGAGGCCTTTTTTGATGGACTCTGCATAGATTTGGAAGCATTAGAAACACACACACACAAGAACATCATGAATAGAATGACATCTGTCTCTATAAATACTGACTGAGCAACATACAAAACCAAATAACACACACTGAGTCACAGTCCACCCAACAGAACAAAGTCGCTTTCATGCCAAGCCTTTTTTTAAAGCGTACATTTACATAAGCCCATCCGTGAACTGCAGCTATTATCGCAGGTCTGATAAGAGACAGCCGCCATGTCTGAGCCCCCGCTGAGGCCTGGGAGGCAGGCGCTGGCGCCGGCGAGCGCCACAAGAGGGCAGGCGTGCTCAGTCTGGGCTATTTTGGTCTGTCTCTAGCCAGAGTGATTACATAAGGCGGTTATTGTGGAGGTTAGACAGCTTGCTGTCGCCGTCTCCTCACTACAGAGAGAGCATGTGCAGCAGAGGAAGCGGCGGTGGCGGCGGTGGCGGCGGCAGCTGGGCCGCTCTGCAGCACAACAGGCAGCGAGGCCAGAGACACACCACCACACGGCTCTCTGAATGATCCGTATCACTATGAAAAGAGCACGGCGAGGCTATTCCAAGGGCCACGGTACAGTCAGACGCAAATATAAATAAATAAAGGCCACTTGGTGCAGCTGCTGTGAGAGACACACACTTTACAGGTATCCCTACCGCCACAGAGCCCTGACAACAATGAATAAGTCGGTCCGTTTTAGAACATTATGTGGTGTGACAATGTGACTGTCAGACCACAGAAGTTTCAGTTTAGACGATCGGGGTTGGAGTTGAACCGACATGTCAGCAGCAAAAAACGCTGATTATATATTCTAAACAACAACAAAAAAACAAATAAACAAACTTAAGTCTCCCTTGAATGCTAACTCAAACAACACATGACAACTAGATCGAAGTACAAACTAATTTTGGAGCTTAAAACCAGAGAGAAAGCATTTAAAAAATAGCCCGCGAAGCGCCACTATAAAATATAATACGATGAAAACTACAAAGAACGGCAGATTTCTTTTCTGTAAGAGCAAATAAATTACAGGTGTGTCAGTGATGGCCCAAAGAGAGCACAGTTCCCAGAACTGAGCAGAAGTTACTGCGTGACTCCGGTAAGTATGACACAGATATGGACCAAACAGGGTCATCCTCTCAGCATCGCTGATTTTCTAACTACACCATCTGCAGTTTCAGGATGTCACCACACAGACGGCACAGCTGCAGCACACAGGAAACCCCATGCACAGGAGAACAGCGTTTACGGTAAGGGTTTCAGCCGGGGACGACTTCGTTTTCACTTCGGCCCCAAAAGTAGCACACCAACACACCCAACCAGGATTAAATAACCCAGAATGAATGCTGTATTATAAACCATTAGATAACAGCCACTCAGCTCATGTGCTCCAGCGATGTTTTCATCACACTGACTATTTCTGCCTCAAACAGTCCACACGAAAGGAGAACTAAGGCTATTTCTGAAAGGAGCACTCAACTTTCTCACCCTGATTTTAAGAGATCTACTGTATCAACAGGAGTGGCTGGGAGTGGGGAGGAAAAGACGGTGACATTTCAAATTAATTTCATGAGTTCTCTTTCTGCTCTTAACAAAGAATCCTGTTACTGAAGAAGAAACACTGTTCAAATTTAGCAATCAACAACTAGACAGAAACCTGTGTGTTGCACATGATTAATTTATTATTTCATCCTTTATCTTAAGTCATTATAAACTGATAAACACACACTGGCACAGTCTGGAGCATATCTTTTGTACATCTCTTTCTCATTTATTATTTTACAACACTATGTACTCTTTAACCAGACTGATTACTGGTCTAATCCAGTGTGTAAAATTCTCACAATTCTTTTCCGTCTTTAACTTACAACCCGGCCTTTGGACTCTTGCTCCTTTTTGGCCAGATTGCAAAACTGAATGGACTTTTTAGACCTCAACATAAGCCTGTCTTAAACAATCGCACCTGTCTTTACTTGCCAACCACTGGAGTTTTGTAAAAGAAAGGGGTGATTGTAGCCCGTTTAGATGATTTTGTCCCCATTTTCTATGGATAGGCTGAGGGATTGTTTTTTGTTTTTTTTTAAAAGCTGAATAATGAATCATTTCAGATGATCTGAGGTGACAAATGTAAGGAGCATTTCAGAATTTAAAAAGAAATTGTTCCTTTTTTTGTGAATTGATTTTTTTAAAATTGTCACAGAAGATATCACGTCTTTATCCAATGCTGTAACACCCAGGGTGGGAACCACTGCCCTGTCAGCGTCTTATGAGGACAGATAAACATTCTGCTGACTGTTGAAGATTTATTGACAGTTCACAATGCTCTAAATGGCTGAAAAACGGCAGGAAAAACATACTATACATTTAAAACTATTACTTTTCTCATTAGTGAGGCTGTCGACTTTTTTCTTGATCAACACTTTAATCCATAAAACATCTATTTGCAGTCAAATATGATTCCATAACTAAATGTGTTTAGTATTTGCGTGTGGAAAAAGTAACAAGGCCTTGACCCGTGTGAGAAAGTTTTATAATGCGAAAAACACAGAGCACATTCAGTTTACACAGAAGAAATTATACAAGTTAAGTATAGACAGAAGAAAACAGTGTGAGATGAACCGTTTTCCTCCTATAAAATGCATAAATGAATTTGTTTACCAATTATCTCCTCTCAAACCCTACACTGTATAACACAAACAAACTGATATGACACCCGAACCGCCAGACACGTACTCTCTCACAAAAACACAAACTCCAGCCTCAACACTGCTGCAGCGTGGAGTATTTTTAGTCAGTCTTCCTCGCAGAAACTTAGCTAGGTTATAATTACTGAGCCCTTTTATGAATGCCATGTGACAGAAGTGCTATTGGTAGAGCACTTGAGATCCAAATATAGTCTCCATAAAAGACAAGAATAAATAAAAGAAAAGAGCGAGGGTGTTGAGTCCAGGAAAAACGCTGAAAAAGATAACATTGATTACCGTGTGGCCATCCAGATAATGCCTTATCAAAAGCTTTGGGTGCAGTTTTTTTTCGGTGACTACAACTGCTCTGGCTGGGAGCTACAAATAGACGAGCTGAGTTTAATGTTCAGGGAAATGTGTGGTTTTTGCCATTATCCCTCGGTTTCCTCTCAGAACTGAACTCTGTTGCCATCAGTGGTCTTTGTCTGATGTGGTCAGTCTGTCAAACTTGTGGTGGGAGGGATGGCCACTGGTTTTTCTACTTTATGTCCGGTACAAAACCTGGGAAAAAACAGCCGTTTCAAAAGAGGGCCCTCGTTCTTTTAAGATCGACTCCGATCGTGTGCGTTGCAGCTGCTGCTCTCTCTTTTGGGTTGGGTTGGCTCTGTATTTAGCCTAAACACACTGTACTGGTCCTGCGGGCCAGCCTGTGCTGCTATCTATAGCAGGGGTGTCAAACTCCGGTCTTCCAGGGCCGCCGTCCTGCAGGTTTTTAGACATTTTCCTACTTCTGCACACCTGATTCTGCCCAAAATGGATCTCCCGTATACATTTCTGAGCTTCACACGGGCCGGCAAATGGCATATGGATATGAATCAGGTGTGTCGAAAACAGGCGAACCTCTGAAAACCCGCAGGACAGCGGCCCTGCCGGAGCGGAGTTTGACACCCCTGATCTATAGGTTTGTTATGGACAGTAACACTTGGTCTGCTCTTTCCATGCAACACGACACAAACAGGAACACACACACAGCCTGAACATCACCCAGACACTCCAATATGCTGAGAGACGGGTTGATGTTGGGGGCCTAAGGGCTCGGCCTCCACGTGGTGCGGGTCACATGTTGCTGCCCATTGAGCAGAAAAGGGGGCAGAGAGAAGATGGTGGTGATGAGGAGAGGCAGAGGATATTTAAACGCTGCATAGTAGAGATTTCAGTCTTCCTCTCACACCGATTTAAATTTCTTGTGCCATTATGTTGCTTAGTGCCACAGAAATTAAACTTAAAATGAGAGCTTTAGACAGAGTGGAGCACGTAACTGGTCATTTCAATTGTATTTGTGTCAAAAGATCTACAAAGCAGAACAATGGTCAAAAACAAAAAGCCATATTAAGTACTGTCAAAGACTTTTTTTTTTTTTTTTTTTTTCCTAATAAACATCAAGGGAAAAAATAGTCCTCCGTCCAACAGACCGCAAACCTTCCCACCAACCAACAGCGCTCAGCCTCATGTGCTCATTTGATAATTGGGTTGACTTTTTACAAATAGCAGACCATCTTTAATTAGCAGGATTGGATCAATAGTTTCCATATTTTGAGCCGCTCCGGCCAGCGTAATGGACTTCCACTTTAGTCTCCAACTGACTGGTTACAGGGCGTTGAAACCCGGCAGAACCACCATGCTGCTTCTGACCAGAGTGGTTTTTATGTGGAGGTCTGGAGCTGGCACGGCGCATTCGTTTTCTGCTGAAAAAAATCGCACCGTGACCCAGCGGTTTTCAAGGTTTACTATTTCAAACTCAAATGTATGAAAGAAATAAAAAAAGACTATCAACATTCATCACTCCAAATAACTTCCTGGCTAACAGGAAACATCTCAAAATAGTAGTTACCGGACGCAGAAACGGGAGTAATTCAATCGATACTTTTAAAAAGTGACTTAATATCTAAAACAGACGATTTGTAAATGTGGGTAATGACCATTTTCACTACCGATTCATATCCTGACAGAAAATATAAAATCCTAAGGACAGTCGTCTACTTTATTAACTTAACAAAAATACTGATATCCGTCCGCAAAATTCTTATATTTGAAGGTCTGAATAAGTCATCTGGACACAGCTTGGTGAGAAGAGCTTTCTGCCAAATGGTCAACCTTAAACTTCCCATAAATGATAAAGTGATGATAAACAGCTAACATTCCTTTAGCACTGCAGGCAAAAATGGCTAAAACAGTAAAGATGTTTGTGTAGTCTCTCATTTTTCCTCTTGTCCAAATAAAATTTTTCTAAAGCTGGACAAATGTTTACGCTTCGCTGGATCCAAATATCCAGTGATATTATTGATTGAGATTCATTTCTGCGTCTTCATCAAAATGGTAGAGTTCTCTCAGAAATATTAAATATCTTGTTACTAATGACACATGCTATGTAGGTATTTAGCGCGAGTGCACTTTTATTGGCCGGTCATGTCCTGTGAATGTCTGATAGACACCACCTGTAGCTACAACTGTGATCCTAACCTAAATCTGGCCTGTCCTGAATCAGAGACAAACACTGTGGCCTGTAGAATAAATCAAATTATGACAATTTATGACTTTAGCTCAACTATCAATTAAACGTTTCGATTGAGTAATCAAACATCCCTGACATTATAAATAATCTTAAAATATGAATATGCATTCATATGATTATAAAATGGAGAGGAAGTAAGTAAAAATGTCAGCACCATGGGCAGGTGTGCCGATTTAGAGTCATTGTGTGACCACAAGTTCAATCAGCGTCTCCAAACAAAAGTTAATCCCTCTAAATGAGATATGGACAAACGTTAAGCCCATATCAGAAAGTCAGAGTGGATTTCTTTCCTTCTTTTTTCCTAATGGCATGTTGAATTAGTGCACGGATACAGACATTGTTACCAAAGCTATTCCTCAACTGCGGCAGCAACATTTCTGCACTGAAGTTCACTTTGCACACAAAGGTAAGTCTTTCCTCACATTAATAAATCAAAAACTCCTCGTCAGTATCACTGCTACCATTAAGAGATTAAAAAAAGGTGACACAGCCGTATTTTTTCCTAAAAAACAAACTAGGCCACATTCATTGTCATTATGACACAAAAAGCTGCATTTGATGTCTTTGCGGAGTGATTACAATACGAGTGCCTTAATAGCCCCAAACAACAACAACAAAAACTAAACAAAACCAATTAAAACCACTGTCAACACGACCAATCAGTTAACAGCGTGTCAGACGTAGTGGAGCTGGCACAGCACATGGAGCCACGTGCGGTGGGACTACAGGAAGGTGGAGCTGTGCAGGATCCTGGTCACCTGGTGGAAAGATCTGAGCCCAGGGTTCAGCTCATCCATCCAAACAGGAACAGTGTGCAGTTTGGGAGATGGATCTGAAACTAGACAAATCCATCAACGGCTCAGTGGGTACTTCCTAAATATAGGAGCAAGAACGGAGACACTCCTGAAAGTCAAACCAAATCTTGTGCAAACAAAAGCGCCTGCTTTATCTCAAATCCGCCAAATCGTCTTCCAGGGCTGCATCAAGTCACGGTTTTGGAAGGAGTTGTATATAAAAATGTAAAATACATTGTAATGTCCCTCTGTCTCTGCTCAGTGTCTATGTGGACCATTACATCGGCTCTGCTTAAAATAGACTCAGCCCTCAAATTTGAGCCACATTGGGATTATGGGACTCTGTCGGGCCTAAATCATGTCCCATGTGGAGCTTCCAAATGCCGTGTAATTGGACAATAGGTTTCCGTAGATAATATTGAAGCCTGTTATCAAATATACGCCTGATACTGAACAGTACCAAAAATAGAAAACAGAGCAAAAATAGTGTAATAAACAGTATTGAGCAGGTTGAGCCTGTAAACAACAGAGGCCTGTGTGTCAAATTAGTTGTTTCACTCCGAAGTCAACCAGTGACCCAGTAAAAATGAGCTTTTCCTCTTTTCCCAAATCAAAAGTCAATAACCAGTGGCTAATATCAGAAAGGGCAGTCTACTGTATCAGTGCGGATTGCATAAGCCCGTGCTAAGCTGAGCAGATGAGACCGCCAGGTGATTAGCAATGAAAACACGGCGACCCAGAAACAAACGGGTTCCTCTAAATTCTCCAGTCTATTTTTCCAGATGTTAAACATGCCGCTCATCCAGCTGAACCGCAGCCAGAACCCGGGCCGTCCTGGCCCCCAGCGCCCTGTTTGTGTAGTTTGCCATCTGGCCTCTGGGTGGCATCCCTCCGCTCCTGCTGCACGCAGCCTCTCTTCCACAATGACCCTGCCTGGTTTTAGCAGCTGGGTTCCCATGGCAACCCCAGTCGGTCCATACCACTCTCTCCCTCTCTCTATCCCCTCCTCTCTTCCTAAGCCAGGCTGCACTTGTATCATTCCATTCCCAGACTCTCCCATACATCAACACAAAGCAGGGCCGTGCTCTGTGCTGGCTCTCTGCGCCGCATGTGTGTCACTGTCACTGTGTGCATGTGCATTTAGTGGGAGGGCAGAGCAAAATTAGGCTTATAAAGACGGATTATTTTAGAGGGCTACAGTCTCAGGCGCACAGCTAAAAATAAATCACAGTCAGTTAAAGGAGGGAGTGTAATATGGACTGTGATGTGTAAAGAAGCACCGGGTTCCTGAAGATGGCCGCATCCTGGCCTGGACATGCAGTCGGTTGTGATGACAAACAGGGCAAAATGAGTTCAGAGCTGAGCTGTGACAGGCGACGAGGATGTTATAGGTCATAAAGTGGTCTGCACGAAGGCTTTGAATTAGCCCTCGACATCCCTCCAGCTGACAATCCAAAAACTCTAATTCACGGGCTAGATTTTCGAAATGAGCAGGTCAAGGGAAAAGGGAGGGGACAAGGTGTGATGTCCAGGTAACAAAATTATGAACGTATACTTTGGCGATGAGCAGCTACGGGAAAAGAGGACATACTGAGGTACTGCATCTTAATCCAGTAAATTCTTACTCACTCTGCAGGTCACACAAATTACTTTTTTCCTTTTACCTTCCTTTTACAGGAGGAACCAGTCAAAGCAAATATCCAGAGATGTTCCATTTTTAAATAGCACTTTATTTAAGTTTCAAGATGTTCAACATGGTTTCAGTGCATTTTGTTTGGTCAAAACTCCAAAAACAGAAATACACGGAGCCGGTAATGACAAAAAACAAGGAAAAGCCCCAACCTAGAAGGTGTTGTATGCAAACCTACAGCACAACATACATACACTCACACACACACACAAACACACACACACACACACACACACACACACACTGAAGCTTTTGTTTAACTTGTTGCAGCCAGAAAAGCACATCAGCTCTGAACAATAATTGCATTTCTGAATAAATACTGCTGCAGAGCAAAGCATTGCTCATTAAAAAAAAACAAAGAAAAAGAAGATAGTTGATGATCTCTTGCCTCTCTATAGAAATACTTTTTCTCTGGACATAGTACATTATAAATGCTTTTTGTTAAGAATGAATATCATCACATCATCTATATATCGGCCGAATAAAAACGCCAAACTAGCAGCCAAATGTTTACCTAAGTTAGCCTGTGAGCTACATTCAACCTCCCCAGATGAAACAACCTACAGCTCGAAGTGTCAACAAACCACAGAGACACAAAAACATAGGAAGGTTTCCATTAATAGCTCAGTGCCCCTCTTTGACCACATTCCACTGGAGGTGAAAGTTTAAGCTTGTTTAAATAGTGGCCAAGGTGGAGGCAGACCTTTTGCCTGGGTGTGGCTGGACACCACCACCCTGTAGCTTCACAGCTAGCTGTGCCTGCAGGCTACAAAACCTGAGCTACGGTAAACGGAGAGGCCGGGCTCTGAGCGGGCTCTGAGGGGTTTGAAATACTCCTGTCACACAAAACATGCTGAAGCAGACACTAAACACACATGACCCTGTGCTCTTTGATAAATATTTCAATGCTCCTAGTCCATTGTCGCCCACTCTGGCAGACACAGACGGAACAGGAAGAATGTAGAGCTGGGGACCCCTGTCATTAGACAGCTAAATGTCTTCTGAGGTGTCAGAATCATCTTTCATTGGCCCGCCTCTGTGTTTTGAACAGTGGAAGAAAGAGCTGAACTGATGAGAAGGGAAGTAAACAACTTGGTCTGATTACTTTTTTTTCTGATGGCATGTAATTGTACCTGCTGTATTAACTCAAATGTAGAACCTTATTCTATCAAACATCTTCAAAAAATGTTGTTAGTTTGTAATTTTTCTAGATTTTGCATTGTTGCCGTTGGGATTATGATCAACTCCACTAATTATATGACTAATACATTTAATTATAAAGTGATAGTCTGAAATCAGTAAATCATTCATGTGCAAACAGGAATAAAAAGATGTTAGCGTGACACAACTAAACACACTAAATATGTATGGTATGGATGCTGCATACAAAGAGCTGTACATACTTCCTCATCTGCGGGTCGATTAAGACGACTGGAGCTGTTTATGAGTCCTGGTGATCCTGTTCTGTTTACATTTATTAATTATATGGCATTTGAGTCACTAAGGTTTGATGATTGGATAATGGTAAAACACATATCTGGTCAATACTGAAACCTTAATAAGTAAATAAGATTTATTCATTCATTTGTTTGTAATAATCCTGGAAAGTCAAAACTGTGAAATGAGCTGATAAAGTGATTTATAAGAGTTTTAATGAGCCCTAATAACGCATTGTGCTGTACTGACCTGTTAATTTTCTTGTGAAACAGCTAGTTAAAGAGGTCATAAAGTTATTTTATTCTTGGAGGTATACTTCCTGCACTTTCAGCTTTCATTTTAGTAAATAATTTGAATAAATGCTTCTTTCTTTTGTAAAAAAAAAAAAAAAAAAGAAAGTGTAATGCAATACTTCTTGAATATACACAGCACTTTTGAAAGCTCTTTTGAGCTGTGTGTAAGCAGGGTAGGGGGAGACAGAGGGAGCAGGAAAGCATATGGGTGCATTCATACACTCACAATGATTTGTTTTATGTCTGGGCATTAAAGAAAAGAGATGGTATGGCCGGGCGAAGTGCAGCCACTCTCACACAGTCGCATACACAAAACGAACACAGAGGCGTTTTGTGTCTCACCTTCTGTTACTGACCTTCCCTTTGTTTACAGCGCATTGCCGGGATACTCCCTTTGATTCGACTGCGCACACGTGACCCTAGCCAGTTTCTGCTCTGCAGTGCTGCTGCTAAAAATAGTCTGAGCTTGCCCTGGCTCCACAGCTAGTTTACATAAGCTCTAAGGGGGGTGGAAGGGGGGG
>CAJRST010007779.1:2902428-3022848 GCA_907169785.1 Menidia menidia | reverse complement strand
GGGAGTGGGGGGTGGGGGTTTGTCTATGGTCGACCATTCCACAATCTCAGAGCCGGGGACCTACAGCGCCACTGCTGTCCTCCAGCAGCCTGTGCCTGTGCAGTCCTGGACAACAGGAGGCTGTGTGTATGAGGAAAAGGTAGAAATGTGTGTGTGTGTGTGTGTGTGTGTGTGTGAGTGTGTGTGTGTGTGTTTTGTCAGCGCACAGTAACAGAGTCACAGATATCCGCCATTCACCGGCCTCGCTCTTTGTCTGTCCTTTAAAATGGACGCGCATTTTAACCCAAAAATAAAATGTCTATTTATAGTTACCCTTCTTTAAGTGGAACACGAATTCTCCTTTTTCCTGCATCGCTGCTCATGGTATACACAAAAACGACTAAAGTTACAATTGTTCAGACCTACAAATAACCAACAACAACTGAATTCTTTTACGGTCTGGGGGACTTTGAAAAACCTTTGATGCTTAAACGTGCTGGAATATCACTTTGGTTTTAGGGAAAAGGAAATCGGTTTGTTTTGTTTTGGGGTTTTTCACAATATGCATGAGTGAGTTTTTGTCTTTTTGGAAAGGTAAGGAGATTCTAACATCCTTTGCAAACAAAGTCTTTTACTCACATGACTGACAGTTTTTGCTTTGAGAAAAGAATCAGTGATGGTAAATTATAAACAAAGAAGCCCAAGGAGCTCTCTCCACTTCCTCTAATAAGAATCCAGAGACTGGGTGGATTGCAATGCACATTAAGGGGACTCAGCCCCACATAAACGTGGTCCCCCACACTGAGGGGACTCAGCCCTGCATCAACGTGTGCCCACACATCCAGCCAGTGACAACAGCATCAGTGGCTGGAAGCACATCCCACCAAACCGGCTTATCGCTGTGCATGTAGTCCATTTTGCCACTGCTGCCGACTCGCTTGTCAGGTCAGACGCGTGTAAATGACTGACCTTTGATCCTCCAGGTCACATCTGTTCTTTCGCACATGACACAGACACGCAACCGAGACACATCGAACCAGGCTGGAATAGAACCTGTGGAACGCCCTTGTGCTTCAGCATCCTGTAGGAGGCTGCGCAATCTAATTTTAGTGTTAGCGGGTATGTTTTGCACCTGGACAACATTCACATCACGGGATATATAAGTTAAGTAGGGAGAACAATTTAGCCTCTGCTGAAACACACAGATATTCACACAGTTCTCATTTTTCACTACTAATCCACCCAAAAGTCTGCACGGTACGGTTGCCTTCTGTTGGTTTCGATGGCTTTGTGACTGGAAGGTTGTTTTTAGCTTGTTTTTAGCTTTGGTTACAAAACAGACTTCGTGCCTGGTGACTGATAAACAGGATTTGCATTGACAGTGAAAAGAGCACGGAAAAAGTGTTTGCATGCTGCGGGGAAACATCTGAACACAACATGAAACGAGGGACCGGACAGGTGAATCCATTCTTTCATTCAGGTGATGGTGATTGGAGGCCAGATCCCAACTTCTGTTATGCACGTGTCTTTTGACTCTCTGCCATCACCGCCAGAGGTGTATGCCTCCCCATCACTGTTTCTTCACCTTTCTGTGCCCTGCTCTCCCTCGCGTCGCTACAGAGGGAACTGCCGGGGAGAGAAGTGCTGATGGTACCTCAATTAAAAGCAAAGAGGGCCTCTCCTTCCCCACGACATTTTATTCCAACAACAGGCACATAAAGTCATTTGCAGAGCAGCAGGCCTCCCATACCACTGCGCTCTGATGACGTTTTGCAGCCTCATTTGCTGCAAACCAGATAATTAAAAGTGCACAGTTCTTATCTCGTCATAAAGGTGCGCTTCAGGTTGACAATTATATGGAAACATGGCTAGTGACAAAGTAAACACAGGCTGTCAGAGCCTCTGGTCTCTAGAAACAAAATAAAAACACACTGGCAGTGTAGCTAATCTTGTGACATGTAGCATGCAATGCTGGGCAGCTTTAGGCTTTTCCCCACTGGGCTGAAAGAGTTTCAGGCCCGACATCGTAAGTTTCCCCAAACACACTAAATCCCTACCCATCAGACAGAAGAAAAAAAAAAAACAATTAACAGTTACAGGAACACTTAATCTCAGGCACACAGAAGATGTTAAGTGACGCCCTCACTGAAAACATTTTACACACAAACATGCACACTCTCTCTCTCTCTCTCTTTGGAAAAAGGCTTGGCATGTGTTCTCATGTGCTCTGCGACATCTTCTCTATCGCTTTCTGGCCTCCAGAGAGGACTGAACAGACAGAGACACATAGACCAAGAAGGGTAGTGTGAGAGAAAGACTCAGTCCCACGGGGGGCTCTAACAACCTTAAGGACAGCAGTTTGTGTAGATCGAGTCCCACTGAGCTTCCAGTGGATCATACTACAGTTCAGCCCAAAACCTCTGCTCCTTTACTCAGAAATCATGCGCACAAAATAAACAACTACACACACAAATTCAAACACTTACACTTCCATAGTGCCCTCTTTGATTATTTCTCAGTCAGCTGACAGCAGGGTCATCTGATTATAACAAGTGACAAAGGTTTTTGTTAATCTGGATTAAGGCCTGCTATGATACGTATAATGAAGAAACCCATTATTCACCTTTGGTTGGAATATTTTGCTGCTAAATATATGTGCAAACATAATTACTCTAAAAGGCTAAAGAGAGATTTAAGTAAAATTTTGAGAGAAAAGATATCTTTTAAAAAGGCAGAGTGTTACGAGTGGCCATGCCACCAGTCTCTCAGACAGCCGTGACAAAATAACAAACATGGGTCAAACCTGTGTGTCGTGCAATTAAGATATTACAACATTTAATGCAATGACATGATGGCTTCAATCACCATGCAAGTCTGGAGCTGTGCAACCCAGTGCTGCCATGAAAGCTAAACGCAGTTTAAAAGTAAAACAATCCCCCTGAAACTCTTATTTCTTATCCGTTTGATATAAGCAGTCAGGACAAATGATATTACGTTTAGAAAAAGAAATGTGAACACAGATCAGTTCAGACGTGCAAGTAACACTCGGAGCTCGGAGACGGTCACAGTCACACTCATCCTTCAGATCAAATCCGCTAAAACATTAAATATTGGAGCTCCTTATTGGTGACATAAAAAAAAGCGGCAGTGACATGCAGTCAGTGTATAAATATCACTCTCTCGGGCTCTTCCATGAACAGAAGAGGCTCCTTATTGAGGAGAGCCACTGTTTGTGAAGCGTAGCCCCTCTGTTTCTGTAAGCCCTTCAGGGGCTGGGAATGGCTGACAATGCCCACCATTCTTAGTGCTTTACTGCCCCAGATGACTGTGTCAGTGGCCCCCAGGCTGGTGACAGAGTCCCGTGACCAGCACTAAACCCCAGCCCCAACACCAGCCGCAGCCCAGGCCAAGTTCTAGACCCGTATTTCTACGCATATCCGAATCTGTAGGACTCACGGGGATGATGGGAAATCTCTCCCATGCCACTTGTCAGTCACCTTTATAGGACGGGATCCTAATCCGACTCTCCTCACATCTATGATGCATCCACTTTACGTTTAAAACTCCATGCATCTGCATTAAAACCACCCGACTAATGTTGTACACATCCGCCTGTTGCGATGGTCTGACCCTTTAAGGGGTATGGAAACGGCGGAGGCTGTCCTCTGCTGTCTGGGTGCATTGGCATCTGGACCAGGGTCTGGAGACCAAGTCAGTGCCTGGAGCTCTTTTTCCTGGACATCCAACTTTTCCTGAGCTGCTTACTGTGTGTCCTGTGGAGAGGTGCTTTATCCTGCTCAGAGAGAATGGGACGTACGTTTAAAGGAACAACCACACTTAATGGTCAGAAAGAGGAGATTCTGACAAAATGGTGAACGTCAATAGTTTCCATGTTTTGGCTGATGTGTAAATGATCCAAGTTACAGATGAAAGATTTTTTGAGACACAGCTCTGCTTAAAAAAAAAAATTTTTTTAATATATAAGGATATATAAGTATATACGGTTTGTTTTACAATTTACACGTCAGCAAGTAGGAGGGGGTCAGAACAGCAGGACATCAGAGGGTGCAGGAAGGATCTGTGTGGAAGTCCGTATACCCTCCAATTTGTTGTGGTGTGCGCTTGAAGATGAAAATGGAAGCTGAATTTGAGGAAAGGCTGTGTGAAGATGTCCAGAGCAAGCTGCTACTGTGAAATTACAAACATCAATAGAAAGCAAAGCAGTATGACGCTCTGAGGTTTCCGCAGCCGTCTGTGCTGCTGTATGGCCCAACGCTGCCGTTCTGGTCTGGATTGTGACACACATGAGCACATACGTACCCCCCAACCAAAGTGGTGAGGCGGAGTGACCTAACACCCTTTACAGCACAAGGTCACTAAATCAATTAGTCAATCAAAGGCAAATTAACTGTCTATTTTTATGATGTCTGATATTTTTATTCTTAAAAAAGGCACAACTCCAAATATTCCTTTGTCATCATATGTAGTCGCATTTTAGCAGATTTGCATCTTTTTTTCTGATTGAGGAAGTTATGAAAGGGATGTTTTGAGGGTTTCAACTTTTCATGAAAACGGGGAAATAAAAATGCCACTAAACATTTTGTCTAAAATGTTTGCCATTATAGAAGGAATCAGCCTAATCGATGATAATTTGTGGCTGTGTTGTATTATCCTCATTAAAGTGTTGTTTTTTTTAACTAAGTGAAATTATAAAACATTTTAAAAGCAACTTGCTCTATGACATCCAAAAAGATCCAACCCGCAACCTGTGATTGTTAGGGCTTCATATCTTTAAAGGATAGTTTGAGCAATAGCATTATGATATATATATATACAATATATATACATGAGCTTTTTTCATTTCATAAAAACAGCACGTCCAGGTGTGTCTCACTGTCAGATTCATCAAACTGACGAGCACCAACACAGATTTGTGAACAGTAATGCCAACACAGTCTTTGGACACAAAGGGGCCGGAGGGAGGGGGTCAGATGCGTCTCTCATAATCATGAACAGAAATTGAAAAACAAGATTAGAGAATTCAAGGCGAGCTCCAGTGCCAACATGCTCCTTTATATGACCTGGCATCACCTCTTTCTCTGTCCCCAGCCCTGATTCTCACAGCAGGGAGAAATCCCAGCTGTGTCGCTCAGCTGTGTCATAGCCTGATTTCTTCAGTAACGCTCCCCGACTTCCAGCGCCGCGACCATTCCAGAGCAGCTCTCCTCAGGCCCACTCCCTGCTGCTGCGGCCTGCCATCCCAGCCGTCACTTCCTGAGCGCACATGCATGAGGGAGCGTCCTGGGACCAGGCCTGGAGTTCAGATTTGCGTGTGAAAAAGTGTTTGATTTTGCCGTTGACACAACCGTGGCACTGCAATGGAACTAGCCTGTCACGGCCGAAAATAGCTCATAATCAATCAACTGGCAGACATATCTGTGCTCTTAAAACGTATAAATGTGCAGAGGGCGGATCAATGGGTGACAGGATTCCAAAAGCATCGATATGGACATGCTCTTTGGCATAACAAGCTCTCGCCATCGGCCTGTACTTATTTCCTGTGCCTCTATTCAATGGGCCAGCCAGGGTTAGGCCTGCTGGAAAAAATATCTGCAATGGAACAAGGTCTGTGAAGGACAACGCAGATGAAAAGGCAGACATATATCATCTGTCTGCACCAAATCTTAAATGTGACAAACAGTATATCTAACAAATTATCATCCGGCGAGATTTCTATTTGCCGTTTCACAAAAACAGAAGTTTGACTGTTAACAAGTAAAGCTTCCGACTGCCAATCTCTTCCACCGGCAAACTTCCTCTTCTTTCGGCCTGAGTGACTACATCCTCACTCAAAGACAGGCCCTACTACACAAACAGAAATAAGTCCAAATTCAGCACAAACAGCAGCATAGGATGCATATGAGCATGGTAAAATGTTAAAGCCTCCTCAGCTCACTCAGTGTGAGGCTAAAAGCAGCTAGCGTTGACAAAAGAATAAAACACTGAACTATCGACTCGCAAACGTTCAAAAATAAACGTGCTATTACATAGTACATACAGTATGGCGAACCTTACTCCTTTCTTTTTAACCTAGTTGGCTGCTGGAGCCGTCTAACGCCGTTTCCAGTCTAGGTGAGCGGTCATAACAACAATGCATGTCCTGTGCATGTGTGGTTCTTTACACACAGACAGCTCTGCTGCCAGGTGGGACACGGTATCTGCTAATGCCCTCCATCCTCAGGGTTCATTCACAGGTTAAAACAGAGACGTAGGAAGTGAAAGGCCATGCTGTCTGACGACGGCCAGACTTGGTTTCCTCCAGACGGATACAGAGGTTTCAGTATTTAGATTTTTCAATCCCAAATTTGTGAGCCCACTTCACAACAACACTGACAGACTTACAATCATGATGAACAAACAAAATTGAACGTTTTTTTTTTCTGACCAAACAGAAAAACTGCCCACCAGCCCTTAACCAATCACAAGCTGTGATGTAATGGCCAGAGAGGCAGTGATAGGAAGAGAGAAAGAAGGACAGGAGAGAGAAAAGGGAGAGAGAGAGGGGGGGAAAAAATCAAATGAGGAAAAACTAATGCTGAAGCGTCAGCTTTTTGGCAGTATTTTAAGATTTTGAAAGCCAGATGCAAGAATGAAACAAAAGCAGAGCACCTAAGGTCAAAATCAGTGCAAACACCAGAAAACACACTGGAACCGCTTCTACCGCGGAGAAATATCGCATGCCTTTCTTTGTCTTAATTTTACTGTGTTAATGTTTACTCATGTCACAGGACAACTGTGTTATCAGTGTTCCAGCAAGCCGCTCCAGCACTGATAAAAGTGATTTTAGTCACAATATAGAATACTCCTCCAGATTTCAACATTCAGAAGGCCAGTGCATTTACAGAGTTGTAACAAGGAAGTAATAAAGCGTTGAGATGTTTACGATACCCCAGTATTACATGATGTCATCGCGATACTGGAATACTGACTTAAGTAAACCCCAACTTGCTTTTTTACATATTGTGCAAAGACAGTGAATGCGTCTGACTAGCAAAGACAAACACAGGCTGTGGATTGTATCAGCTCCACCTTACAGATTCATGTGACTTTCCAACCATCACCTGACTTTCTCTCTCCTTTCTATGGCAGCTGCTTACAGGCACCAAAACCAGGGAAGAGTTGACCAAAAGTAAAATTTGTCTTTGTGGGTATTGAAAATATTAAAGACGGACAAAAAAAAAGTTAAGAAAAGAAAAGAGAAAGCTCAGGCATGTTTATGGAGATGCGACGCAACCTTTGTAAGATTTCTATGCTGCCTCCGTGAAAGACAGGCTCACAAAATAGCCAGCAACCAGCCAATATACCCGGCTGCTGATAAAGTGTGCCTTTGACCAAACACGCAGAGATAAAGTGAGCCAACCTTTGGGATAGGAGGGGACAACTTTCAGCGGGCTGCCCCTCCTGAGCCTGCACAATGTACATGTCCTCATATTTACGTGTGAATCAAGAGGGGAAGCAGAAGGGGAGCTCTATAATCAGCGGGTCACTTTGCATATCCAAACTTCCTTTTACAGGCAACAGAGGGCCTTCCACCGTGTCCAAGGTCCTGCAGGAGCCCTCCGTGCACAGAGTCATCAATGTCTGCACCTTGCCACAGAGCACTTATCAGTATTTCCCAACTGCGGTATCTAAAGAGCAATTGTATCAAGAAAAACCTCAACCCAGATGATAGTCAAACTGAAATCATGACCCAGATAGATTCTGTCCACCATGCCCCGCTGCAAAAGGAAACTGGCGTCAGCAATAGCATCATCTTTGCATCAATAAAATAGTTCCAATGACATCGGGGCGGACATTTCAACTCAGGTGCGATCGGGTTTTGCATGTTGCCATGGAGATATGTCAAACACGATGGCGTGAGGAGATATGTATAATTTTCCAACGACAATTGTTGCTTGACTTGCCACACCCAGGGTAAACATATCTCAGCTATATTCGCATATGACCTGACACCAGCACTCACCGCATAGGTTTCACCTCAAACAGGACACAAAGAGGACAAACAGAGCGAGCTGGTAACTATAGCTTGTAGGGTAAAAAAAGTTAAGTCTTGTTTTCCCATTCTTTGGGGCTTTGTGCTGTGCAAACAGCCGGATTCAGGAAACATGGGCCATTAAGGCTGGATATTATACCATCATAAAGTAGAAAATTGTATGTTTAAAACTCACTATTGTGCGCAGTCGATGAGCTGGTATTCATTGGACCTCTCAAAGCATGCTTTCACTCCTTCGTCGTCCCACAGCTTCTTTGCATGATCAAAGAACTCCTGTGGAAAAAGAATATAACGTTAAGAACCAACAACACATAATAAATCCAGTTAAGAACACCACGTGCACACAAACTTGCAACAGATTCCTTTCGCAACCGCAAAAAAATAAAAAAAATCTGAATTTTAGAGTTAAAACGTAGAGAAAAGAATTACAATTTCCCCTCTGTGGGATCAATAACATTTTGTATTCTATATTCAAACAGTATTTTGATATTTTCGGAAATTCCTGTCATTTTCAATTTGCTCTGCTAAGCTGTGGGCCCGCTCAACAGTCATAGCACATGGCAAGTTCGTTAAAACAGGCATTTACAAGCAGAGTACAACTACCGAACTGTTCCTTTTTTTATGCTCAGTGTTCCGTTACTACTTTGATCATTTGATCACAATGATGGCGTTAAGTGATCGTTCTGCACGTAACCCAAAACCCGGCAAACGTGATTAATTCACAAAACATTGATAATAAGATGATCAGTCGTGTCAATAAATAAATGAATGCATCAGAAAAAGTAGTTTCTTCAAGTCATTAAACCCCTGCCGACACCTGACGGCAGCAGGACTGACATGCTGAGAAATCTGCAGGCTCTGAATGCAGAAGTGCTGAGCTGGGACATACTGCCTCCACAGATGATAATCCACCCTCAGTAAATCACCTGGAAATGACACCAGGGAGCTTCAAAATAACCAAACACACAAAGCAGACGTCTGATATCCAACCACATTCTTCCTTTAAACTGTATTGATCAAAAAAGATGATTATCTGTTTCTTTATTCTACGGGCCAAACGTTTCACGCTGTATTATAACCCGTACAGTAGAACTGAAACTGAATTGTAATGTAATGATGCCTCGTAAAATAGTTTGATTTGAATCAAGCTGCCGAAAAAGCGTTAAAAATTCACACCATGTGGTCGCAGAGTTAAGGGGTTTTGGGTTCACGACAACTATATCATTACTGTGATCGCCTCGGCCTCTTACAGGAAAATGAGAATTTCACTGATCGCGCTTCCTTCCAGGTTATCTCCCATTATTCCCTTTCCATATTGTGAAGAGCGTATCCACTTTTCTTCAGACAGGGGGATTTAGAGTTATACACAGTTTGTTCCACACACAAAAACTTCAGCCCGAGCAAACAAATTTGTTCAAGTGCTGGTTACAAGGTCTTAAAAATACCAGGCAAAAGCACCACGACCGGCAGGGGCAGAAGACCTAGCAGAGTACCTCACTCAACAGGTGTGATACACAGATTAATATCAACAAATCAGCAGCTCCACGTAGCTTCTCAAGAGTTTTTCCCATATTTGATCAAACCAGCTTAGAGCAAAACCTCAACAAATTGTTAGGGAGCATCCAAACTACACATTTTTCTAATGTAGAGAATTAAATAAATGCTATATAATTATTTACCCTTATAAACCAAATATGTGTTGATAGTTTCACAAATGAATTATTTTAAGAGGCAAACCTAAATTTTATATCATCAATTCATTCCATAAAAAGTCTTTGCCCCCCAGTATTTCAGTATTTCTTCTGCTCTAATGTATAAATTCTGCACCTCATTAACAGTCTGATTCAAAGCCTTATTTCTCTGATACAGCAATAAATATGTTCATTACACACCCTAAATGATAGAAATATAAACTATCCTCCCACTGTGCAAAAATTATCCATAGGCACAAAGCTGAAAGTAACTATACATAGTTTTAGTGCTTCAGCTGACTTCCTGTTACTTGACAAAGGAGAGCATTATGAGGGGAGCTGGTCTCATCAATGACTTTAAGACATTTCCCAGGACTCTCTGTATGCCCTAAACAACGATGACTGGGCTAACATCCCACGTCGGCTCCCGTGAACACGTCTTTCAGAAGGGCCCCTCCTCTACCCTGGCACTACCACATGACTCACTGCACTCGGCACTGGCTGCGCTCCGACTTGGGAGAGAGGCTGAAAGTAGCCCCGAACCAGAGAGAGGGAAGAAGGAGGCTGATAAATGTTCACATGCTCCGGGAGATCTCCTCTCGGCAGATCCGGTGATTAAGTTCAACATGGAGAAAAACCCTCTGATCCAGCCATTGCAAGTCTCATAAAAAGACATTAAAACATATTTACTCTTTGGGTTTAAAACCGACTGCCACACTTCAGGCACAAATTGGGTAGAGCGTCAACACTTTTCATGCTACCACGTCACAATACAACTGCTGGTTAGTGTCCTCCAACAAAGCTTTTTACCTGCAGTGCTGAACTCATGATCAACAAACAAATGGGGCTTTATTTGCTTTCTTGACTTTATTTGCTTCCCCTTCAGCTGCAGTCAAACTTTAACCGCTAAAATCAGCAAGATTCAACATCACCGATCACACTCCACTGCTTACAGTTGTGTGGGTCTTTTAAGATTTATACAGAAGCAGACATCGAGGGGCTCCGAGCCCTAAAGAAAGGCCCAACTGGACTGGTTCAGGCTTGGTGGAGCGAGGATGAGGAGTAGAGGGTGGAAGGGGCAAGTGGGGGGAGGGGGGGGGGGGGCAAGTATGGTCCTCAGGGCTCTTTTCCACAGAGGCGTGTGACACTGGGCCTTTGAATAAATGTAGTGTGCTGCAGTGCCCTACAGAGGAACTGATAACACAGAAAGAGACCAGGAGGGAATTTGCTTTGATGCAACTTATTTTTTTCCCTCTCTCTCTCTCTTTCTGAAACTCTTTGCCATGTCTTCTCTGCCCATTTCCACTCCCACTTTCATCCAAAGCCATGAGATGCTGATTTTCATTTGGTTCTGTAAGAACCAACCCGCGTGTCGGCCCGTTTTTAATCGAGTAAGGTTTGTGATGTAATGTTAATTGAACCATATAGGTCAAGCTGCCACTGAACAAAATGGCTTAGATTTAATTCAACTTGTCTAAACAATGCTGTGGAGCAAATGGCTCACATCCTCGGCCTCGGAAGAGTTGCGTCTCGCAGAGACATTTGAACTTTAATGTACAGAAACTGCCAATAACTTCTAAAGCCGTCCCATAAACAGCTAAACACACAACCTGCTCACTGCTCAGGAAACCATCTTCATCTCATTTATTGGACTTGAATAGTTTATCAGTGACAGATAACAGTCACCCGACATGACAGGACATGACTCTTGTGGGTTATTTCAGTTAAAGATTACTGAAAAATCCTGCTTCGAAATATGAAAAGGACAAGGAGAGAGCGAGCGCCTGCTCCAGACTGTTCATCTTTTATAACACGGTTCCAAATATGGATCAGCCCTCCATGCCACCCTTTGGCCCATTTCAGGTATCCTCAAGTAATCAATTAGAGGAAAAACAAACTTCTAGGACTCAAAATGTTCCACATGAGGAAATCCCTAATAAGTTAACAACAAAGGAATGCTGAAAAGGTGTTAGACTGGACAAATGTAGTTGGAAACACGGGGGCCACATTTCCTAAATGAACGAAAGATTATAGCAGAAACTTGCAACAAGCCATCTGATATAACAAGAGGAAAAACTTTTGTGGGGCAAGTCGTGGCCTTCTTGACTAGGGTACACACAAGCAACATAAACAAGTTTGAAATTATACTCTGTTACAGAGGCGAGCTTGTTCTAGAAGAAAGCGGAGAGCATTAAACATGTAGGCAACACATCTGAGAGGAAGAACGTGGTGAAACAACAGTGCCGAGGCTCATTTGAATTTGCTTCAATTGACAGACACCGTTGAGTGGCTAATGTTGCTACAGCGGTGGCATTTGTTTCCATTTGCATAGACGGCTGCTCGCACCGGTGTTTTCATGGGTTTACCGTCGTGCCAATAGCTGTAGGAAAACAGTTCTGAAAAAGGGAAGTTTTACCAATGAAGACCAGCCGACCATCAACACAAGCATGTGAACGTACGCATCGCACGCCGGGAAAAGATTTGTCCCACTGAATTTTGATGATTAATAAAAGCTAATCCAAGCTATTTCGACTTAAGACCATCACCTGTTTAATATCTGGACTCTATGCATCCAAATCATTCCTGTACAACATATGCCAATTATATACGACGTCCGGTTTTTACCAAAACATACCCAACAATTTGCTCTCCATGGCAAAGTTTTCACTTTTTATGGCATGTGATGGGCTGAAATATATGGCTAAGGCACTGATTAAAACACCTATTGACACTAATGACTGAAACGGCTGCAGCTCTGTACAGAATGTAGGTTTGGTACGTGACAATCCAATCGCTCAAACTCTTCACCCACATACTTACACAGAAAGACATTCAGTGAAACCTACAGAGTTGCACATTGTCTGCTCCCTCTTATCCATTCTGACACCTTATCACCAAACATGACATCATCCATCCAGAATTTTCCCGGCAAAATATCCCAGCGCGTTTCAAAACGGCGCCGGCTGATGAAAGCCACAGGTTAGCGATTGGCCGTGTTCCTGCCCTGATGTATTGGATATCATGCCTGGTGGCACTAAGTGACAATGTAGTGGTGACACTGACGGCACAAGCGGAGCCCGAGACCGATGACAAGCACAGGCGCTCAAAACAGAGCCATGTTGTTCCCTTCGGCTGGGCCGGGCCTGGGAACGCGCCGGCGGCTCTCCCCACGGCCCCGGCCCTCACACAACGCATCCCAGCAGCGCGGGCCACAGCAGCTCTGGAAGGAAATTAACACCAAACTGCTTCTAATGGCTACTCTTGTGATGCAAAGTTAAATAAAGCTGCTGAGAGAGAGGCTGGAAAACAACAGGCCAAGATGTAAGGCTGGTAGTGCAGAAACCGTAATGCCTCCACAACAAAGCACTGCTGAATAAAGCCACTGTATGGACGATGTTAATATCTGAAGAACTTAGATATTAAACAGTAGCTCAACATTTGCTTCATTTGTAGCCTTGGTGAGATATATATACATGTGTATATGAAAAAGAGTCCACAACTCAGAAAAGAAGCATACTGTCCCTCGAGTGAAGCTGAAACTTCTAGGTATTTTCTTCTAAAAGTCATTCAAATAACTTATCAAAGATTTTAAAAAGTGTTACCGACAATCTATGTTAAGCACTAAAAACTAGCATTTCCAGTCATGTCTGGGATGTTTTTGTTTTCTCAACAACATAAACAGAATGAAAAGGAGTTGGTTCGCACAGCAAACAGAGATGAACCCCGGGTTTCATTAACACAAAGAGCCATCTTAAAATCAGGGATCAACTCCGATAAATGTGCTAAAATAAAAACGTCCAAACTTCCATCAGCCCATCTGTAGTTCTGTATCAATTTGTCATTTTGGCTGTGTGGTGCTGTACAACCAGTGTCAAACAAGGAAGACTTTCAGAATTATGTAAAACTTTATCTACATTTCCAACACATGACCTCCTGCTATCGAATAGCTGATCACACTGAAAAGAATCCCATGTGCCCTGTGTCGCATTCAAATCCACATATAGTGCAACAAACTCCAGCCTCAACAAAGCCTGAAGCCCCTCATTAGGAATCTGTCATTTTCACTTTCTAAACGTTAAACTCCTCCAAAGCAAAGAAAAAGGTGTTTTGAAAAACAAAAGCCCGTCTGTCGCAGCAGAAAATGCAGTGGAAAGCAACGACGGGCCTAAAGGTAACTTGCAGCAGGCAAACCTGAGCTGTATCACCAAGATCTACACAGTCGGACATACCCGAACGCTCACGTGCCCCAAACACACACACACACACTCAGAAAAGAAAAATGCATGTTCACTGCGCAAGGCGTCCACACCAACAGAAACTTTCACTTACCTGCGAGTAGTCGAAGTCAGAGAGTGGTGCTATACTTTTGATGTATTCGATTCTGAATTGGTCCTCTGGATTGGCTAGCGGGACTGGGGGTATTAAAGTGCTCATCGCAGACACTATAGTCTACAAAGCAGAATTTTCAGGAGAGAGAGAAAGAGAGAGAGAAAAAAAGAAACAAGCATTAAGCAGGATGAATACAGGAAAAATAAATAAATAAACAAATGCTAAGTATGTATAATAATCAGTAAAATGGGACGGCTGTGGACTGAGTCACTGAGCACATTTTGGAGGTGAAGCGAATCAAACTCACCACTATGGCATCCTTCACGTTTTTCCGAATATCTTGGACTTTCTGTTTCTTTTCTCTGCGTGGGGACAGAAAAGAAGAGTGAGGCGGCGAAATTAGGACAGTTTGATGGTCAGTGGTAGAGCCTGGGTAAACTGAGTTTATATACAGAGAAGGGATCCAGTTTCTGATGAACACTTACGATCTAAACGTGAATCTAGGAGGAAACCGCATCAAAGTGCTTAATTATATGATCTTACTAAGAGGCCATAACGTCTCGACTTTTTGCAACTTTTTGATTTTCCCACTGGACACGCAGAGGTACTGCAGATCTGAGAGCGTAGCAGTCTGAATTTTCTCTCAGTGCCACTTTAAGGAAGTAATCGCAAAGCACAATCTATTACGAGTAGCTGCTTTATTTTCGTGTAAAGGTCAGAATACATTTGCATGTGTTTCTTCACACCAGTCAAAGCTCAGCATTTACACCCCACCTCGCTCCCTGCAGCGGCAACTCGAGCCGTTGGATTGGGTCGTCAACCCACTATCCAGACTACACCATGAGCATGCCTGGCTAAAGTCTGCTCTACCTCCAACAAGTTGTTCCTTTTTCAAATTTTGGTTCATGGCCGACTGAAATGGGATTTATACATCTGAGGTGTCCAAGCTCAAAACTGGACTTTCGCAGTTCGTGCCGAGCAAGTTCTTCACGTCCAGAATCTTTAATGAAATTAGCGGAACCACAAACGTTTACAGCAAAAGTTTACCTCGAATCCATAACGGTTTAGGATAACAGGCCGCGGGAGGGCAGCTTAAAGCCAAACGTAAAGGCAGATCTTAAACCTTAACCCGGTGAGAACACACCTCATATTCAATAGGCCATACTGCCCCACCTGAATCTAGAAACGAAGAGTATTTTCACACAGCACAGGACTCTTGACATGTTCTAGGCCTGTTTGAAACAGACCACTGTTAAGATCAATGCCATGCGAGGCCTGGCAGCCAAACAAATCATCAATAGGCCTGTGTCGATCACAGCCTGTCACTCTCCCACATGAGACCAGAAACACGGAATTCTTTGCCCTGTGCATAGCACTGACATCCTCACATATGGCTGACAAATGCACACGAAAAGGAGAGGAAGGAGATATTAGCTGCTTTGCATGGGATACTGGGCCCAACAGGCGCTGCAGTGCCTGGGGAAAATCCATTCACAGGCTGTACTCTGGCCTCGGCAGTGTTATTCATTAGGAGGGAAGCCATAAAAACAGGCAATAACGTTATTTTTGGGCCGCTAATGTTGCCGTTTAATAAGCACATTGAATAGCACTCACTCTGCGTTGAAGCCGTTGACGTGTAGAATCCTCATCTGCTTCACAATGGTGCTTTTTCCGGACTCTCCCGCACCTTCGAAAACACACCAGGAAAAAAAAAAACACACAAAATACATCACCAAATGACCACAAACTGGGACATCCCAGTCAGCGATGACCCGGGCCCCCACCCTCCCCGCCCCCCCGCCGGAAAAAAAAATAAAAAATAAAAACGTTTAACAAACGAAGCCAGTTAATTGTAGGCTCTGGAGCTTTGCTTCCATCAATATCCACCCCCATGACATATTATTGCAAGCGCTGTCAAATGGGGCTACGTGTTCGGTAAACGAAAGGGATTACGGTTAGCTTACATTTCAGATAGCCATCACGTCCAAATCAACCTTACCCAGTAATAAGAGCCTGTGTGTGGCTTTATACGCTTGTCTTTCCTTTTGCAGCTGTTTCTCTATCTTTTTATTAGCTTCTCGTTGTGCCTTTTCGTCGATGCGTTGATCTTCAGTCTTGCTGTTGCCCAAACAACCCATCTTCCGTCGCCCTAACCCTTCCTTGTGGAATCGTAAAAAAATACAAAAATGACACCTGGGACGATATCGTGGCTTAAAAATAACACTCAGAATGTGCCGACTGTCAAATAAAAAGGGGGGGAAAGAAAATCTTAGCGAGGCTTCTCCGTCGGAGGGAGGAATATGTTCCCCGTTACAATTCCGCTTCAGCCGCAGCCAACCGTCATCCGAACCGACGAAGAATAACGACTCGCTTCTACGGAGAAATATCAAAAATAGACATAAATAAGAAGAGAGAGGGGGGGGATTTCAATTTCTGGGAATCCAGTCAAATGTTCCTATCGCGTCTCCAGCCCCTCTCCTCTCTCAATGTTTTTTCTTTTTTTTTCTATCTGAATTTATATCAGTATTTCTGTCTCTTTAACTCAGCACTGCCTCTCTCTGTGGCACCAGGAAGTAGCCGTAGACCGTGGAGGTGGAAAACAAACCTTCGTTAAACTGTAACGCTAACTACCCGCGCTCAAATACCATTTTCTAACTCGCGTGGTAAAGAGAAAGAGGCCATTCCCGTTTCGGTCCCTCGGTGTCCCGGTATCAAACTAATCAGCCGAAGGGGTGGAAGCCCGGACGCCTCTCTGCTGCTTTGCAATAGGGGCTGGGTCTCTACTTGTTGGCTTCCAGTCTGTGAGATGGCCCTGACCCAAACTGGCAACCCATTTACAATATCCGTGTGTGCGCTGGGTTCCACCTTTAAAACTGCCAAGGTATCGTAGTGCTCCTGATCCCCCCGAAACATTTAAATAAGTCTATTTAAAGTGAATTTTGAATATTTTTACAATGAATAACTCAACAGTAGGCAGACATAGTTGTGTAGTAGCTCAACAAAATGGTTCCTGTCCTAAGTTACTACTATCATTTAGTGAATAATGTATTTAAGAACATGTCATTCTACAGTAAATGCTGTTCTTAAAACCCATTTAGTGGTATTTTACCCATTATAATATAACCTTATTTAATACTTTAGAGGTACATAACAAACACATGCTGTTTTTTTAACTAAACACTGTAAAAATGAAGAAATCAACATGATATAAAGTACTGAAATGTATCCTGCTAGAACAGCCAATTACTCCACATTTACGCCTTCATGCCATAATTTATGGCATCCAAGTGAAAACATTTCTGTTTGTATTTGTTGTATTTATGTTTATCTAAAAGAATTTAATGAAATGTGAAATAACTATTACTTAACTAGTCCTGCATCTAAGATATTTCTTAGCAGAATATCAGAAAGTTATGAATTACCAGCATCTTAATGCACTTAAAGAACCATCATTTACCTAAATCTTAATTAGTTAAGATTAATTTGACGATGGTTTACTGTAGCTGCTGCTAAGGAAGAAGTTTCAACAGCATGAGGCGGGCCCTGCCAGAAGGGCTCCAAACGGCATTAGTGGAGCATCGGTGAATGGAAGTAAGGAACTATGTCATTAACTAAGAAAACAAATACAGATATGGTTGCAATGGCTGCAAGAATATGAGGTTATCCTGGCTCACCTGATTAGTGCAAATGAGGGGAAACAACACAGTCAAAACCCCTAGAAGTATATAATATTAGTTTACTGTCGTATACCTTAAGACCCCTGCCTCATACACACTACAAGGTAGTTTTAAATGTGGAGCATTAATGCAGCCGTATCTCATCTAAACCAAAGTCATTTTGAATCAGATGTTTCATTCGGATTGACAACTTTTCATCAGTTAACTGAAGTAATCAACTAAATATGGTTGAGCAAAAAGTGAAAAATTGATATAATTAGTAGCAGTAAAATACTGAAATACAAGATCCTCATATATGCACAAAGGTAGAAAAGGTGAATAAATGTCAAAATTCTGCTGTCCCAGTGTGAAAGAAGCCTTTTAAACGGCCACATTTTCGTCCGTAACAACATTTCTTCATTTATCTGTGATCATAAATATTTTAAAAATGCAAGGTTTGGTAAAACCTGCATATACGATCTAAACGAAACAAGTCCTGAGCAGTAAAGCACCAGAAGTCTGCGCACTCACAACTATTTTTCACCATTTCATGTGAAACTGCATTTTAACTTTCTAATAAAATCAACAAATGTACCTTCTACTTGCAAAGAAGTGCAATATCTGTAAAAGCAAAGTAAAGAATTGCCCCTTTTAGAGTGTGTAAATTAAACATATTACTACAGTAACACACAGATTTTACCGTTGGAGCTGTTTTTAGGCAGATTTGTATAATGTATGTCACTAAATTTCTGTCCAAAGTAGGAATGGATGTTGCAGAGGACAACAATTTCCTTGTAGCGCTCATTAAGTAAACATTATTAGTTGAAAAACTTATGCACAACTACAAATGACTGTTCTGGGGCTCCTTGAAAGTCTGCCTAGTCAAGATCATGAGAAGATTTCGTTTGGCTATATTGTTGTTTAAAAGCAATGTAGAAAAAAAAAACATTTCTACATGTTGAGTGAGAAGTAAAAGGGGTATGCTGAGTTGAATCTTACTTTACATAACCAGACACACAAAAATCCCTTAATTTCTAAAAGCTAAAACACTGTAACATGAGGCAACATTTCAATAGTCTATAAGGAGACATTTAAAATCAACTGCCAAACACCAGAAATGACTGTGAATCCCTTTGTATGTGTGTACACTGTGATGGGCTGCATACAGTGTACCCTGCCTCTGGTCTAATACCAGCTGGGATGGGCTCCCTGAGACCCTAATAGAAATAACCAGTTATAGAGAAGGCGTGGATTAAGTTACCCAAGAATATAAATTACAGGTAAAGGTCTTTGCCGTGTATCGTACTTTAACCAAATATAGTTTCCACATTTGTTCAAGTAATATTGGTCATAGTATGTTGCTAAAATGAATTGAGTATCTTTCACTTTTGTATTAAAAACAATACAATAACAAGTGCTATTTATAATTCACTTTTTTCATTTTGACTAACTTCCCCTCTGCATAACCTCAAAAGAGGATTCAGAAAAAGCGTCCTGAGGAGTTAAAGTGTTACACTGGTCAAACTGGCGGAAGAAAAATTTGGAAAAACAAAACTGGTTAGGGCCCATTGTTTTGCATAATCCAACACCATCACACGCGTGGCTTGGATTCAGAGCTTCACCAAACTTCCAAAAGTCCTTAACTTTTCCTTTGTCGAGTGAACAAAAGTCAGAAGTTATACAAGCGGAAACCCAAACTCCTAAGACCCACACAGAGCATGATTCTTCTGCTAAAGGAGCTGTGGCACCAGGGGACATAAAACTGTCATTTAGATCTTTTACATCACCATAAAGATGTAATCAACCCAACCACAAAATACAAAGTCCAAAGAACAGAGCACATGAATATGTTAATAATACCTTATGCAATGAAAAAAGAAATAGCCCATATGCATTTTACTGTACGAAATTCCAAAATGAGCTCATAGTCTAAATGGGATGTTTGCTTGGAGCACAGTTAACACACCTGCCCAGCATGCTGTGTGCCCCACCTTAACAAATAGAAAAAGATGTTCAGGATAAATAATTGCTCTGCACAATTCCCTATTTACTCATAAATATTTACCTGCCAATCCAACTAAACAGATCACCCATCATTCATAGCCCACCACAGTATGATGGACCCGTGTCAAGAACTGTCCAATGTTTTTTTTCCTTTCCATTTTTAATTTAAGGAGCTCACTCTTGAAGAGAGATGAATACTTTGTATTTTTCTATCAAAAGAATATGATGGTATTATCTTTTTCAGGCAAATACAATGCAAAAACTAGTTTCCTGGAATAGAATGACTGGAACATGCAAATACACCTTCAAACACAGAGTTCGGCTATAGCTATGTGACAATAACGCCACTATGTGAGAACCTGTCACCAAAAGAGAGAATAATCTTGTCTCCCCACCTCAAAAAGCAAGGTCAAAACGAGTGGCTGATCCACACCACCCTCTACTGGTCACAGTCGGAACTGCAGCCATGCCTGGGGCCATGTCAGCTCCTTATGAATGATACACAAGTAGGTTTTGCTGCATAAATTATTGTCCTTATAAGGAAACACTGTCTGATATTTATATTTAGCCTGCTGTGGTGTCCTCTTAACTAGATTAAATGCTTTGCCATTAATCATTTATTTATCTATTTAAATTCTCTAATTTTCCCCCCCTCACCACTTTTTTAAAATTTCTAGCTTCATGTGGAATTTGACGCTCATTCTGCTGAGTTTGACAAAAATGTCAAAATGAAAGGAAGTTTCAATATAATTTCATCATAAAAGTAGTTTACTAAATATCATAAGCTGAACATGTAATGTCATTAGTAGAACAGCTGACAGCCTATTGAAAGACAAAGATACAATATGCTGAGGATGTTAAAATCAAGTGCTTTAATTAGACCAACAATGCATGCTAATTTTGATATCTATTTGAAAAAACTTGGAAATGCTGCAAAACAAAACCATTTTTAAAAAACACGACAGAAGAGGGGCAGATTGAACTACAAAGAATTTGGGTATGTCATTGTCTTCCTCCAAAAGTTAACACTTCACCATTTAACAGAAACATATTCAAGCCAGATCCAGAACTGTCGCCTCATATTGGCCCGAGTCCAATTAACACAGACTGAGCAGAAGTAGAAACAGATCCGGTGTTCCGATGAATCCAAATCAGAAATTCTAGCAGCATATTTCACCTGCGTCTTAAAGGGAAAACCAGCAGCTGAGATGGTACTGAGGTGCTATAGTGCAGCTTTTACCTTGAATCGCTACATTACTGAACAATATATCCAAAAACGCCATGCTTCCCTGGGAGGTTGGCGCTCACTTTAGCAAGTAATGCAAACCAAAGTCTACTCACACTATTTCAACTAAAACATTACAAGTATGGGGAGACGTTTGGGAGGATATAAGAAGTGATGCACAAGCAAGGTAACCATCATCCAATAGGAGAGGATAATACCTAACAAGCTTAACAAGCACATATTTTCATATATATCTGATATAACCTTAGATTTATAAAAACTACTATGTTGTCTTTGTCCTGTGGTCACTCAGATACAGGCTTGAATTCTGTTTTTGTTTTGTCGACTCAGCATCACAGCTGGTTTTTGAGACGGGGGTAGTGGTTTCAGTGGTAGTGTAGTGGTCTTTCACCGCTAATTTGCGCGTTGGACACACTCAAACTCAGGCTCTCTAGCTGGGTAAAGATGATCACCTGCTGCGTACTGTTCCAGCAAATCTAATAATAAATTACACTGGAAAGAGTTCTTTACTGAATACAAATCTTCGGCACCTATTTACTGGACCAGGATATAGCTGAAGCTTGTGCTGTACAAACAAGGCACGCATCCAAATGATATCGAGCTAAATTTAGCCCCCTTGAAATGTTTTTCCTTAAGCAGGACAGAACTTTTACAGCACTCTGCAGGGTCCGAAGCCCTTGATAAAACATAAACCACCCAGTGAGCTAACTTGGACAACAAGTCCAAACCAGTGTCTGGCGTGGTTACCTTTGATACAAGTACCAGGACCATTCGTTGCTATCAGTATCATAAATATGACAGTAACTCATGTCCCAGTGGCTCTTGGTGGTGATTGCATTAACCGGGAACTCTGCGAGTAGCAAAGTTCAGCCATGGTCAATGATAAAACTCATTTAGGCCGAAGCAAAGTTCACCAGACTCAACTCGCACTCGAGGAGGAAGGGCAGCGGGCCCGAACTGCGTGCCTCTGTAGATGAGTAAGAGTTTCCGAATTGTGGTTTCACATGCAGGACGGCGGCTCCAAAACAAACAAACAATAAAACAGTACATGACAGTTAGTGCCGACTTCCAGCCGGCTATTGGCTGGCCCCGTCCGCTGCCTCATTTCTGCATGTTTTGTCAAACATGCGACATGGCATGCAGCCTGTTGTTCAGGCTCACGGAGGTGATAAGACCGAGATATGAAATGGCTCGTTAAAGACTTCTAGGAAAGTTGAGGCAGATACTATCACAGGGCAGCCCAGAATCTGATCCAAAAGGCCTGACAATAACGTAACTTCCTCTCCGAGAGGTAATAGGAATGGGCTTTCCAGTTCCCATGTTTCTATTCCTCTAGTCAACTATAAGGCCCACGGGAACTCTATGAAAAGAATCTAAATAATCTCGGTTCCCATCTGCTCAAACGTGTTCAGTAACAGGTTTGCTATTCCAGGTTAACTTATTAATGTACTTAAAAACTTCTACTGTGTTCCCAGGAGCCCGTCTCACAACTCAATGATGATGGACGTTTGAGTTTTAACTCAAAATACGTCAGGTCCAAGGCCCCCCCAAAACGTCATGCTAAGTTACACAATGCATTTTAAGGCATCTCAACTCCTCTGACTTGCAGCTGGGTCTAGATATAATAATAAAACCCCCAACAGCAAACCACAGTCACTACTGAAGTGATGTTCACTCAAGTTTGGGACGTTCCAGTAAACTGTCTGCTGTTATAAATCAGGAGTGCAGCAAATGATCGATAAATCGATCGATAACCTGGAAAACGAAACAGGTAAGGTGATACGTGTCTAGAGCCAGAGACCCTTATTTTGTTTGGAAATCCATCCTAATAATACACACCACCGTACATCAAATATGATGCAATCAGATGAGTTGAGCAATGCTTGATCACGACATCATCTGATCATTTCGGCTGTTTTCCGTCTAATCAAACTGTTTGACATTCTAACGCGATGTTTTACAAAGCAAAGAAAATAATCTGCCGACTCCCACTTCACTCTGAATGATTAAAAGTTAAATATAGCTCCTTTCCTGCATCTAATTTTTTAAATAGACTGGGCAATAGGTCAGTGATTTTATGTATAAAAATAATGATTAGCTCAAAGCATCATGAGGCAAACATTGTTGTTCTGCTAACACTAACAGCTAATCAATATCAAACCTTTAACATTTTATAGTTTATGACCAGATATTATTTAGCACCAAAACAGGGTTTGGTTGATATCAGCCAGCAAGTTTTGAAAACGTAAAGAGATGCTTAGCTCCTCTCAGAGCTGTGTGGGTGTAGGGGTGTTCCCCCCCTTCCCCACCTTTGTGCAGTGTCATGAGGTCAATGTGTGGATCATTGTTGTGACTCACCGTGACCCCCTAAATATTACATGTCTCCATGTGCACGATGGTCAAACTTTTAAAAATAACGCTGATAAATTACGCAAAATGAGATTCAACTGGAAATGGCCGCTTACTTTGGATAGAGATTTGCTCCCTATAGCCGTCGTGACAGATACGAGCAGATAAAGTGACCCAGATTAGCCAGCATACGTTGCCTTGAAATGTAACACTATTTGAAAGGTGTCCATTTTCAGAGGAACACAAACCACTTCGGTTCTCTGGCGTGCAACAGGAGTCCTGCAGGGCATGGAGTCCTGAAGGCCTCTAAAGAGCGACCAGAAGTGGCCCGCGGCCCGTGTGGAGGCGCACCATATTAAGTGGGACTCCACAAAGGCCGAGAGAGCCGCACAAAAAGCCTTTAAAGCACGCGGTGACACGCTAACACAGGTCATACGTGTACAGTGGCGTTCGGGCGCAGCTCATGGAAGAATGTATGGCAGTTCCCTCAGTGACTTCATTACGATGAGCCATTTCTTCCTGCGTAATTAGTGGGAGCTGTTTACCCAGGAAATTAAACTGGTGGCCATTTATTATACAGAGAAAAAGAAGGCCTGCACTTTTTTCTTTTTTTTTGTTGTAAAGCAGACGCCCGCAGCGCGTTATCAAGCGCCGCAAAAGAAAGGGAGTCCTGTTTTCACTGTAAATGCATGGATATTTACACGTCACCTTTCTGTGAGCGGCCGTGACGACACCGCAGCGTCCCACTACAGTCGCCCTTTTCTCCACTGAAAGATAAGCACATATGTTTTGTCCCCACCCCTCTCCCCATTTCCAGCTCTGTTGCATAATGGATCGCCGAACGTGCGGCAAAAAGTACACAACTTACAAACTCTGTGAGTATAAATTATTACTACACAGACTAAACCGTTCCTATGTAAACAGGCAAAAGCAGCTGGGGAGATGAATTAAAGGACTGGGGTTGGATTTAGCCTTGTAGCTTGGATTAAAAAAAAGTTCTGACATAATTTTGGTGTGACAAAAGCATAGAGAGCTGGACATCATATTACCACCTGAAGACACTGGAATGCTAGTAATATTTAGAGAGTCTTATATAAACTATGGGAGGGTCAGCCATAAGAATTGATCACATGAAACTGATAGGAGTCCTGCCCTTTCTATGGACACAGTCCAACTGATAAGGACGATGCAAGAAATAGTCGAGGCCGACAGGAACAAGGGATCGGTAAAAGCACACAAACACCCACATTTTAATTTATGGCTTCAAACTGTGCTCCAAAAAACACACACGTCTTATTACTGAGACTCACTTCAGTGTCAGAATTATTCAGCATTACGTAAGCAGGCGCTATAAAACCCAACAGATAAAAAGCCTCTGTGCCAACACCTGTTACACATATTCTACAGCGGAGCACTTATCTCAGCTCTAACTCACCGGATTTCTGTCAATGTCAAACCTGAATCACAACAAAGTTTTCATTACCTCCACTCTGAGACTCTTTGTTGTGTCACGCGTTACAATACTAAGCAAATGAGTACGGAAACTATATTCACATGGCACTTTAAATGGAAGTGCTATGGAAATGCCCACATTTAAATAGCAAAATGCACATAAACTAAAACAATAGGCATCAAATCCAATTAACTTGTGGTAACAATCACCACTTCCACTACCACTTTTACTGGTGTTTTTCCTATCAGCGAATCACTGTGCTTTCTAATCCTAGGGATTCTTTATGAAGTTATTGGTATTAACATTACCAGGTCACTCCGATACACTTTCCAAACATATTTTTGTCATTCCTACACACACACAGACGTGTGTGTGTGTGTCTCTCTCTCTCTCACTGTCCACAACTACACTGTTTTGTAAAGCCCAGCACACCTTTACTGACTGGTTACCATGAGCCCGAAACACCCAAACCGCCATTTTTCTTATCTATTACGATATGATTGATTATTATTCTATAACCTGTCTCAGAAGCCAGTTGGTGTCTCTGTACGTTACGAAAGCTGTTAAACTATACAATGTCACACGGGGAAGATTTACGCCTGGAGAAAAGGCCGCCACAGTAAATCAAACTACTGTCTGTTTCTGTCGCTTGTGGACAGAGCTCACAGTCTCTGCTTTGGGCAGGAAACCGTGAAAAAGTCAAAAGTTCACAGGGGTACCGTGTAACGTGGACTGTCCAAAAAGTCTTCCTGCTGGCAGCGTCTGGATGCAGAGTACACAGTGTACTGCACAGACTTGATGTTACAATATTCAGCACAACTGTATTGGGGCCTCCCTTCTGCCACATTGGGGGATGACTTATTGCAAGAATGAAAAAGAAACCTGACTGTGAGTGATCCACAGCTCAGGCAGAAGCGGCCCCTCACACACGGCCCAACGCTGGCACTGATGGGCCTTCTCTGTCTGCTCTTACTACAATATGCCACTGAATCCAATCATCTTTGGTTTCTATTTTTATGTTTTTTGTCCCTGAACAGATGTCACACCCTTACATAATACTCTGATAGTAGTTGAGGGGAAGACATGGCTAAGTAGCCCCCAGCTATGAGGTCTGCCTGCATGTGTGAGTGTGTGTGTGTGTGTGTGTGTGTGCGTGTGTGTATACCGGTGTTGGCTGGTCCGGTTTCACAGCCCCTTCATTAGTGAGTTGTGTAAAATGACTAAATGTGAGAATAAGAAGGAGACAAAGCCACCAGAGCTCATCTTCATCCTTTGCTGGGTGGCAGAGACAGGGGATAATCTTCCCAGCCAAGCCCTCAGATGTGGCCGACAGGCCCTGCCAGGGCAGTGGCAACATTTTTCTGGACGGACGAGTGCGTTTTTGTTTGTTATACTACCACACACTTCCCCTTCGGTTGGACAATAACCGAGAGAGGGGGCAAACAAACCTACCGAGCAGCAGCAGCCGATGCGTCTGTTTGTACTGCCGTTTGAGCGCCCTCAGCTCCCTGTCGATGGTCTGACTGACTCTCTTCGCCTCCTTCTCGGCCTCCCTCTCCTCCACCGGCAATTTGTCCCAGTTTTTCTGCTTTTGGGCGCTCGTCTTTGGCAGCAGCTGTAACCGTCCTCTGCGGTCCTTTCCCGAGCCCTTAGCGCTGCCGCCTCCTCCTCCTCCTCCTCCTCCACCTCCTCCTCCACCACCACCTCCTCCACCACCTCCTCCTCCTCCTCCGCCACCACCACCTCCGTTTTGGATGAGCACACCGTCGGTCCCGGTGACTCCGCAGCGGTGCGCCTCAGCCGGGAGCCTGGCCGGGTCCCCGGGGCGCACCGGGCCTCCTCCTCCTCCTCCTCCTCCTCCTCCTCCTCCTCCTCCACCGCCGCCGCCGCGCAGCGACGAAGTCTCCCCGCATCCCCCGGAGTCCTCCGGGCGAGCTCCCCCGGCCCGAGTCGGCACGGCGGCGTCGGGAGGCTGGTCCGAGTCCGAGGTGGCGTTGGAGATCGAGCCGCTCAGGTCCCCGAAGAGCCGGGGACGCAAGCTGTAGCACAGCCCCATGTTGAAAGCAATATCTGTCCGTGAATGTGATTTCTCATTAAATTAAAAAAGGTCCAAAACACCGCGGATGGCGCCGGCCAGCCCTAGCGAGCCATCGTCACAGCGGAGCTCCCCGCGTCGCGATCCAAGTCCGAATCCGAGCCCAAACCTGAATGAATAGCGCTCCGACATTTGCTATATGTCATTTTGCATTTTCCCCAGTCAGCCTCCGCTTCGTAGTTAGTGGATCACCTGATCCCTTTTAGTGGACACTGCGGGTCCACCTTACCGTAAGTAACCAAAAGCACAGCCTTGGAGAAAAAGCGCGTCCATCCGCCGCGCGCACACTCGGTAATCTGACTGCTCCGATGTTAGGTGCAATGCACGGCACGTCATATTACTACAGCATGGCCATTTCGAGAATGCTGGTCATGATTTTCATTCCTCGCATTTCACGCCTGCGTGTCTCAGGCGGCGGGCGTCCGCCGCTCCGTGAACCTGCTTTTGGTTGGAACACGAACACAAACACGGAGGAGGAGGAGGAGGAGGAGGAGGAGGGGGGGGGGGGGGTTGCTTTATTTGGCACCGCAGCTCATTAAGCATTATTTCTAACCGTGTTATTTCAAGTCCACTAATAATCAGGTTCAACCCTCCAGCGTGGTTATTAGTCCAAACGGTTTGGTGACAGTGTGTGCGCACTGTGGAGTTAAACGTCTCAGGCCTAAAATTAGACATAGACACGCGTAAATATATCGGTTTACCCAAACTTTATCAAGTGTTCACCCCATTATTTCTGCCGTCATTTCACTGAAGGTATTTCAATAGAGAATTAGACCTGAGTCAGACAAAAGTATGTGGGGGTGATTTTTCTTTTTGTCTCATTGTCTGTTTTGTCATGCTTTTTTTTATTATCCTGCTGTTGATCACATGAGGTCAAATAATCCGGAGTATTAGTGACATGAGCTAAAGTATGAGGATGCTGGGATCAGGCAGCTAACTGGGCCAGAGTCAGCAGAGGATGCAGGGATGGGGGTTAGCCATTAGATGGGGCACTTGTAAAATCCAGTCATGGAAACACGACTGAGAATGAGGGCAAGGCAGAGAAAGCGCCACAGGGGGAACTCTTTGAAAAGCAGACGGCCTCTTTCCTTATTTACCTTGCCAAACAAAGCTCCGTATGACAGCAGTGTTTTCACGCTCTATCTCAGCATTTCTCATTCTATTTTAGACCATTTTATTAAACCTTTTGAGCAGAATTGATCAGTAATTGCGTACCAATATATATTTTTTCATTGGGCCCCTAACCATTCAGTGTAGCATTATCCTGGTGTCATTTTACATTCACATTTTTACATTTATTTCAATTTCAGATCTAATTTGGTCCATTTTCCTTCTTTAGTCAAATTTGCTTGAGACCAGAGTTAATTGAGAGGAAACTTTTTGATGACATCTCACTTCACAAAAGAAAAGGATGGATGAAAAAAAAAATCTGATCAGTAAGAAACAGTCCCACTCATAATCTGTACAATACATTTTTTTTCAGGATGTAGTGCGTGAACTTAATGACTTAATTTGTGCAAAAGTAACTGAATACTGGGTGTTTGAGAAAACCTGTTATGTTCCGTTAGCTCCTGGTCAGATGGTTAATCACCCAGTGAGAAACGTATAACCCAACTGGACTTGACCTGACACAAATGTGTCACCATGGTCCTGTTTTCAATCTCACTGGACTAGAGCTCCATTCATCTGTGGGATCTCCGTCGAATCCGTTTCCTGACACATACACTTAATCACATGATGGACTGTAATCCACTTGCCCTCACAGGGCCTCGCCCTTCCTCTGCCGCCGTGGAGGCTTAGTGGCCGTTTAACAGGCAGGTATCCAGACAGCTTCACTTTTCAGACAGTCGGGCCAGCGTCCACGGCGCCTCACTGACCTACAGAAAGGGAGAAGAAGGGGGGGGCTTCAAGTGTGTGTTTCTGCCGCAGAGGCCTTCCAGTAGCCTCATGAAAGCAGTGGCGGGGTTGTTGTGATGTTCCCCTGCTCACAATGACCAACTGCCTGAGTGTCGGGGACGGTCAAGGCTCCCGGCTGAGGGACGGGCGGGCCTCCGTGTGGACCATGAACCGATACACCATGCTCAAGCAGCTGGGGGACGGCACGTACGGCAGCGTGCTGCTGGCCAAGAGCAACGAGACCGGCGAGCTGGTGGCCATTAAGAGGTGGGCAAAGCCGCTCCGGAAACGCTGAAGACATGTTGTTTAGTCTCAGAGCATTAAGTAGATTAAACCGGGAGTGGCTTCTGCTGCAAGGGGCTCTGAGGATCGACTCTACATCCTCTATAAGTCATAGGTCGGATGCAAGTTTTTAAAACATATCACATTAGTTAGTGGCCTTGTACCTCATTCATCTCAGTTAATCATACTTCTATCAAATTGTTGTTGTTTTATTTCTTCAAACCTGAGTTTGTCGGTTCTAAAAAGTGTTGTTCGATGATCAGTGACCAGACATGTCAAAGCCTACTGGTCTCTTTGGTTTACTTCAAAGAAAGAGGCTCATAAGTAAGTGCTTCCACCCATTTGTCAAGAATGTTTAGAGCTTTAAATATCTCAGTTGTATTTTTTAACGTAGTGCATGTAAAGTGTTGTGTAAACCATTTAAATGAAAATAACTGTATTATTTAACTCCCTAGAGCCTCATTTTACAGACATTTTTAAGCAAAATTGCAGCTGACCTCTATAGCAAAGAAACAGAAAGAAAAAAAAACATGGAAATTGTTTAAGTGCCTCACCAGCATCTGTCTTTATCAACAGGATGAAAAAGAAGTTTTATTCCTGGGACGAATGCTTAAATCTGCGAGAAGTGAAGGTAAGAATAGCTTAAGTTTGAAGTTATCTCTTAGTCTAAACAGGTAATTTTTCTGCTATTTTGTCACAGATGACAATTATGAACATTTTCTGTCTATACCTAGTATTTATTCCAATTTTATTTCACAATAAGACAGAAAACATGCTATTTTCCCCTTTTAAAAAAATGCACTTAGCATTAAAGCAATGACTGTGTGTGTTTCAGTCCCTGAAGAAGCTAAACCATGCTAATGTGGTGAAACTGAAAGAAGTGATCAGGGAACATGACCACCTCTACTTTGTATTTGAGTACATGAGAGAAAACCTCTACCAGCTCATGAGAGAAAGGTAAGGCCAGACCGGACTTTACATTTGTTATTATTTTTTCATCACATTCAGCAATGAGAAAGATTTATGTAGGTCAGCTTCCGTCATCAGGCGTCGGAAACCTGACATTTCAGACATGATTATTTAGTCATTCATAAAAATGGGAGGCGACACGCACGGAGGGAAAACCAAGCATTTTCCCTCTGCTGCGTTTCAACCGGACAAACCAGTGATTGAGTCATCATGAGAGATGTTACCTGAAACCTGACCTCATAGCACTTTTTGTGGGGGCGTGCACGTGTGAGCTGGACCAAAGATGAACTCAGCATAGTTCTACTCTCTCAGGAGGAAAAACAACTGTTTATTAGCACTTGTGCTTGTTTGCTGTCACTCCTACCTCATTGTTTGCATAGTGTTTTACTTTAAACTTCACACCTCATTGTTTGCATAGTGTTTGCCTTTAAACTCTTTCTCTCTTCTCTCCTTCACCGCCATGCACCTGCCAGGGAAGATAAGATGTTTTCTGAAAATGAGATAAGGAACATTCTGTTCCAGGTTTTATCTGGTTTAGCATTTGTGCACAGGCATGGTAAGAGACTCGTCCCTCTGTCTTCTGCCTTCCATTCAGTGTAAGCGACTGGCCTGAATATCAGGTTTGGTCCTCTTAACGCTGTGCTTCCAGCAAAGATCTGTGATGTGCATTAACAGAGAGGCGTGTTTGGGGGTAGATTTAGCAGAAGTGGTTGCGATGGCGCTTCAGTTTGTAGAAACGGCAGAAAAAAATGTCAATCTCTGCACACGTGACGTTCAGCAGGAGGTTGAATGACACACCCGTTGTGTTTTTTTTAGGATATTTCCATCGTGATATGAAACCCGAGAACTTGCTCTGCATGGGCCCGGAGCTGGTCAAGATTGCAGATTTTGGACTAGCGAGGGAAATACGCTCACAGCCGCCTTACACAGATTATGTGTCCACGAGATGGTGAGACTGATTTTAGCTGCGTCAGGATGTAAACATTCAGGCCCACTTATTGAACAGAAGATCATCAGAATTCACATAAACTGGTATATTCTCTTTATTCTGCACTGACACACAGTTGAGTGGAACATAAATGCAAAGCTTCCTGTTAACACGTACATTAGTTTGCAGCAGACCACCTCACATTTGGCCAAAAAGGATTATTCTGTCGAAACAATGAGGCTGTTTTTTTTCCCCCCAATAGGTAGAGATAAAGTTTTAACCATCTTCTCTTCTGTGGTGTTATGTCAGGTACAGAGCCCCAGAGGTTCTGCTCAAGTCCACCTCTTACAGCTCCCCCATCGACATCTGGGCCGTGGGCTGCATCATGGCGGAGCTGTACACGCTCAGGCCCCTGTTTCCTGGCAACAGCGAGGTGGACGAGATCTTTAAGATCTGCCAGGTGCTAGGAACGCTGAAGAAGGTGAGGACCCGTCCCAAAAAACTTCCCGAGTTCGACGCTTCCCGCGAAATAATCCGTGCCGTTCTGTGGACGTGGGACTGTTCGGTCACGTTTCCAGAGAGAAGCTTTAACTTCCACGCTCGCTCCATCAGATCGACTGGCCCGAAGGCTTCGGCTTGGCCGCCTCCATGAACTTCCGCTTCCCCAAGTGCGCTCCCGCCAGCCTCAGATCCCTGATTCCCAACGCCAGCAACGAGGCCATCACGCTGATGAGAGGCATGCTCCAGTGGGACCCTGAGAAAAGACCCAGTGCTGCTCAGGTACTTTTAACACCAACTGAGTCTTTCTGCATGGTAGCAGACATAAACCTCCATCCCTAACTCCAGTTCAGGGTCATGAAACACAGCAGAGCTTTGTACCTGACAGCATAGGTTCTCATTTCAGAGGAACAAAAATTGTGATCTCAAATGTGAAGATCTTCTTCGATGGTTTTTATCAACTGTGTGTTGCAGGCGTTGAAGCATCCCTACTTTCGTGTTGGCCACACACTCGGTGCACCTCTGAAGCTCTCAGAGCAGCACAGGCCTCCAGAAAAGGAGCCCGAGTCGGCGACGGGGCCGAAGCCGAAGCCTCTGTCCCTCTGCAGGACGGACCCAGAGCGGCCGGAGCTCGGCAAAAGCCAAACGCAGAGCTGCAGCCAGTCAGTTCATCAGCCCCTCCAGCAGATCCTGCTGCCTCAGGAGGACACGCGCACCCTGACAGAGGGCCAGAAGGAGCCGATCAGCCTGGTGAAGATCAGGGCGTCTGGGAGCTCCCAAGGAGTCAGCATCTCTCAGGTACAGACAGTCCAAATGCGACCTAAAAAACAAAAAAGAGAAGGCTAATGACTAACTTTTCCCCATACCTCTCCACACTTCCCTCTATCTCTTTGCTTTCACCACTGATTGTGATTAGGGATTTTCCTCTAGAGAACTTATCGTCATATTGATAACTGTAACATTGTGTCCACTTTGTAAGTCGCTTTGGATAAAAGCATCTGCTAAATACATGAACATAAACATAATGATCATATGGATTCAGCTGACCCCCTGGTTTTAAACTTCTAGTTGTAAATCTTAGACCTTAAATGTTAGCTGTGCAGGGCAGTATTTCAGAAAGTTACAGCCTAACACTTTTGCATCCACACACACAGCGAGGAGCCCCCACCGGAGCAGAGAACAGCGGGTCAGGGGCTCGGACGGCACGCCGTCGTTGGGTTCAGGCCTTGTACAGGTCGGTCAGCCGGGACGACGGGGATGATACAGACAACGGAGTCTCCATATCCAAAAAACCCACAATGACATCCTTGAAGAACCGGACTCTGGATAAGCACAGCCCTCAGTTAGAGGACTTCATTTCCATCTACCAGTGCTTCCATCTGCGTTTTTATTCCATCCCATCCATTCACGCGGTTTTGTCTTTGCAGATCCTCAGAACCAAAGAACAGCAGCGGAATGAACAGAGCTGAGTCTGCCATCCTGTCTGCTAAGCAGCACTATCTCCGACAGTCCAGATACATTCCTGGTGGGAGCAAATGAAACATTCTGAGCAACTTTACAGCCAGAAATAATGAAAATAGCACTTTCAGCTAAGTTAAAGCTAAGTCTTTTTAATCGTTTTTAAGCTGATGGTTCCGACTCTATGATCTTTCCAGTTGGTTTTCAGCTAATCTGACTCTTATGTAGCATAACTACTCAATATGAGTTTATGTTGTTTAAGAAACGTGTAATTGTATTGAATGAAACAAAGTAAACAGCACAGTTGGATAAAAAATAGGTTACTTTGAATTAGCTGAGATGCCTTTATTGTTTGGGACATGAAGTTCACACTGAGCTGTCGGTCTATTTCAGGTGTGCAACCAAAAAGCTCCTCTCTGAGGAGCAAAGATCTGATGGGTGGCTGGAGTTCAACCAGAGGACGAGGTTTGGGCTTTCCTCTAGCTCAAGGTAAGAATGATCAGGGGCTTCCTGCCCTGCACCCTTTAAAAGAAAAGGAAAGTTTTGATGGAAAATGTATCCCCCCTGTTGCCCACTGTGCACAGTGTCAGACTATATTAAATGTTTGTGCTGATTTGGTAAAACATTTTTCAAAATATTTTTTTATCTGATCTGCCTGGATTGAGCTAACTAATCAAAATGTTTAAGGTAAATTAGTTACTTCCACCTTGGAATTTAAAAAAAGAAAAAACGTTGCTTCACTTACTGTGCAGCTGCTTCAAACGGATTTACCCACTGAGATTTTATCTGGAGAAAAAGATTTTATTTTGCTTTATGTCTGTCACTGCTGTCATGTGGTTTTAGACGTCAGTCTTCAGAAAATAACAGATAAGCAGCCACTTAAAGAAAAGGCGCCTGTGGACCTCAGTCTTTCCAAAGGTATCTCTCTAAGTTGGAAATGAAAGGAATTCTTTTTCTGGAATTCCAATGAAAGTTGAAATATTTAAGTTTTTGTCTTTCCAGACTCTCTCCAGAGCAGCATAGAGAGTTTCCTGCTACCCCTCCAGAAGGTCAAAACAGGAGCAGGCAGACAAAGGATCATCCTGGCCCCCATCAGAGGCCCCTCAGCCGGTGAAGCCCCACTCTCTGGCTTTGTTTTTCTTGAGTCATCTGCATTCAAATGATACCAAAAAGTTTTTTACGAGTGGTGATTTGGCAGGTTTTGAAGGCTTTAACCTGGATAGTGGACTGGTATTAGCCCCCTCCCACCCCCCTGAGCACTAAAGGTCTTCTCTGAGAGGAATGTAGCTGTTTTTCTGAAATGTTTTCTTGTAACTCTTCTACTTTTAGTGGATCTTTCATCTTTTACTGATCCGAGATCTGAGGCTAAAATCAAAACATCCAAAAGCAAGACCTCCCTAAAACAGCTGACACCCTCAAATGAAGGTAAGGGCTGTCAGCTGTGACTAGAAAACACAGTTTATTGAAAATGAAGATGCCACTTTTACTTTTTGTTTCTTCTTTTTTGTTTCTCCTGGAAATCAGACCTCGAAGGATGGACGAGCAGATCTCTGAATCCTCACATCTCTGGAGCGGGCACCAGCTCCGTAGCGAGGTCAACCGTCACCAGGAACACGAGCGTCCAGCCTCTGCACGGACGAGTGGACTGGAGCGCCAAATACGGAGGCCACCGGTAGCTCAACAGCCAGCTCTACCCCTCCAGCGACTGATGGGAGGGGCTCCAGATGCTACAATATTCATATTTGTTATACTATTAAATATGAATCAGTTTTACACAATTGTATTGTTTTGTTATTTGTAGGATTGTTTTATTCAATAGAAAAAAAGTAGCAAAAAAAATCATTTTTAACACATCCTAACTAGAAATTATACACCTGGAAATACTTATATTTATAGTATTTGCAGACACATTGAAACGATTTTTCTGGATTTGTTCAGGATTTGTGTGGGCTTGTCTTCAGCATTCCTCTGATGAGCTTCGCCAGCATCAGCGCACTGAAGGCAGAGGACAAAATGTTTTTTAAAAAAGGGTAACACCATGTGTAGGGAAACAAAGATCAGCATTACCTGGCTAAAGTCATTAAACCAGCTGGCATGAACTTCCAGGAGCTGAGAAACCGCAGTCCCATGACTACGACCAAAGTTCCTGCAGTACCTGCATTTCAGAGAGGATGGGAGGCGTTTGTGTTTGCGGGAGCTTCCGGCGTAGCGATACAGAGCATCTGAACTCACTCACCTAAAGAAAGCCACACATTCTTGGGATTCTGAGATGTCAGATAAGCGCCGACAGCAGCCAAAAAGCCAAATAGGAGCCCAGCCACCAGGGAGGTAACGCTGCCTGTGGAGAGGGGCAGCAGATGTCACGTTTGGCTTCACCTCTGAATAAAAAAACAGCCGTCTAGATCTATCAGAATGCCTTTTTAAAGGGAAAACACATCAGATAAAAACTCATTATCACACTGTACTAAATACATTTTTATTAAACTTATGAAATCATATTAACCTTTTGTGTTTTTCTGTATTATGGGAAAGGATTCAAGCTGCTTAATTATGATTATGATTCTCTTTCTCTCTGTGTATATATATATAAATATATATATATATATAGTAGCTATAGCTTATCTGCAACTGCTTTGCTGCCCCCCAAAAGTGCAAACACATACTTTTTTTAACCCAATTAATAGCTCATTAAAGCCCCTTCCAGTGGGACTTAGATTGTAGCCTTTAGTTTAGACACATTTAAGCTATTAAAACCGTCTTAGGTGCAAACCTGAAGTAGCCAGGTGTCATACCTGCTTTCAGATAACCAATGACTCCTCCAGCTGACACCAGAGCCGCATAACCGAACCCAATCCAGTCCATAACCACAACCAGCACGTCGGAACCAGAGGACAGACCTCAGATCAGTTTATCCAGGCGGAACCAGAACCAGACGCTAACCTGGTTACGCACCAACCCGGAAGGTATAGTTATAATTGACGGTACCAAGCGCGGATTTCTAGAGACAAACTAACCCCTAAGTGATCAAATTAAAAACATTGAATAAAAAACATTACACTTCACACAAATCCAAGTCGACACAACTTTGTTTTCTTTAAGCAACTTCCGAAAAAACCGGAAACGCGAAACATGCAACTTCCGGTGCATGCCTCCGTATTTATTTTCTATTATTTTATTTAAAGCAAACTGTCATTTATTAAAGATAGGAAGAAAAAAGACAATAACTCGTCTTCTTTTACAAACACCTTTATGTCTTTATTTTAAAATACAATTGAGCTAGTGAGGAAAACAAGGCAGTTTTATAAACAGATGAAATACTAGAGTTAATTCATGATAAAACATGTATTGTTTTTAGTAGAGATCTGAAGTCTATTTTCCTCGGTCCGTTTTCTTCTTTTTGGGTTTACTCTCATCCTCCAGAATGACCTTTTCTCCTGTGATTTGGACTCTCTTCTTCCGTGTAAGCTCTTGTAAAATTTCTGTTGGGAAAATAGGAAAGATGAGTGTTTGAATGCGTCTGCATTTTTAACACATCAAATATTCATCACATATTTGGAATAGAATTGTTTTAAATTGAGATAATTTTAATGCTATCCCTATTAACAGTGACAATGCAGGTCACTGTCTGGCCAAAATAGCAGCTGATCCTCACAGTTGGTTCATTTATTAGACATATATGACAATGACAGAGAAGTTATGAAATCTGTTCCTGCTGTGATTTTAAAATACATGTTACCACTCGTCTCTATTCGGCAAGTAGGTGCTAAAATAGTAACTGTTGGAAATGGAAATGCATAAAAATGTGTACGTTACAGACAAGTAGGGATGAGTAGGATGTACTGGAAAAGGGCCAGCAGACTGAGTGAAATGAAAGTAATGGAAGGTTCTGAATGGCTCCACCTGCTGACGTTGTTGCCTCGGGCGCTGGTTTCTCAGCGATCTCCTGCACTGTTGAAGGTTTCCACAAAGCCAGGCACGTCAGCCTTGCTGTTGTGTTAACTTCCCCCAGAAGGGTGGGACTCTCCAGCTCCTGTTAGGCAGCAGAAACATCAGGAGATCTCCAAAATAAGGATTTTTAAATACACGGCATCTTTAAAGTGAAAACAATATTTTTCACATTAACTCATTCGCTGCCAAAGACGTCTATAGACGTCTTTTCAAATCCAACCGCTGACTGCCAAAGACGTCTATAGACGTCTTTTATGTTTTTCAATGCGAGTGGCTTGGGGGACGATCGGCGAAAGTTTTTCCGTAAATATCGGCTTCTAGACAGAGTATGTAGTCACAAATTTACCCTCTAGGTAGCTGTGCCACTTTTGATGGGAGATTAGCATGGACTGTAGGCAAATAAAAACAAACGCAATGGTTCGCTATGAGAGAACATGTCGCTGGTGAGACGCACGTCGAAGAAGAACGGAATAAGGTAGAAACAAAATCTTTTTTCCTGATGAAAGAAGAGAGTCTACTCTTTCTTTTGGTGTGTTCGGTGTTTACATAGTCATAGCACAAACTATTCTGTGGCTCTTGAAAAATCAGTCAAAATTCTCAAAAAACTGGCAGTGAGCGACTCTCTGTTCTGAAAATGGCTGGCAGTCAATGAGTTAATTTGCTTTAAAACGTAGGCAGAAGTTACTTTTTGAGAGGAATATGAACATGAACTGCAGTTTTGGCTGAAGGGAAATGGTAGCACGAGACTTGCCTCTTTAAGGAGAATTTTCCACAGTTTGATGAAGCCATCATTTGAAGCAGTCACCACCACGCAGTTATCCTCCACCATCAAACTATCAACCGCCTTCACTCTGAAATCACAAAATGCCGTTTAGACCAAAGCACATTACTCAGATTAAGAGAGGCATAATGAGGGGCCGCGGCCAGACAAACTCACCTGGTTTCGTGAGCCTTGAACTCACACACCCACTTTAATTTCCCCACATCACAGATCCTCACAGTCTCATCGTCTCCTGCGACAGCCAGGATGGAGTTCTGAAAGCCCAACAGGTTAATGACGTCTTATTGTTGTGATTGGACATGAACCACCTCAAACTAATTCAGGTTATTGATTGCAGTTCAAAGAACTCACATTTAGGAACTTCACAGATGAGATCCTCTTTGGGTTTGTGAGCGTTCCCTCCACAGAGGCCGTCTCCAGCTTGTAGATATCCAGCTTGTCATTTGCCACAACCACGTATCGATCTCCATCTGGAGACCATCTGACAATGTGCGCGTCTGTTTGAGGTGGAAAGAAAAGCCGGGTCATGTCATATGTACACATTTAAAAAGTTTGTTTTTAAAGTATTCACCGGGTTTAAGGAAAACTTACTCAGTTTGATGTTTTTAATAAAAGCTGATCTTCCATTAATGAGATTCCATGTTCTGAAAAGATTTAAGAGAAATTTAAAAAGAGTCTCTTTTCTTACTTTTTTTGATGAATCATCAGCCTAACTTGACTTGTTGGGAGAGCAGTGAGTTTTACCTCAGAGTCTTATCTGTTCCGACTGACAGTGCAAGTTTTCCAGAAGGATGGACGGACAGCGAGGTGACATGACCCCTGAGAAAAACGAGAGGATTAAAAGAGGAGTTTTACTGGCTCGTCACACTCAGCAACCTTCTTGGCAGCAAACTGCAGGAACCTTTGCTGCGCTTACTTGTGAGCTTTGATGGATTTTAGACATTCCCACTTCTTTGTGCCCCACACACACAGGAGTCCGTCTTCTCCTCCGCTCAGTAAGTGAGTCGTCCCATAAAACTCAAGACATGTGACCGTACCTGTGTGGAGAAGACAACAGGATACTTGTGATGTTTGATGACATTTCAGATGCAATTCCAGACGTCTGAAATAAAAATACAAAACACGAGAGACATCCTCCTCTCCCAGTATGTCGGTCTAATCAGTAAAGATAAGACAACTGTACCGTCATGATGAAGCAAAGCCCCGTGATCTGTTTTCTTCTTCATGTCGTACACCTGGATGGTCTCGTCTTTGCTTCCAGTGACCACAAACCTCTCGCTTGCAGCCACCACGGATACTGAGGCTGTGTGTGCATGATGTGTGAAGTCAGGCTCGGCTGTCCACCCCTATGTAATGAAGAAAAGGAAAACAGGGGGAAAAGGCACCTTAACAATATGAATGTTAATTAACTCAGATTTTAAAAAGTTTAATAAATTGTAACAGATATTTAAAAAATTAGTCAGGAAGTTCCACAACATCTTGTCTTACAAAAAGCGAATACGAAGACTGCTTTATGTAACATAAAAACAATCCACTTTAAGTCTTTACATTAAAAGTAGAAAAGGGAAAGAAAGGAAGCTCTGAAGATATTATTTACAAAGAAAATAACATGACGCGTTATTACATACAAGACACGGCATGTCATGACGGGACATTTTTATCTACCAACACATACAAACAGTCCAACTCACATTTTCTCCAGGTTTCACTAAGTATCCAAAGGTGATCTGCTCGTAGCTCCCAGCAATGAGTCCCACTACAGCTGCCATGCTTCTTTAGCTGGCTAACTATAGATATTCAAACTTATTTTATCCTGTCAATATTTGTCAACTAACTACAACAGAAAATACTAACAATTCAAACAGATTTTTACGTGAAAAGTGCGGTAAAAAAACGACCATGCAGTTGTCCTACTCATTCATAATGGTAAGTAAAAATCTTTGCTAAATTTGGCTACAATCAAAATAACGTGGGGAGCAGTTGCGCATGCGCGCACGTTCTCTTCTTCTTCGTTTATTTCAGCAGGACGAGCCTCGTTCGCCATCCAGCGGTAGCCAAACGACAACAACAGCCTCAGTTATCCACCATTAGTCTGCTGTTTATTCCCGTATCTTTACCCTAATCAAATGGATTTTGGTAGAACCCACTGCTTCAGTAACAGAGATATAATGTTTGATTTTTCTTGTTGGAGTGGCTCCAATAAATCTTCAAAAGAATTTTGGGAAACTTGAACTGTCACCTATTTTAGCCACACGCTGCTCCTCTTTGATTAAAGACTTTACAGGCTTACTGGCTCCCCAGAATCTCATTATGAAGCCTGAGACAAAAAAATGTATTTTGATTTATTAACCAATGTCCCACCACCCACTTCTTTTTGCCATGCAGAGAATTTTAATAGGAATATTAAAAACATATATATTTCTTACAGAACAATCTCTAATGATGACTTATCAGACATGTATGACAAAAAATCTGGAGATTAACACCTCTTTTGATTTATCTTTTATTTATTTAGTTTTTTTTTTAACCAAAGTCCAGTTTGAAAGGAGATCCTTTAACAATCTTTAACATAGTTTCTGTTGATAACAAATAGACAAATCAGAATACCCTATTCAAATTAAGATATAATATGTTTTTAAAGAGATCATTTATCTTTAAGTTTAAAGGAAGAAATATAAAATGACTGGGTTAAGTCTGACTTGATGAACATATTCAAACCTTAATGTTTATTGCAGCACATTTGTAAACATTTCAATAACTATGCTACCTTAATCTTATTTCAACCACAACATGAGCCCAGACTGGGGTAAAATTGTTGGAATAAAAATGTGCTTTCAGGCACAGCATAAACCCAGATCAAGTATTCCAAGATGGGGTGGGACGTGTTCCCTTTACAGTCCTGCGATTGGCTGAATTGTCAGTACACGTCATGAGTGAAATCTCGGATAACTTTTTGCATGCCTTCGCAATTTTTCGGATGTGAGAAGTCAGTGTGCACAGAGGGGAACCATGGCAAGGGGGTAAGTCCCGTACGCAGCGTAACAGAGAGCCGTTTTTACCATTTTTTCCTCACGCTTAAAAGTTTTATTTCAGTTTCAATTAGCAGAGCAAAAACTTCGAGCTTCCTCCGAGATAATCTTACAACAGATTGTGTCCATTAGAGAAGAAAGGTCTTGATGATCCAAACAGCATCAGTGCACACACCCTTCCTGATTCTTCTGGACTGTTACATCGAAGTGACCTCCTCTTCTGTGTTTATTACTTGTTTTCCTGGTTCTTCCAGCGGTTCAAACAGCTGTTCTCAGAGCAGATTGCAGGCTTGAATAACGGATATCTTGAGCGTCTGGGAGTAATTAGAGGGCTGTTATACAACAGAACAAACAGGATATAGTGGAGTTGATACCGTCTCTGCTGCAATAAAACGTTTCTCCTCTGAGGTGTTCACTGCTGTGTCCGGGCTAAGTTAAGAACAGAGAAGTTTCTGTCTGAGTTTTTCCCCATTCCTGTCATCTGCCTCTTACTCACCATCTGTTGAGTTTGCATAACAGTTAATGTGTTGCAATTTGAATACACTTGAATTGTTTGGCAGCTTTTTGAAGATGCCACATTGTAAAGACGAGACTTGTGACACCAGAAAGCATCTGAAAGTTTCATCTCTTTTTACACGACATGCATAAAAATATTTTTGGTAACTCATTGATGGAAGTTGGGTGGGGGGGGCTTTTTGAGCTAAAGGTTTCCCTGTGGACCAGTGGTTAAACCTGCTGCTATTATGTCGCCGAAAAGGACAAAATTACGAGGAGAGGACACCTCCCGTAATATGAGCGCTTGGGAATGAGAAGTATAAAAGCAACACATACTCCAGCCGCCCACAGATTCAAGAAAAATACTCCAACTCGTAAACTGAACTGCTTGGAGGCAAAGCAGATCATCTCAGATCGCTCTTTTGGTTTATTGTAAAGATTAAAGTTCCTTGACTTAACTATGTGGTATTATCTGCACTAAGAAAACGACTGATGTGCCCTTTCTTAATGCAGTTTGAAATGTTTCACACTTATTTAAAACAGGGTGTATATGGGCTTTGTTTGCAGAGCTTCTCAAATGCATTTTGAAACTGAATCCTAATGGCTTTGGCAGAAAGTATTTTACACCTCAGATTTTTAAACATCTGTGTTAAACATACCGATCAGCTGTTCTCTGCTGGTTGTGCTGGGCAAGTTGTATTCTGAGTATATCTACAGCAGGGTCCAGGTTTTTACTGTTATCTGGATGAATGAATCAAATGGAGGCTCCGGATGAAGAGGGGACTTACTGAACAGCATTTATTGATTGTTGAATGGGTTTGCTTTCCTCTTCCTCAGTCAACATTCTAACCGGGAGCTCGCCGAGGTGTTTGATCAGCTCTGGCGTCTGGATACCAACCGTCTCAAACCAGGCGCGGATTACATCATTTCCCTCCAGGTAGGTCCACCGCCGCGGCCTCGCTGCATTTGCAATGGATGCAAAGCAGTCTGGGTCAGGAGCCGCTTTATCTGCTCAAGAGCAGAGTGATAAGACCTGCAGACATAGGAGTCTACAGAGAGAGTTCAGAGGCTCCTGACCCCAGGTCCGAACTGGACAGGGCTAAAATCAAACAGAGCTTATCACAAACAGCACAAACAGAAGTGGAGGAGGAGAGGAAACTAAGAGACTTGAGACATAATGCAAAGGACCGCTGATGTCTCGTTGATGGTAAAAAAGCCCGTGGGAATCCTGTCAAACCCCAGGTGTTTTATTTGAAAACAGAAGATATGTTGGCGCTCTGGAACAAGTGAGAGAAAGAAAAATTAGTGTTTAAAGGCAAAAATAATCACAGTGTATGTTAGATTCTGACAGAAATGTTGATGCGCCCGGGCAGAAAAGTCACATTACTGGTGTTTTGTAGCCTAACGAAGGGAATGGGAGTATTTTAGGGTGAAAAATCTGAATTTCTGCCAGTAAACTAACAGTTTTGATGCCAAATATGAACGCGTGTTGTGAGAAAACACTGTTGTGTTTGGTCCTGGGACAAAACGGTCGGGAGAGTTTCATGGCAAAATACTGTGACTGTTGATGACTGATGGGCGTGGTGGTTAGCACCATCGCCTTACAGCAAGAAGGTTCTGGGTTCGAGTCCCCGGGGGAACCAGGACCTTTCTGTGTGGAGTGTGCATGTTTTTTCTGTGTCTGCTTGGCTTCTCTCTGGGTTCTCCAGCTTGCTCCCACCATCCAAAAACCTGTATGTTAGGATGACTGGACATTCCAAATTGCCCTTAGGAGTGGGTGCGTGGTTGTGTGTCTCTGTGAGCCTGTGATGGACTGCTGACTACTGGGATATGCTCCAGTCCCCCCATTACGGAATTAATGGTTACGTTAATGGATGGATGTTGATGACTGATCCCTGCTCAGTTGGTTTCTTGTGTGTTTTTTTTTCAGGGGAGGGCAGGTTATGTGGCTCAGGGCAGTAACTATGCCAGAGATCGGGCCAGCGCTCCTCTCTTCAAGTACGTCAACGAAGAGAAACTGAAGAGTATAGAGACATACGCACGTAAGTAGCAGCTCCTCTGCTGCGTTTGCTTTCTGCCTCCACGCTTTGGTTCCGCTTGAAGGCTTTTCATGAGTTCAACAAACCGTTTTAAATGCAGACTTCATCAACCTGCTGGACAACTATGAAATGTCCACCGGCGTGTCGGAGACCGTCACGTCCGAGGAGCTCAAAGAGAACAGGCTCTTCATTGATGCCATCATGGAGACTGATGTCATGAAGGTAGGGAGGTTTTATCACACAACAACATCTTCCAGCACGGATCCTTAGGACCAGTATTCCCAAAGTGGATTCGGATCACTGGTCCATTTGTTTGAACAGGTTAATCCGAAGTGTCCTGGTTTGATTTGCAGTGTGCTCACGACTATCTGGTGAAGAAAGGCCAGTCGCCGTCCGACCCGGCACAGTTCAAGAGGCAGCTGTATGACATCTGGTTCCGCCTCTACCACAGGGACAGGAGTGGAGGGTGAGTGTCACCAGGGGGAGCCACCGCAAAGGCTGGCAGGGGAGAGGCAACCATCCTCTGAACCAGTGGCTCAAGTCAAACTCCTAAAGACTGTTTCCACCCCCCCAAGATTTAAAGATCCCGATCAATCATTCCTGAGGAACTGATGTGAATCAATGTTTTTAAGCATTTGTAGCTCAGATTTTTGTTATTTTAAGTGATGCATTTTAAGTCTGACTTGTCATCAATGTTTCTAATATTCGGCATTTAAAGAGTCAAAGGCTGTGACACTTTCAGTGATCTGACACATTGCAGTGAATTGTGCTTTTGGACAGTTATTTTGTGTTGCCTTACAGCGAGGATTCCTGTGGATTTGAGCACGTGTTTGTCGGAGAGACAAAATACGGCCACGAGATCACAGGCCTCCACAACTGGGTCCAGTTCTACCTGCAGGAAAAGCACGGCCACATCGACTACAAGGGCTACAAAGCAAGAGACAACAAAGACACGGTAATTATCCCTGTGTGCCGCCGCATCAGCTCCCTCCACCATGTTCATCACCACATTTCAAGCTTTTTGTTTCTCACTTGTTTAAAAGCCCGATGAGGACGACCACGTGCTGAACCTGCAGTTCAGCTGGAAGGGGCTGGTGAAGCCGATCGGGGGATCCTTCATTGGCGTCAGTCCAGAGTTCGAGGTCGCTGTTTTTACCATCATCTTCCTCCTGTCGACTGAGAAGATGAGCTCCGTGAAGGTGAAGGTGGATGAGTACATGCTGGAGCTGGTTGTCTATCGGCAGGGCCGATCCATTGGCACCTCCTACCCCAAACTGCTCAGCAGCAACAACAGGGATTTGTAAATTTACAGCCCACTGAGCTCCCAGCTGTCGCGTAACAAGGCCGATGTTTTCATTAAACTTTTCTTTTTGTTCGATATAATCGTAAAACCTACCTGGAGGAGGTACTTGTCATTGCACTAAAAGTATAAACTATTGCTAAACCTTATCTTGAATGATAATGCAGACTGCATTTATTGATTGTTGTTATTGTTACTTATTTGTTTTGTCCCACCAGAGAAATGTGTAATTTGCCAGGTTATTTTTTATGAATGCAGAAGTTAAAGGAATGGTTTTAATATCTAGTTTTGTAAGTTTCTGTCAAAAGTCCAAATCAATCAGGCAGTTCTAAATCTCATTTGAAGTATTACTGAAAACAATAATGTCACTTCCATAGCAGCTCTATCAAGAAACCAAAATTCCAAAAGCTGGAGAAAATATGCAAGGGTGCAAGGTCGTGCACAGTTCTGTTGGCACCGATGAATATTGTTTTGAATTTATAATGCCTGCCGAAATAAATGTAACCAACCCATATTTCCTGCTTCGTTGTTAAGATCCAGTAAATTGTGTACAAAAATAGTCTCTATGCAATGTGTAACATTATGTTTACAGTTATGGCTTGATGATACACAGTTTCCTTGTTATGTTTATTTACCTATCTTTTCATATCAGTAATGGCCTTTGGTGGATTTATGGCGTTTACTATACAAATATTAATAAAAACTTGCGACTGAACTGTGGATCTAATTTATTTATAAGAATGCTGGATTCAATTATGTCACAAACCGTAAGTTTCTGTCCGTCGGACTAAATTCAGGGTTCGACGCAATTGTGAGTTAAAGGACCGTTGACCACCGTGTCGCTCTGCGCATGCGTATTCAAAGAAGCGATGTCAAACCAGTGAAACGAAACTGGTCCTCTGGAGAAAAACTACCTCATGAAGTTGTGAGCGAGCAGGTGAGACGCGCGCAATTCCCGCATTGTATTAGCCCCTCGCAATTACTCGCTAACGGTAACAAGAACGAGCGTCATATTGCTCACTGACCAACTTTTAGAGTTGAAGGGGAAAAAACAGGGTTAGCTAGCAGCTAGCTAGCAGCGACAGTTGGCAGCTCGTTGTCAGCCTGAGTGTTGGGAGCCACCTGACAACCGCCTCACATGACTTCAATTTACCGCTGCCGGACCGCAGACAGCAGCAAGACGGGTTTTATCATGCGTTTTTTGTTTTGTTTATAGGTGTAGCTGTGACCAGCAGGGTGCCTCGGAAACAGCATGTTTGGTAAAAAGAAGAGGGCACCGATGCCCAAAGGGCAGGGCGCCGCTGCGGCCAAGCAGGTAACGTCCGAGGCCGGGGTCAAGCCGGGAAGCCTCGCGCCTTTTGGAGGTATACTTTAACCCCGAGTGTATGTGTGTGTGTGTGTGTTTTTCCCCCAGATGGGTCTGTTTGTAGAGCTGAGCCCCGAGGAGATGATGATGGGAATGGAGGAGAATCTGAACGACCCGGACCTGGAAGCAGAACTTGCTGCTATTACTGGAAATCCATCTTCTGCTGGAGGGGGGGCCAAGCAGAAGGGGAAGAGTGAGTCCAGTGGTTAGGATTTATCGCCACATCTCTGATGTTTAATACAGACACAAACCTTTATTCCCAAGGGCCATTTACCAGCATTATTACTAAACATCAGATTACCTATCTTCCATCCATCCATTTTCGTTACTGCTTATTCCCTAATGGGGTCACGGGGGGGGGGGGCCGGGGGCCTATCCCGTGGGGCGGGAAGTGGGGTACCCTTGGACGGTCCCCCAGTAGATTATCTAACTTTCAGTTCATAATATTTTTTGCTATTTTACTGTCTCCACACAAGTTGGTGGAAATAATTCACCAATGAGCACTCAGCGTGCCTTTTGTTTGCTTTATGATAATCTTTGACTTTAACAGCCTTTTAACAGGTGGAGCTTTTGTTTGCTCAGTGCTCCAACCAGCCCGGGAGCTTTAGACCTCCTTTGTGTTGCTGAAACAGATCTGAATTTTTATGCTGTGGGTCTATTGGGGCGGGGGGTGAACAGGGTTTTCATTTTGCTCTGGATGTTGAGGGCTCAGCCTCTTGGGATTGGACTTGACTAGTTGATTGAGTCGCTTTTAGTCGGAGACTTCGTCAACACCTTCAGCCAGTGTGTCATTCCTGTGATGAATATTTAACCTAGTGGGTCAAAACAAGGGGATATCTCAATAGTGATACATATTTTCTTCACCTGTTGATGGGTTTAGTTTTGTACTAGATAAGTGTTGCATTACACTGAAATGAGATCACAACATTGTAATACAGGTTTTTCTACCTGCTTTGCATTTTTTTTGCATCTTGTTTTCATAGTTTTGATCTTCCTTTGTGTCTCTTTGTAATTTCCTCAGGTTTATGCCTATAGTTTCATGCATCTTTGTAATGGAGGGATTTTTATTTAAACAGCCAGTAAAAAGATACTTGAATTACTAGAGAAACTCTGGCCCAATGTCCATGTGACCCAGTTACAGTACCTGTTACATGGTCCTACACGGGTGTGAAACATGAGCAGCATTTACAGCTCTCTCCCAAATAACGGCTGTTCAGAGTAGCCCTGAAAGGAGCATTGAAATTTGACACTAACATTTGGTTATGTTAGAATAAGAATAAGTAGAAACCATATTTAACTGTTTATAAATAAACAAACAAGATGCATACAAAATGTGTTTCCCATCAATCAGAATCAAATATTTTTATCTCCCTCAAGAGATCAGATTTTCTAGTATTTAGAGGTTATTAGTTTATTCTAACCCAAACACAGCACAGCTGACAACATTTTCACTGTCGTGTGATTGTTGCTGTTAATCATGTGACCACATGAGCTCATGTTTGTGTAGGCCCTCTGCCAATGGACGACATCGCAAGAATGGCTGACGAGTGCATGAAAGATGTCGATGAGGATGAGGAGGATGACAATATTGAAGATGATGAGGATCTGTTGGTAGGTGCCATTTTCAGTTTTTTGGCACTGAATGGATTACTCTAATCTTTTAGTGACTTGTGTCCAAAACGACAATTAACCCTAAAACCTTTAAGTCACTGCTGTACAGACCTGCTTCTTTTGGCAGGTGTAAATGTTACACTAACCCTCCTCCTGACTAAAGATGAAACAGTTTTAATTTTCATCTCCACGTTGGTCAGTCCAACTCGCCTCTGTCATCCCCTTTTTATAGTCGTCGTTGTGTCCGAGCAGCCAAAGCAGCCAAAGTTCTGTTGTTAGATTTGTTGTCAGTTCTGTTGCCAGTTCTGTTGTGCTCTCTGTCTTTATCCGACAGGCAGAGCTACAGGAAGTGGTGGGTGATGAGGAAAGCGAGGATGCGGTAACTGTTTCCTCCACGTCGTCTGCCACCCCTGAATCTTCTCAAGCTCAGACACCGGCGTCCCCGGAGGTGCAGGTAACAAAACAAGCTGCTCCCCGCCAGCCTCCGCCCGCCTCCGCCTGCCAAATGGCTGAAATGTATGTCTGTTCCCGGTAATAGAGAGGCACAGATATTTTCGTCCACCTACCTGCTTCTTGCTCGAGTTAATAGCTACCCTAATATTATAATTATTGTTATTATTATCATCCAGACAGTAGTTTTAACCTGACAGTGTTTGTGTTGGAGTGGATGCTCTGGAGCTAAATTGTTCCCATACTTTCTGGTACTCCTGAAGACATTCCTGCTGGCATGTTTCCTGAATGTTTGGCATGCCTTACATTTGAAAAAAAAGATAGAAAGATTTAGAGAGCTTAAAGTGAGTTTTCTCCTCCTCTACAGGGGGGTTGTGTCCTCAAAACACTGCTTTTTTTCTTTTTATTTTGCATGTTTTTTGGGTGTAATTCCTTCACCGCAGGTTGAGTGTTTGCCTGTGTCGTCTTTGTGTGTCAAGCAGCAGGAAGTGAAGCTGTCCTCAGCAGCCCCCGGCAGCCTCCAGCACACCCTGGAGGAGCGAGCCGCCATGTATAAGACGGCCCTGCAGAACGCCAAGACTGCAGGGGAGACGTCCAAAGCCAGGAGATACGACCGCGGCCTGAAGGTTGTGTTCCTTTTCGCCGTAATCCTAACAGTTTGGGACTATGAACGGGATTTCAGATGATACAATCATACGATGGGCAAATTATTTACATTTAGGAAAAACCGGCTATTAATGGCCTCCAAAGAGACTGACTGCTGATCCCCAGGCATTAAAATACGAACAGGTCCTCTGTTTTGCCTATTTAGTTTCTTAATTAAACTGCATTTGCGCACAGATCAGTTTACAAATACACAAGGGGTTTTGAGACTCTTTGCCCACATGGTGTGTTTAAGTGCTGGTGGATAGTGGGCTCATTTGAATTTAGCTATTTCTACCAAACAGGTCTGTACAGTTTGCAAGTCAAGAATCACATATGTACAGATATATTAATTTAATGAGTCCCTTCTCATGCACGTAATCATCCTCCTTTCTGTTGAAAGTTGTGCATTTAGAGGATATTAATGAGGAAATTGGGGAAGAAAAGTCTAAACATTTGGTTTTGTTTTATGAACAACTCCTTCTGGGTTACAGCCACTAAACTGCTAAACTTAAGCAACACAATCCAATGGGAATCCAGTAAATGTTTAGCCCCTATCAGGAATAAATCCCAGATTTATGTAGTTTTACAGACTTTCCCTGATACAGACTGTGATTTGTAGGAGATCTTATTTCACTGCCCCACATATTTGTCAAGCTCCTGAATAATTGTGTCACAAACTGCCTTAAACTCTCTACAGACACTGGAGTCGATGGTAGCAGCTGTGAAAAAAGGCAAGCCTGTAAATGAGGCGGAGATCCCCCCACCTGTCGCCACCGGAGCCCCCAGTGCTGCCCCTCGGCCCGCCGTCCCCCCGCGGCCTGCTCCTCCCGTGCCCTCGCCCCCTGAACCCTCTCAGCCGGAGGTCATGCCGCCCGCTGTGCCTGAGATCCTCACACCCTGCAGCGAAGAGGGGCCACCTCCCCCTGCTGACCTCTCTCAAAACAGCCGACCAGAAGGTGAGTTTAACCAGCGATCAGACGGATTGCCTCAGGACAGACACATTTTATGGAAGCGAGTTTCCTCCACAGCTCAGAAAGCCGATACTAAGAGCTCCTCAATAAGTTACTGACTACACAAAGACACCCAGGTAATCATTAAACAGTTAAAGGCACATTTAGGTTCATTTCACATTTATTCGTAGCTTATTGTTGTAGCTATGGTAACGGTTTGAAGCTTGCTGCCTCCAGCTTTTCTCTAGACTCAGAGAAACCGTATACCTTATTTTATTTTACCAAAGACTGAAGACTCAAGATATAAAACAACGTTTTGGAGAGATTAACTCCATTGTGGAAAATTGGCTGACAAACCAAATCAAATCCTTAAAAACAGACACTGAGACGTTTGACTGTCTGGGTACTCCCCCTCACATTCTACGTGTGTGTGTGCTGTACACACTGGAGTCGGCAGCCACATTCAGGAGAAGCAAACACAGATGCTGCTAGCTGATTTCTGTCCTCAAAGACTAAAACGGCACTCAAACACGTGATTTACAGCACAGATGAAACCACAGCGTCGTCAGAAAAGCCTCCCAGCTGGTTTGTTAGTGCTGTTTCCAAAAGGAAAGGCCAGCATTTCATCAACTTTAATGGGAAAAATAGAAGGATGATTCTTTAGGACGTGACAATACCTTAATTAGCTTTTTCGTATTAATTAGATAAGCTGATTGGTCTGGGAGCATCCTTTACCTGTTCTCCAGCACAGTGACAGAAATGTTGGCCTGAAATGGTTTAAATCTTTGGATCTAGATCCTGATGAGCTGTTTGCGCTTTCCAAATGATTATATAAATATGTCCAGCAGAGAGCAGTGGTTTTTACATTTTTTCCATCAGAGTTTCATGATCAAATACTGAATTCAGTCAGAGACAATAGAAAAACAATCACCCACAGCATTATTCATCTAAACGTATTTTTCTTACATTTCAGCACACTCCTCTGAGTTTTTTTCTCCTCGTTCTGTTTTTTTATTTTTTTTTTATTGGAGGCTAAGTGGGCGTATTCCAGCCTCTCATACCTGATGAAAGAGGCCTTTCACTGGGATAATTGTTGCTTGTTTTGTCCTGGAAACCCACAGCGAGGGAGGCGACCAGGACGATGCTGTTGGAGAAGCAGAAGGAGTACAAGCAGGCTGCTCTGGCCGCAAAGAAGACGGGGGACATGGAGCGAGCAAAGCTTTTCTTTAAGACCAGCAAGGTGAGTTAAAACTGTGTCCCCGGGCTGCCTCTTTGAAGATAAGTCTGTTTTTTGGTGTTTTCTCGTCTTTTCAGCACAGGGTTTGGAAACATGTGATATTCAGCTCAGTTTTTCTCCTAATGGTTAGTTTTTATACAGACACTGCTGAGTGGGACTTAGGAATTCATTTGATATTCAGGTTAAAGATGTTGGCTTGTCCTTATTTGTTGGTCTGTTTTGGGCATGTTTCTGCGTCTTCTGGCAGAGGGATTCCTCTCAGAGGAATGTGAAACATGCCCGGCATGCAGATGCTGACAAGAGCATCATTCTAGCTGTTTTTTTTCTCTGTGTATTTTTCATTGTGTGCAGCGGTTCGATGCGGTGATCGAGGCTTTGGAGAAAGGGCAAGACGTCGACCTCAGTGGCCTTCCCCCACCTCCAGATCAGGGTCAGGAACAGTGAAATGGAATGACACTTTTTAGTTTGTGTTCGACTGGAAACATCAGCATGCAATGCAGAACACATATTTATGCATAAAGACAGTAAAACATGCACACAGAAGCCCATCCTACGTCTATCCCTGACCCCAAAACAAAAGACAAAACTTCACCCCCTAACAACAAATGAGTCAAAAGATTTTTCAAACTAGTTTTCAATAAAATGTTTGAGAAAATAACTGAACACCGCAAATAAGAAGTCTCACTTTAACTGTTGTCTGAACAAATGGCCGTCTCAGAATTGCCAACCAGGAACAGACTGAAAAGCTGAAAAGAGGTGTCATGTTCTGGAAACTTCTCACATTTTCCTTTCTTTGGTAAATGGTGCTGAGGGCTGATATCGAGAGGGAGAATCCAAACTGGGACCTTTCTCTAGCTGCAGTTTCTGTTTTTAAACCCTTTTCAGGCGGATGTTTTGGTGGGCAGCTCAGTTTATTGTCATGGTAACGGCCTCTTCTAGGTCCATCAGCCATGGGAGGTTTCTGAAGTATTTTGGTATTTCTCCACCACCAAACGTAGTAAAAGGAGTCACTTCATGTTGCCTTTGCTTCCTGTTTGAGCCAACGCTGGTTTTTACGCTGCAGGGAGCGACTCGTCCTCCGGACAGAACACGCCGGTCACCTCGCCCACGGCTGCAGCTCCAGGTAGAAACCAGTTCATCCTTTTTCAGCCTCACAAACAGAAAGAACACAGCATGCAACGTTTTGTCTGACTGCGTAGGTCCCCTCTCATTGGTCTGTTTGTCTAATCAGCGAGTGGATGCTGCGTCCCACAGCCTGACGCTTTTCTGTACTTCTGAAGTTGTGTTGCTTATTAAACATTTGATGTCATCATCAGCAGATCCTACTATAAGCACGCGTCAAATACGTTTTCTTTTCCCTCCTTTCAGGCCCCGCAGCCCCTTCGGCCCCCAAAGACGTGCTGGAGGCCCTTGAGCAGAGGCGGGCCAAGTACGCGGAGGCGTCGGCTCAGGCCAGAGCCGCCGGGGACGACCGCAAGGCCCGCATGCACGACCGCATCGCCAAGGTACGACACGCCGGGAGCTGAGAGACCGGCTGTCTGTTCGGGGTTTACGCGGAGGGGAATGGCTGAGAGCTAAAGCCTCTTCGACCCTCTCCTGCAGCAGTACCAGGGCGCCATCCGAGCGCACAAAGCGGGGAAAGCCGTCCAATTCGACGAGCTGCCCGTCCCTCCCGGTGAGGACCGCGCGCCAGCGTCTCAGGCCTGTGTTTGCGTGTCGCCCAGCCCCAGAGTTCACGCTTGGCGGTTTCCCCCTCCAGGCTTTCCCCCCATCCCCGGTCAGACGGCGGCGGCGGCCGAGCGGGGCTTCATCGCCGCCCTGGAGACGGCCAGCGAGCTGGCCGCCGCCGACACGGCGGAGGGAGGCGGTGACGAAGAGGAGGAGAAAGAGGAAGAGGTGGGCCACCAGCTAATCGTAACATCTCGTTCACGTTCAAGTGGAGAAGTTGCTGACGCAATTCGTCTTTTGCTTGTCGAAGCCCGCTGCTCCGGAAAAGCCGAAGAAGCCCCTGCTGGACGCTCCCAGCGCGGGTCCAGGCCGTAAGAGGTCTCCCTCAGCCTCGCCGGACAGAGCAGCCCAGAGGGAGCAGCTCTCACCAGCAGGTCAGCCTGAAACCAGTCACAGCCTACCTGAGGCACCACAGTGGTCCTCTGCTGGTCCTCCAGTTCTCAGCCGGGCCTCATTCACCTGTGTGTGGTTCTCAGGACGTTAATAATGGTGACACATTAAAGGCCTCGTTTAGAAGGAATCTTGTGTCACGGCTGGCGCAAATCGGTTTATTTTTCTACAGCTGAATAACTTCAGCTGCGGATGGCTCATGTTAAAAATGTTTTCTAGAAGCTGAGCTAAAGGTTTCAGGGGTCGTAGCATCAGCTTTATCTCCCTCCACACGCAGCGCTTCAGCAGCTGGAGCTCCTGGAGGCTCGGAAGAAGCAGTACCTGAAGGCGGCCCTGCAGGCCAAGCAGAAGAACGATGTGGAGCAGGCCAAGGCGCTGCTGCGCACCGCCAAGGGCCTGGAGCCCCTGATCGAGGCCGCGCGCAGCGGGAAGGCGGTGGACATCAGCACGGTGAGCCCGGCCGCACGCCGCCGCCGGAAAAACCGAGCAGCGGCTGACCTTTGACCTCTTCTCTGCACCAAGATGCCGTCGCCCCCCGGAGACGAGGAGGACGACTTCATCCTGGTCCACCACAGCGACGTGCAGCTCTCCGAGAAAGCCGAGCAGGTTTACACGCAGCTGGCAAAGATCCTGAAGGAGCAGCACGAGGTAAACCAGCAGAGCTGGAGGCCGGGCCTCCAATGTCAGAACATAGGCCCCACGCTCATTTTTAAAAATATTTGATTAAATCTGAGAGGCAATGCGGAGGAATCTGACTTTCTGTGTTGTCCGTCTCCCTCTGACTTTTCCTTTCAGAAATGTTTGACTTATTCCAAGCAGTTCACACATCTGGGCAACGTCGCAGAAACAACAAAGTAGGCGTCCTCCCCCCGCTCCCACTTTAAAAGGCGCCGGTGCTTTTCACCAGAGCGCCCCCCCCCCCCACCCGTTTGTTTCAGGTTTGAGAAAATGGCAGAAAGCTGTAAGAAGAGCATGGAGGTGCTGAAGCTGGCCCAGTCCAGAGCTCTGCCCCCACCCAAGCACCACTTTGAGGAGAGGAGCTTCCGCACCGTCAGGTTGGACCTTTTTCCTGTTGGAAAATGTGTTTGTTATAATGTGAAATCTTTATTTTCTTCACCAAACTGCGGACCTCATTATTTTGAAGAACGTAGGGAAAAATCCTCTCTGGGACTAAAACAAACTGCATTTTCTACGACTTCACCTTCTGGCTTTCCGTCCTGTGCTGCTTACGACCCCAAAACGTGCAACTCTGTTTCTTTCCCTCTGCCCTCCAGAATATTTCCAGACCTGAGCAGCACCGACATGGTCGTCATCGTGGTGAAAGGGATGAACCTCCCGGCCCCCAGTGGTAAGAAGCCGGCCTTTAAATACCTTTAAGCCAGTTTGAGTTTCGGCTTTAAACCTGAAAAAAATGTTTCTGTTTCTTCTCTGTGATGAACTTCCTCTTGAAGGGATCCAACCTAACGACCTGGATGCCTACATCAAGTTTGAGTTCCCCTACCCCAGCACGGTAAGACCCTGGTCTGTGGCCCGCGTGGGCTTCAGGGCCCGTTACTCAGAGCGCTGACGTTTTGTGTTTGTGTTCAGGAGCAGCCGCAGAGACACAAAACAGCCGTCATCAAGAACACCAACTCCCCAGGTGAGAGCCCCCCCACCACCACCCCCCCACGGAGGTGTCCGGCTCCTCAGGGCTGCTTCTGAGGGTGAACCAGTCCCGATGAGTCCCTCTGTGTGTTTTTCCAGAGTACAACCAGAGCTTCACGCTGACCATTAACCGGAACCACCGGGGCTTCAGGAGGGTGGTGACGTCTAAAGGCCTCAAACTGGAGCTGCTGCACAAAGGGTGAGCCCAGGGCCCCGGACCGGCCCCAGACGGGCCCGGGGCAGGCCGAGTGCCCTTTATTTTTTTTATTTTTAATGTGGATCAGTTTTACCAGAACAGGCCAAAGTGGAGAGAAGAGACTGAGGGTTGACTGACTGTCTGGAAAAACCAACACAAAGCTGTTTAAGCACCTTTTGTTTCTGTAAAACACACAAGGCCGTCCCTGCGGTGCGTTCAGGGGCTGTTTGCTGCCACCAGGAGACCCACGAAGGGTCTCTGGCTCTGTCCCTTAAATATTCAGGAGGAGTCTTTGAAAAGGTCAAAACGGTTCCCTCACCAGCGGAATGAAAAAGACTAAACTGAACTGAGCTGCTTTTCTGAAGCCGTTCTGATGTCCCCCGCTGTCCCTCAGGGGTTTCCTGCGGAGCGACAAGCCGGTGGGGACGGCGCTGGTGAAGCTGGAGAAGCTGGAGTCGCAGAGCGAAATCCGGGAGATCGTGGAGGTCAGCGGCGGGCAGAGCGGGGGGGCGAGCGGCCGGAGACCCGGGCGTGTGACGGCCTGTGTTTCACTGTGTTTCAGGTGATGGACGGCCGGAAGCCCACGGGGGGCCGCGTGGAGGTGAAGGTGCGGCTGCGGGAGCCCCTGAGCGGTCAGGACGTCCAGACCTGCTCCGAGCGCTGGCTGGTCATCGACCCGTCACAGGTGAGCCGAGCCCCCCCCCCCCGCCAGAAGAGGAGGAAGTGTCTGATTATCTGTTCTGTCCCGTCCTCCTTTAAAGGGTCTCCTTTAGATTATTCTGCCAAATGAAGCATGGATCACAAGGAAAAGGTAGCAGACCGTCTTCCCTCTGTAAGTTTTCCACGTGGAAGAAAGCCGATGCTTTTCTGGCTGATTCCTTCTTCCCGTTTCCAGACGCCTCAATCAGAAACACTCAAGAGGCCGAGGAAGTTTGGGGTCCGTCCCAAACTGAAGCCGACTTTGATCCGTTAAGACTTTTGCACATTTGCACGACACGCGTCCACCAGGAGGAGACATTTCACTTTGGGCCCAGTCGGAGGAGCAGTGGGGGTCAGCGGGGGGCCGGCGGGCTCCTGGAGGACAGCAGTGGCCTCTGCTCATGAGGAGGGGCTCAGAGCGGAGCCCCCCCCCGGTCTGCTGCAGGCCTTAACTTTAGATAATATATCAGCCAACGTGTGGAGCTCCCTCCTGCTGTACGGCCCGACCCGCACCTATGCACTAACACCAAAGTAATCCCAGTGGCTGTAAGATCCCGTTCATCTGAAACCGCCTTTAGCTGCCAAACCCATAAACCACCCAGAGGCCCGCCTGTACGTGCTCAGAGTTTTCACTGCTTTCAGGTAGACGTTTTACAGGCGGAAGCCGAGAAATGATGATGCTGCACGCGGTGGGACCGGGTGACTGTTCTCCCTTTTGATGCCCCCCCCCCCCCCCCGGGAATCCTGCAGGTAGCTGAGCTTTTGGGTGGAAGGCGGTGGGGTCCATCAGGCTCACAGCTTTTAATATTTGGCACAAAACGTTTACGTGTTCTGAACGATTCTCAACTATTGTCCCACTCTGAAGCCGCCTGTGTGGGGGGGGGGCGCTCCGTTCAGACTGCTGCTGAAACGGTCTCAGCAGGAACGTGCAAAGACGTGTCAAACTATGCATCCGTGTTTTAAAGGGCCAGTTCACCCAAAAGACAAGAAAATAAGCTTCCCAGGCCAAGTTTGGCTCATCGTTAAAGTAAAGGTGATGAACGTGTTTGCAGCTTGTTTTAAAGCCTTTGAGTGAACTGAGTCTTTAGAGCCCTAATGTGTGAATCCCACCCTCAGCACTCGCCACTCTGGTCATGACATTTCTGTTTTAGTTTTCTCTGAGCTAAAGAAAAGCGACTGTTAGTTTTGTGTACGACTTTTAGTCCAGATTAAAGTAAAAATCACCTTTTTACCCCTCAATTAATCTGTTTGGATCATGTTTACAAGAATCCTTGATGTTAATATTCAAAGAAAATCTAAGCTCCAAAATGACGTGTAACACTGAACCTGCTGATCATGCTTAAAATTAAAGAGGTTTTCTTCACGGTCAGTTTCTGTTCATGAAAAGAAAAAACTGAAACTGAAGTCATCTCCGTTTTCTATAAGTCTTTATTTTACATATACTACAGTTTTGTTGAGTTTTTTGGAATAAAGACCCATGTCATGACATTTGTAGTGTAAAGGTAAACAAAAACATACTTTTTTTTTGGCTTTTCAAACAATTTTGAAAAGAAACAAAAAAAAGACAAAAGCCAGTCGAAGAGCACGTGTCCCCGACACAGAGGAGCTGCGTCTCTCAGTCTCAGTCGTCAGCTGAGTACAAAACAAAGGCTACTTTATCTGACTAATTGCACCGTTTTGCTTTTTTTTGTTTTGTTTTTGGACTTCAGATATATTGCACATGTAAGACGATGCCAAAACGAGACAGAAAAGCCGGAGTCAGAGGAATAAAAACAAACGGGTCTTTTGGTGCTGGCTGCGGGCGACATCACACCGGGGTCACAGTGACGACGTCCGTGGAACGATCACAGTAATCCGCCCCGGAGGCGCTGACCTTTGACCCCGCGCTGAGCCTGGCTTTGCTACAGGAGCTCTGTCGGTGGTCGAGGCTGCGAAATAAACAAACAGAAACTGCCTACAGGTCTGATTTAAGGTGGAAGCGTCGGCTCTTCTGCAGCGTTTGTGTGATTGTCAGATCCCAACTTTAGATAAGATTGTTTCCTGTGACGAGACCTCTCAGGCTTCTGTTTGCACGATTAGAGATGAAGACGTCAGCGTAAAGGTCTGTACAGAGCTTTTTGACATGATGGGTGATATATATACTTATATATATATATATATTTCTATTATTTTTTTGTTTTTGTTTTTTTAATGTTGCGACAGGAATACATTCGTTGGTTTCTTCTCCAGGTCCATGTTGCTGACGGAGGGCGAGGTCCCGAGCGGGCACATTTACTCTACCAGCTGAGGCTCCTCAAACGCATCGTCAGAGTCCGTGTTTAAGGGCTTTGGAAGGGTGCAGGAAACGTGCGACGAGTTACATTCAGCCCCGGCTCCACAGACGCTGGCCGCCTCCGTGCTGCTGCAGGAACAGCTCGCCTCCGCTCCCGTAAATGGCTTAGAATCCAGTGCACGGCGTCTGCAATGTCATTATATATACTGTATATATTTATACATCTACACCACAGTTCTTCTCTCTGTGTGATGAGGACCAAACTAGGACGAGATGCTGCCGAGGAAACAGAAGACTTCAGAACCGATTTCCCTTTTTCCCGTTTTCACAGCTTTATGTTTGGACTGTTTGGAGATTTTCATAAAGCATTGGAACCTTTCCCCCCCCTAACGGTCAGAGTGAGTGGTGTTTATTTCACAGGGCGTCAGTCGGAGCGGGCGGGAAAAACTGGGAGATCTGGCTACAGATGACTCTCGATATGAAGAATAACCGTTCTGCTTAGAAAACTATTTACAGGTCGATGCGGCGGCCCGAGACGTAAAGCATTTGGTGTTTGATGAGTAAAGCTCAAGAAGTGAAGCCAAGAGTTTTTTTTTTTCTTCTTCATTGATGATTCTCTGCTGCAGGCACTGAACAAAACCCTAAATCTCCACACGGAGGCGTCTCCCTCCTCTTCTGATCAGAGGGTGTTTTTTCCCCCCCTCCAACATTAAATCCAACCTCCCGCTGATGGATGTGCACCTCCTTTGCAACGGCATCCATGCTACACAGAGGCAACTTTTACCCAGAGTTCATAGCTTCGGGGCCTCCTGCTGCCACAGTGATATGAGAGTGACGTCCAATGAGAGGCCGGGAAGCCGACGGGTCCGTCCAGATACCCACACTCCCGCTTTTGAGCCCTCCGTTTTTAGCTGAATCCGGCCCCTCGGATGTTGTGTCCGATGCTTTTAAACTGGTCTGGCTGTGGGCGGGCGTGTCGCCGGTGTGGGTATCGGGGGACGTGGCCGGCCCCCGCGGGCCCCGGTATCCGGCTGGACAGACAGTGGGCAGATGCATAGGTTTGACTTGAGGAGCTACCCCGCCCGGCGCGGCACAGTTTTCGGGCTCTTTTTGAGGTGGAAATGGTCGGAGAGGGAGATGCTGGAGGGGGCGGACGTGGGAGCGAGTGGTTGTCGGGGGTCGGGACGCGCTTTTAGGAGATGATCTCCAGGATGTAGAAGACCAGCTCCATGACCACGGGCCCTTCGCTCAGCTGGCAGGCGCCGCCGTGGATGACGGGGATCAGGGCGCTGTCCAGGTCGCTCAGGTACTGCGGCAGCAGGGGCTGGCCGTTGCTGCCCGCCAGGTAACCCACCTGTCACAGACACACGGGTTACACACGCCGACCTGACCCCCCCGGTGAGGCTCGGGGCCGGGAAACTAGGCGGCGCTCTACCTGGTCAGAGTCCAGGGTGACCCGCAGGCCCAGCTTGGCCATGCCGTCCTCCTTCAGCAGCTTGAGGTGGGGGCACAGCGCCATGCAGAAAGCTCTGGCCACGTTCTCCGTCAGCCGGCTGTGGTCGGCCGGGTCGCTCAGGCCGCCGGGCTGGTCCTCGCTCTGGAGGAAGAACACCTGAGGGAAGCAGAGGAACACTCCTCTGAACATCTGGGACTGAGCGGGGGGAGTGAAAACAGCAGGTTGTTTGGACTAGGCTCGATCCGATATTTGGATCGGATCGTTCGCCGATATTCTCAAAAAAATGCGTATCGGCCAGCATGAGAAAATGCAGATCCAGACTCCTGATCCAGTTTTTTTTTTAAAATCTGATCCTGCATGGGCGTTAGCATCTCCAAACCCACAGGTCTGTGTCCTAACCATTAAGTTGTTATAAGAGTAAATCCCTGTTCAACATGAGTCTGACTAAGTAAGTAGGCTAAATAACTTTAAACTTTAATACATCCTCTGATAGGCCGGGTTTGGATCGGAAGTGCAAAAAGCTGGATGGGGACATCACTAGTTTGGACACTACACAGTGCTTAAAACGGGATAAGCGCACTGTGTTTGATCAGGTAAATAATCGGGTCCAATAAAACCCGACTAAAAGTAATACCTAGCAGAAACCACAATAAGCCCACAGGGTGTCAGACTGGAGCCAAAGGACAAGAAAAGAAAGCTGATTCTCAGTAATCAGCGACTGGGTCGTGCTGTGGGCCGCTCCGGTTAATAGAGCTGCCGCCTGGTGGGAGGGGGGTCAACAGCTCCCAGCGGGGGGTCCTGTGAGGCCCGGGCGGCCTGCTTTTCTTCCTGATCTCTAAACGGAGCAGAGCGAGTACCTCGGTCCAGCGGATGACTTTGCCATTCGCTTTGAACTCCGAGCCGTGGAAGATCTTCACGCTGGTGATGGACTCCATGGATTTCCCGTCGATCGGGCTGATGACGCTGAGGAGAGGGGGGGGGGAAATGTTACAAACACAGCTGGTCAGTCCAGACAGATGACCCTAACTGGAACCGGCACATATATAAACATAAAAAAAAAAATGGAAAGATGGCTGCAGACGGCCGATACAGAAACAATTTAATTAGATGTAAATGAAGGATGTCAGTCACATTTAAACCATCAGACTGCTGGAACTCAAAGGCATTGGCCTGGTGGCCCCACAGTGTCCAGTAATCAGTCGTCCAATAGGCGCGCTCCGCCTCACCCCTTGTTGAAGTTATGGTCGTCCTCCGTCCACTGGATGTGGACGAGCTCCTGGTTCTCCTCCTGGTCGGCCTTGCCGCACGTGATGGTGAAGTCTTTCATGTCCCTCAGGGCTTGCCGTAGAGAGTCCATGGTCTCGGCTGTGATCTGGATCATCACACCGTCTTTAAAGTGTAAAAGCATCATCGTGGTTAAAGCTGAAAAACGGCGTCAGCCTAAAAACCACAGCGGGGGATTTCATTAAAAATACCAAACTAAGATCAGTTTAATCGTCAGGAGGCTGGATTGGCTCATTCAACTTGATCAGATCATTCATACGAGCACCTCATTCACTGGATCTCCTACATGGGTTCATTCACTTAGGTCGAATTTAACTGCATGTGGTAGTCTGTCAAAATTCGATTTGCTCATGTTGAATTAAATAATATCACATTGGCTCTGGGTTTTATGGACATGCAGGAAATAAAGGACAAAAGGGCAGCTAATTGTAAACGTTCTGTGTTTGGATTCAAGCTGCGAGCAGCTGAAGACTCTTTCTCCACATCTTTTTGTGTTGTGTACGGGACGAAAATTCTACAGGACAGAACTTCTTTCTGGACGAAAAACAGAAAACTTCCTCATTTTTTTCTTCACGTAGCACGAACGTCCTCACCTTCCACGATGCTGGTTTTGGCCAAATAGCCGGACGAGGCTTTCAAAGCACCGCTGAACACAAAGAAACAGGCTCCAGTGACTGAGGAAACAGACGAGAGTTATTTTTAAAAAAATCATAATTTTCACACAACCACCTCAGGAGGTTTGTTTTTCTGGCAAACAGACAAAACAAACAGAGTGACCCTCAGCAGGAAGGAGCCTTGCAGACAGCCCGCTGGGCATAAAACTACCCACTGACAGGAGGCCCAGTGGCCGTGGGTGTGAGGAGTGTGCTGGTGTGGGCACCTTTGCGCGGCTGGTGGTGGATGCTGATGGCCTGGGTCTGGTAGTTCCCGTCGTCGTTCTGGACACACACCAAGTGGGAGTCAGCCCGGTCGTTGAAGCCCGCCCCCATGGCCAGCACGTGCTCGTTGGACTTGTTCATGGCCTTCATCAGCTGCAAACAAGCGAGACACAGCGGGACTGAGTGGGTGGGCCTTTCGGGGGGGAACTGGGACGGTGGGCAGGAAGAGGCTGCCTGCTTAGGCCTAATGGCAGTGGGCTTATGGGTCTGGGACTCAGGCTAAACGGGGCAGCTGAGAGATCCGTCTGCCTGGCCAGTCATTTTCTGGACCGCTTAGTCTCCCGTCTCCTCTGTGAAGGCGTCCTGTGCACGTCAGGACTAAAAACGCAGAATCTGGAGGGCTTAAACCGCTCGCCGTGTTGATCATAAACCCGTCATGATGGAGAAGAAACGCCGAAAGCTGACTAAAGCTGACACTTAAACCCATCGCTTTGCTCTCAGTGTCACCGCACAAAACATAAGAACTGTTTTTTTTTTAAGCTGCAGACTTAAAAACTCCCAAAAGCTCATGAATGAACTTCCAGCCGCTCCGACTCCTTTGTTCTTTGATCGGTTCAGATGTGCCAGGTGTTTTTCCTCATTGTTGTTGCTTTTGTGCGTTTCCTGAATGTGCAAGTGAAGCTTTCCCTCAGAGCTTATCTCAGCGTAGTGTTTTTTAGTTTTTTTAAACGGTGTGATGTGTGATGGCAGACCCTCACCTCATCATAGCGGTTGCTGGGGATCTTGATGCTGGTCTTCCTCACCTCCATGTCCACGACCAGCCCTTTCACCACCGGCAGAGTGTACTGGTAGTTACGGAAGTCCTGTGACGCCATTTAAAAACCTCCCGTTAGACGACAGCGTCCCAACTTAAACATGTTCTGGCCGAGAAGAGGACGAGGCCAAAGGGCACTTACTGCGAGCAGATTCATGATGGTGTGGCCCGTCTCCCCGAAGAGAGGCTTCCGGAAGCGGACGCTGAACAGCGGACACGGGTAAACTGCAAACAGAACACGGTTATCGCTAAGGCGCTGCTCAGCCGCCGCTCTGTTTGTTGGCTGAACGGGAGCTTTGGGATTTTCAGGGTCTTTAAGATATTTTCCCTTTTTACAAGCTCATGTCCGTTTTGACGCTTCTCTTCATTAAAAAACAGCAGAAGAAATGAGCCAGAGGACATGAAACTGTGTTTGCCAGGTTAAGGAAGAAAACCACACATGAGAAACATGGCTGCTGCCTATTTTTAACCTTATCTAAGCCACCAGTGGGGTGGATGGGGGTGGGGATTGGGTCTAACTCCCATTAAGACTAAAAATAAAAAAACTTCCCGGCTTCTTTTTGCCCCTCAGGAGCTGACCACGAGCACAGGTCTCTTTGGAAGAGGTGTGGGTGTGCAGTTTCTGTGGCGGACTCCTTTCATGGTAAAGCTAACATTTTTGTGTCGAAAAGCTCTGAAAGAATGTCTTTGTTAATGTATTCGATCCATACTTGCTGGATGAAGGCAAGAGGATTAGGCTAGCCAGGCAGCGCTGGCAGCTCTGGCTGTGAAGGATTTGGTGGAGAAGCGCCTCTGATAAATCTGCACACAAGACTTCCTGATTAATGTGTCACGCAGGGGGACAAATATGAGAGCGGGCTGCTGTGATATCTTCAGCCTTTCTATGAAAGAGCTCAGATAAGCTCCGTAAAGCAGACTGGAACTTTACCTCAATAAATCCTTATGTTCAAAGAAATATTTTGTTGACGTTTGACCCAATTTACTCCTCAAAACACAGCGGGAAACCCATAAAGGCTAAACAGGAAAAGATTAAACTGAGCAGTGAAATACAAAGCGCAGAACTCCTGAAATGTGTTTTGCAGCTCTCGGCCACAACCTGAAAATCGGCTTTTTGCTTTGGGTGTTTAGCCCTAGGCCTCTCTGCTTTGATTTAGGGTGATTTTTGGTTTTATGGCGCTTTTTCTTTTTGTGCTTTTCAAGATGGAAACAAGTTCCTGAAGAGCTGCAGATTCACAGAGCACATAAATTAAATCCACATAATCATAATTATCTTCTTGTTTTTTTCTTTACATTGGCTCACATCTGGTCTGACCCCTCCATATCTTTTGACAAAAATCGGGGCTCCGGTGTACTCCGTCTTCCCCCAAAATGTCTTCTTGTGTCTCCGTTATGAGGACACCAAATTGAACTGCCCGTGTGACTCACATCGGTACTCTGCTCCGAGCCGCAGCATGAGCCGAATGGGGAAGACCTTCGCCCACGGCGTCTCCCACTTCTGAATGAGGATGCCGAAGAGGTAGGGCGGGTTGGGCAGCAGCAGGTCCTGCAGCGACTGGAAGGAAGGGCTGATGTAGAGGAAGCCACCGTGCTCTTTGCTGCCCAGGAAGCTCTGCGTGAAGAAGGAGTGGCTCAGGTGGCTCAGCACATTGCCTGTAGAGGAGGAGAGTAGAGGAACATATACATACAGATAAATAGTCATACAGATGTAATAGAGGAGAAGTGACCAGGAGGAGACGAGGAGGATTTTGTAATTACAGAAGAAATGTGCGGCAGAGGGCTGGTGAGGAGGAAAGCTGTGATCTAATCTGTTTTCAGGAACATAGATACAATTATGTGACGGAAATTACACTTTAAAATGATGACATGAAAGAGTGGAATTTGAACAAATGAGCAGCACTGATAGAAAAAGGAGATGGAAATCACAAGTAATCCAAGGTTTTCCTGCTATCACCCAATATTGTGAATCGAGACTCCTGTTCAGATTTTGTTATGTTCTGCAAGGACGTGATGAAACCCAAAGGGGGTTGTCATTGTCGGCCGGCAGAGCCGTGGCTTCAGACAGCACAAACAAATGAAACCAAACGGCAGGTAAAAACGCTCTGAGCTTTGGACATGCTAGAGCCAGCACTTCTCCCCACGGCCTGACAAACCCCAACTTAATCAAGAACGACAGGCGCAATATGGCCGCCTTCCACCGGCATGAAAGCGTCCCGGTGTGAATGTGAAATGAGGAAAGGCCTGAAGGGAGCCAGCCATCACAGTCAGGAGATAATACGGGTCTCTGCTCTGCGGCATATGGAGGTGGTGTCACGCGGGGAGGGTGGCGCCCTGGCAGCGGGACGCTAATGTTTGGACTATTTTTCACGGAGCAGACGCGGTGGCGGGCGGCAGTAACCTGGTTTCCAAATAAAGCCGGTTTGTCTCTGTGGAAAAGTACAGCTCAGACAGTTTCCCGGCGTATTATTATTCATGGCTTCTGAAATTTTGTGTGCAGCGGCTGAATGAAACCAAGGGGCCTGACCCCGCGGACCTCCAGACAGAACTACTAATGAGCCGCTGTCTCTGAAAATGGCCCACGGTGGATTAGTTTCGGAGCGGCTCCCCTGGCGGAGCTGAGCGATTTGTTCTCACCACTGAGGGCCTCCTGGTAGAGCTGCACAAAGTGAGTGAACACGTCCTTGGGGACGGTCTTCTCGTCAGGCAGACACTGGAGCAGGACGACCACCTCCGCCTGGCCCACGGCGTGCATGCCCTTTGTCGTCACATACCAGCACTTCCTGTTGACGTCTGTCCACAGAGGGAGAGAGAAAGCGAGAGAGGGCTTAGACGCCACCTCCCACCGGAGACTCACACGCTGTGCGTTTCACGGTCGTTTTACATGAGTCATCCTCAGTGACAGTTTTACATAGAAAGCAGACGTCTAAACGGGTCGGACTGAAAAACACATTTGTAACACTTAAACTCTGTATAGACATCAAAGGCATGTCTGTGGACCTTTCATTTCAAAGAGAAACTCAATCTCAATCGCTCTGAAAGTATTCTGCTTCAGTTTGGGAGGATATCTACTACATATGCAGACCAGGAATCCTCTTCTGTGCACACGGAGAGTTAAACGGTCCATAGTTGAAATACACCCTCTTTTTTCTGGTCCATTTTTAATCCTCTAATATACCGGCAACAACAATCAAGTCAGGGAACAGACACAAGCTTTAAGGATGCTCCAATAAGAAGCTAAACTAAGTCCTAAATAACTCAACATGCATTACAGAGTTCTCCCATTAAGACGGTGTCTGACAGTAAACGACTAAAGATTTTATTTTGGTCATTTGTTTACAAGGTCCCCTTTTTTTCTGCTCACAGGAGGATTAACATTGTCAAAGTCAAGGCCCCTGGGCCACATAAAGGCAAATTGCATCTGGCCCAAAAGATAATGTTGTCTATCTGTTAGAGCTGTCCCGTGGGTAGTTTGTATGTGCGCCACTGGTACTACAAATCCCATAAAGTGTTCTAATACTGGGACCTTGGCATGAAAGTAAATGGGTGAAACTTTTTGTCTCTACCAATAAATGAGCATCTTATGAGCTCCTTTCTATCAGGACAATAATGTTGTGCCCCCAAATCGGTGCTCTTTGTGCCACCAACACAACTCACAGTTCACCAGCTTGACCATGGCGAGCAGGTTAGCATTGAGCACGAAGACCAGCGGGTCTGGCCCCCCCTCCTCCAGCTGCTGCATGAGGACGATCTCTGACGGCCTTTCCTCCACCGCGTAATCTGCGGGCGGGTTGAAGAGCAGAGGGAGAGGCAGGAGGAGGGAAGAGTCAACGTAAAAGTGGGTGAAAGAAGGAAAGAGCAGTGGATGACACGCAGAAATGTAAGAGAAGGGAGGGGGGAATGATGGTGGTGGAGGAGATTTCAGTGAGGCAGATTAAGAAAATAGCTACCAAAAGACATTTAAACAACTGGAAATCCAGCTCATTATTTATATTGGACCAAAACATTGCTGCTATCCTTGTTGGCAGTGGGTGATCAAACATGAGCGGTGACTAAAAGCACATGAGCAACGCACTAAACAAAAACAAACGGCAGCAATGGGGAGGCGGCAGAATGGTGAGGATGAAGGCAAGCACCTGTGATGTGGCCTCCCGTACCTCCTTTGACTCCGGTGGAGATGAGGATGGGAGGGAGCCCGTCCTCCGGGATCAGACTGAGCGAGCTGCCCACGGGGCTGCCCACCGGGGCAGTCGGGGTCTGGGCCGCCTGAGGAGTGGAGAGGAGGGGCGGAGGGGGGTGGGGTTAGATGTACTGTAGGTTATAAGACACAGGGAGGTGTCACAATACAGAGACAGCACAATGGGACACTCATGGCTGTATGGCAACAGGACCATCAGTGGATTTTTGACCTCATCTTTTAGGATCAGTGGTCCTAAAACGAGCAACCACCCATGAAAAAGCCTCAAAGGACTTCATTACTGTCCAGAGATGGTTACAGCATAAATTCCAGCCATTTGATCCCCTCTTTACCCATAAATTAACATAAAAGGGGGGCAATATTACAGCATTTTGAATGAGAAATATCACATTCACTTTCACATGATATACTGTGAGTCCCCTCTCGAATCTTGTCAGCAGAACTTAATGAGCCCATCTGAGACTGAGCCATTTCAAACAGCTACTGGATCCAACGGCCACGAGTCACCCTGACAGCTGCCATCAGTGACAACACGCCACAACCACAAAAACAACAAACATCCATTTGCTATTCTGTTACTTGTTGTGACGAAAGCTGTAACACGTGAGTCACTCTTCCCGTCAAGAATTTCATTCTAATACTAAGTCCGATTCTGATTAAGCCACCGTTAAGGCTACCTTTAAACTCTGTTTACGGTACTGAAATCAGCAAGCACCACGAATCCAACAGAAGAGCTCCTTCATCCATTTGCTAAAGTGGCCCCACAAGCCAACCTACTAGCATCAGTTGAGCCTGAAAGCTTTTCCTGGGCTCACCTCTGAGGATTCGGAGGCGGCGGTTTTATTTGAATTTGCAGACACTCTCTGTGACTGAGAAGGAGCTGGGCTGGCGGCTGGAGGCTTGGAGGACTCTGCCGTGTCCCCGTTGGGTAGGACCCCATCGGCGAACCACACCCTCCTCTGCTCTCGTGAGAGGGACCCTGAATGAAAAAGTGTAAAAACCCACCATCAGTCCACAGGGTTAAAATAACTGAAGAGACAAAACTGCAGTTAGACAATAAATAAATAACTGCTGTAACTGGATAAAGAGTCGTTGTATAATGGCAAAAAATACAGTTTTAGGAGTGTCTTATAGTCTTGGTGAAGGTTGTACCCTCATTCCCGGGCTGCTTCAGGACTCCCACGGGCACCATGACGGTGGGAGGGGGAGAGCTGAGCACCCCGGAGGCCTGGGCCTGCTGCAGAGGGGGGATGGTGGAGCAGTACTCTGCTGGATTGTTGGGGTTTGGACTCTGATTGCTTGCAGTTGTTGGTGTCTCCCACGATTGAGCTGTCAGTGGCAGAAACAATATCAAGTCAATATTATGAGACATCATTTACGCGTGAATCAGGAAAACACAGGCTGTCCTCTGTAACTGTTGTCTCAGTTTTAATGGACTTTTCCAGGGCTGGCGTTCAGACTCGTTACAGTCTGAGTGAAACACAGCCTGGTTAGTATTAATTTGCTCAGTCTTGTCACGATGGCTGATGTTTCAAATGGTTTATTCATGCTGGTGAAACAATTTTTTGAGGACAATGGCTTCTAAGAATCAATGTAGCACTGACTTCTTCATGGGTTTTGAGTATGTATGTCTAACATGGACATATATGACATAATGGAAATAAAAACTGATCATTTATGAGAAGAAGCAGAGAGTTTCTGCTTAATGACGCTCACCACTTGTCAGGGCAGAATGACAGGTGACACAGACACGGGCCTCCTTCCTGTCCATGTACTCCAGCTTACACTTCAAACTGCAGCACGCTGCACAGAACACCTTCAAAATAAGGCAGACACAGAGATGCATCACTGGTGCAGCAGTCCTGCAGGTGAAAAGAATGCCCAACCCGTCTCACATCATCCACAGATTCCAAATAAAAACATCCCCCTTCACAAAGACTGAATTCCTGAACTTTGACAAGGCTGCAATTTTTAGTGTTTCAGCACCTCGTTAATCACACTCAGACGGACGTATTAAGAGTGGATCCTTTTCATTTCAGCTCCCAAACACATCAGGGCCTAACTGCCAGGTGGATCGGCGGGCGCTGCGTCTTTTGTTCTGGTCCCAGAGCAGGTGTTAATATTACTGCAGTGCCAGCTCCTCCCAGCTCGAGTGGCAGCGTGAGAGTGTTTGTTTACCACCATGGGAAATTAAGCGGCAGTCCGGCGATTTTCCAGTGCAGTGTCAGCGACCCCATCTTCCACTCACAGCGTCCTGCCGTGTGTGGGCGGCCGTAAAGCCGGGAAGCTATCTGCACATCCGCTGAGTCCACACGGAAACAAGCGGGTAAAGAAAAAGCACTACGGCAAAGCCTCATTAAAAGCCTCGAGGAATCACAGTCCTGATCGATGCACTTGAAATTGCGCAGGTTTGTTTATGGTTTGCTTTACCTTTTGTATGAAACGTGCAATTTATTTAAACCAGCAGTTTCACTACAAAGCTCCAGCACACAGACAGTCTACCTGATGGTGACTGGAGGACATATCCCACTTTCACTGACAGTTTTTTTTTTTTTTACCCTGTGTTCAGGAGGGCTGGCACTGTGTGGCGGCAAAATCTGTAAACTGGGTCTTTCCAAACATACTGTGCTTCAAATCCCATCTTTGCTTTTGGGTCGGCTCGTAAAGCCAGACGCCCCCGAGCTGCCCCTGAAATGCGGGTCATCGCCGCTTTTTCCCCGCTTCAGTGGCGTTACTGAAGCGGCCCCGGCGCGTCACTGACCTTGCCACAGGCCCTGCAGTGGTGCCTCCTCTTGGTGAAGGTGAACTTGACATCACATTTCATGCAGACGGGGGCCTGAGAGTCGGGCACCCACACGGGGGCCACCTCTCCCAGCGAGCTGCTGGCCTTCCTGGACAGGGCGCCCAGCTGCCCCGCCTGGAGGTCGTTGTCCGGGCTTTGCGAGGCCCTCAGAGGAGACCGGTCCCCGTTCACGCTGACCGCGGCCGGCTCGGCCCCACCGGGGGACGGGTCGGAAGGCGTGCCTCTCCGGCTGTGGTTCTCCAGGTTCTTGTTCTTGCTGGCCGCGGCCGGGCCGAGCTGGTTCTGGACCTGGCCGGACAGCAGCTGTGGGATCTGGAGCTTGAGGCTGACTGGTTGTTTCGGTCGGGCCCCTCCGTAGGGAACGCTGACCGGCTGAAGGCGGTTGTTGAGTTTTGGCTGGACGGTACTGGACCCCACTGCTCCGCCGTCACTCATCTCCTGCTTGCTCTCCTCCATTTCTTTCTCCTCAGTCACAGAATCCTCCTTGGAGGGGACAGGAGAGGGGGAGAGGTCCTCCTCCTCATTCTTCTCCTGAAGGTTAGAGCTGCTCCCACTCCCCTCCTCCAAACCATTAGGAAGGCTGCTTTTGCTCAGAGGCTGCTCTTCCTGTCCCTCTGGGACACATTCCCTTTCCTTTTCCACTAATCGGACCAAACCAGAGATGGACACACCATTCTCTTCCAAATCACACGCAACCTGAACAATTTTCACATTCACACTTTCCCCCTGCTCTTCTTCTATATTTTGTATCTGTGAACTTAAGTCCTGTAAAACTGCTTCACCGCTCTCTTCTTTAACGTTTCCCCTGTTTTGCGTCGAGAGTGCCGAATCTGAAGTGATACTTTCAGAGGGGCTTTGTTTCAGTCCTAAATCCACTTCAAAGGAAAAGTGGGAGTGAGTGACCGTGGAAGATTCGTCTCCGACTGGGGGAGGCGTCTCTCCCGGTTTGGGCTCATGATCAGAGGGAGCCGGGCGGGTGTCGGCCGGAGGACTGCTCGGCTGACCGGGGCAGCCGTTCTCCACGGCACTGCAGGCCGGGACGGGGGCAGGCGACAGGTCGTCGGTGCCCACCAGCTTGCCGATGTTAGGCTGAGGGAGGGGGGGGCTGTGGACATCTGCCGGCCTCTCCTCAGGCCGTTCGGGGCCAGGGTGTCTTTTAGGGTCAGCTACTGGAGAGGCACTGGTGGAGGAGTCGGGGAGGGTCTTAAAGGGAAGAGGACTCTCCCGGGGGCTGAGGTCTGCGTGGGCCAGCGCGGGGTTCAAAGAGAGCATGTGGGCCGGCGGGGCCAAGATCTGAGTCCACTTGGCATCAGAGAGAATTGGAGTGTCGGTCTCATCTGCAGAGATAAGAACAGTTCGCCACTTTTTATGAAAACAGAATTGATTTTGAATGAGTTTCATTTCACAGATAAGACATAAGCAACATGAACTATTAAAGTGTGTTAAAAGGGCTTGTCGTCCAACTTAAGGTTCAAAATTTAAAGTTCTAAAAAATATTGACCAAAATGACCTAATTTCTGAACCCTTTCAAGAAAAATCATATTAAAGAAATATAAATTGAGAGAAGGTGGCAGCTGGTTTAGAGATCACGAACAGCAACAAAGATAGTAAGATACGAGCTCCCAGGTTGTCAGAACTAAAACTGGCCTGAACAAACCACAGGACAAATTGAGAAATGAGGTTGGCATGGAGAGGAGAATTCGTGTGCCGATGAACAGAGAAATTTGGAGAAAGTGGGCCAAACGGCTCGCTAGCCCCTGAGAGAAATCAATCAAACCAACAAGCTGACACATTCATGTTGTGCAATACGAGTGGAAATTCTTCTAACGTGCATTTGAAATAGCTTCTCATACAGCCATGTCAGCCACTATGCAGGCCTCTTCTCCCTCTGTATGAATAAATGCTAAGCTGTTTTAGCATTCCAGCACACACACATTCTCACATTCGCAGATAATCTGCCAAGCTGGATCTCTGGCAGGGGACACAGATAATCACTCACAGCCTTAATACACACTGAACAGTCATGTGTGTGTAAATCCTCAACTTGCTTCTTTTTTTTCAAGGGAGGTTAAATCTGTAAAAGGCAGAACAAGAGTTTGAGTTTCCTCTACAATAGCAAACCTAAATCTGCACATGCAGAGCTCAGTATTGCAGTGGTTACAGTGACTAAAAATAAACTCACTGAGACACTTTCTTATTCTGTCCATTGAGGGTGAAATAAGAAGGAAAAACTCTGATCATGCACCAATTACACGTATTTAGAAAAGCCCACAGGCAACAGAAAATCCCATTAGTCACATTCACCCCCTGCCTGTCCTCGATCACCTCCTGTAAACTCTCTGAGTGGAGGCCAATTGCGTGACACCTTCTTTATTTACTAATCAATTAACAGGCAGCAAATTCCACCCTACGACATTACCTATGGCTATTTGCTCCTGTTTTCTGTGCGGAGCTCACCTTCGTTTTGCTCAAACTCGTCCAGCACCTTGTCCAGGTTGAAGGCCTCGGCCTGGAAATAATTCTCCATGAGTCAGAGAGCTCCACTCTGCCGACGGCCTTGTGAACCTAGAAGCGAGAGGAGCTTGTCGTCAGGACCAGCTTTAGTCTCCGTGGTCTGAAAACCGCCCTCTTCAACTCTTACAACGTTTGTAAAATATCCCCCGCGTCCCAGCTGTCATTGGGCAAGAGGTGGGCTACACCTGGACTGGCTGCCAGTCCATCTCAGGGCAGCACAGACACTATGAGACACGCAGCCACTCACAGTTACTCCTGCGGGGGATTTAAAGTGCCCAGTTAACCTAACATGCATGTTTTTGGACTTTGGGAGGAAGCCGGAGGACCCAGAGAGAACCCGTGCATGCACAGGGAGAACATGCAAACTGGACACTGGGAGCCGACAAGCTGTGAGGGGACGGTGCTAACCGGCACGCCATGATCCAGAGATATGAGCTTGAAATGTACCCCACAGAAAATTCTATCAAGATTATTTTCAGTATCATAATATGACAATTGCTTTTTTGATGAAGAAACAGTCCAACCTTTTAGTGCAAATCAACATGTTTTGGGAAGCTGTGCAAAATAATTTTGGGTCATTTTTCCTTTTAAAAACCTCAAATCAGAAAGTGTTTCAGCTTTAGATCAGATATTCTTCCAGAAAAGGGTGTGTGTTATCGGAAGCTCCAACACCATCTGTGTATTTCTCCTCATTGTGTGGTCTCGTTTCCTCCTCCAAAGACATTTCAAGGTAAAACCACACAGACATGATACAGTGAAACAACATGCAAATTCCTATCTCAGTCATTTAAGAGCCACAGTTCATTCTGTGAACTGTGTACTCTATAGAGTACGCTCCTCCAACACCCCAAGGGAGAGACAGCAGGTGTGGAGGAAGCGTGAGAGGAGGAGCAGAGGCCGGTATAGCGCTGGTGCCCCTCTCTGTCAGCCCTCACCTGCGCAGAGGTCCTCCTCAGCAGCCCCAGGTGGTGGTTCTTCCTCCTCTGGTGTCCTTCTTGGGTCTCACTTCACCCAGTCTGGCAAGCGCCCAGCGCCCACACCTGGGAGACACAGGGGGGGTTTAAAGACATGAGTTCTTTCTCAATTGATATGGTATAACCCAGAGGTGTGCGAGTGCTAGGCTAGTTTTATGATGAGGGTTGTGATTCATCCTGTGGCAGAAAACGGAGCCCTGCCACATACTGTTAAGAGTTTGTTAAAACTTTGACACACTTTGCTCATCCCAGCATAGGGCTGCAGTGCCTTACCCCAAAAGGTGTGGCCTTCTGCTAATCCGCCCTGCAACACCACAAAAACTGCTCAGAAAAGCCTCAGGAGACACGCCAAAGAGCCGAAGGCAGAGGCCCGCCCTCCAAACTCCCCAGGAGACAATCTGACAGATTATCTCTGGGATGCAGCAGAACGAGTTTAATCAATTTAGGCCCCATCAGGAACCCACAAGCCTGAGAGGCTTCACTGTCTGTGTCAGGCGGTACAAGACTGCTGAATTTAACGGAGGGGATCCTGATCAGCACTGGAATTCAGCGTTTTCCTCTGCGGCCGGCTCAGTAAATGCAGCGCAGTGGCTGCATTTGACATTATTTTCTAAACGTATCCCAGTGGTTTAGAAATTAGGCAGGTGGTTAAAGGGTATTGGCTTGTGGTTATGTGACCTTATTATAAGAAAGTAAAGCCAGATTAATTACTAACTGACCATTGACCACATGGAGCTCTTTTATCAGTTTATGTCATGTCACATTAATGCAGATTTCTTTTTTTTATCTCTAAACCACAAAAACAAATGACGCAGGAACCTGACGAAGACAAGACATGACAGGTATTAGTAATGAGACTTAAACAGGGTTTGATGCATTTCTATTTAACCGAAAAAGACAGTAAGAGGAATGGAGGCGTTTTACAGAGCTGGGGAGTTGACCTTGGGACCTTGAGACATTTCCACTATTCTCGAGCTAATTAATTGAGAGAATGAATCGCAAAGACGAACAGTGATTAAGATAACTGCGAGCTGTAATCAGCAAAAATTCAGTGATTGTGAACAGCCCATAACGTGCCAGGACACATCTGGATAAATGTTTGGATAAATCTTCCCCTGACAGAGCACTACATCATCTGGCTCATCGTGTGCTAACACACCCAAACCGCCATCACCCTTCTGAGCCGGACAAGGCGATCAGAGCCATGACTGGAAATCATTGAGAAATTTCCAGACTGTCCTTGCTCAGGACGAGACCTTGAAGGGGTGCGTGTGTGTGAAATGACAAACAGCTCGGGTCACTGTCGTAAAGACAAGAGCGCCCAGGGATTACACCAGAGACCAGGTCTTCTGCAGAGCAAAGGCTTCAGAGAGACGAGGAGAGTCAACACATCTCGCCTCCCGACTCCAAAATGCAGACACATGCATGATGTCAGCACTAACCGGGGGGGCGCGGGACGGAGCTCTGCACATGCATCAGCCTCCAGCTCCACCGGCCACCACCAGCCTGAGCACAGCAGCAGAGACGTTGCTCCAAAACAAGTCCCCTTTGGCAGTTCTTAATCCTCAAAGCGGCAGTTTACACGATTAAAAACTTATACCAACAAACGAAACCTTTATGTGCAGGCAGGGGGACAAGACTCACCCTCCACCAACAGCCAACTCTACTTCAAAAGTCCCTAAGGAGGGTTTACAACTTAATGCTAGTGTAGAAACACAGACTATTCATTTTACAACTAAATGTGCACCTTTTCATTTAAATGAACTGTTAGTCCAGCCCTGTAACATACTAATTGATTTAACAAAAAGTCCAGAGTTAGTCTATTTTGCGGATTGATGAAAACTCTTATTTGTGCAATGAATCAATGAATTGTTAACAGTTCCGTTGCTATTTTCATATTATTTGTAAAGTACATTTTGCTGTGCTGTCATTGGACTTACCCTTTAATAAATAAACAACCCTGTATAACTAGTGCATTATCACATTATTTCATACCCTACTGTGGATACTATTATCAGTGTTGAAATGAGAGTAGATACCCAAATAATTCCTGTTCTAATCTTTCTGTCATTCAGTTCTTTTTATGTTCCTACACAGAAAAAACAGTTTGTGACAAAACTGTTCAATTGTAATATATCAAACTGAACTTCAAAGTAGTAATTTGTAGTTATGATTGTGTGGAGTTTGAGAGAAGACTGTTACTTTCACATCATCAGTACAATCAACAACACTAAGCACCAAAGTTGGACCCCTTTCCTCCCCAATGAGACGCGTCCCTGTAAACGGGGTGAGACTTGCACCTGAGGAGCCTGAACGAACCCTCAGAACTCCAACACGTAGAGATATGTCTGCAAAAGGACAGGAGCCCATCCCAGATTAAGATTTAATTACTCTGCAGGAGAGCTGAATAATGCATCTTAAGTCTAAGTGCGTGAAGAAGTTGTATTTTTAGACGCATAAACTTGGAAACATGCTTTGAAGAGGACGAGCGTGCGCGGGGGTGTCAGTCAAACAGCCTGTAAGCATCCACATAAGATTAACTAAATGTGTACGGACGAGCCGAAACTCATCTGCCAAATGACAGGTCAAAAACCATTAAAGAAGCAGCCGTGTGATGTGGCCTGCAGAAAAACAGGAATATCAAGACTCTTCATAAACCAACAGCTCCCCTGATAACCACAACACCCCCCCCAAAAAACCCACACACATAGCATGCAGGCACCTGCCTTCAGGCTGCGTAAGATGATCCTTTGGTTAGGAACCAAGCTTCTCAACAAAGATTTGAACAAAAGTTTGAGCCCACCATCGTACCTGATTGCAGTTTGACCGGTCTATGGATGGATGGATGTCAACTCTGAAGACTTCCTAAAACAATTTATATCAAATTCAATACTAATTAATCATTTAAAGTACGTTTCATCACTTTAACACGATTTCCTGCAACAATGCATAATTTAAAGTTGACTGGAATCCTTGATTTTATTATTAAAATCTGTCTGCTTGGTACTAATGATAAAAAATATATATCAAATCAACTTTCTGGGACACAACACAAAAACCTGAAACATACCGTTTTGTCCAATATTTAACAGACAATTTTTGCTATAATGCTTAAAAAACAGGGTTGCGATCTACTCAACTTTAATCAATTCTGACACTCATCAGACAAAGCGTGCCTAATCCATAACATTTTTATATTTATGGGTAAATAGAAAGCATGTATGAGTATTTCAAAATAAAAGGCTTAAATCTTTATGTATTTTTAAAAATAAGACACTAAAAAGACAATACTTTTTAAAGGGCAAACGGCACTAACAAAGGGTCATGCTAGAGGCTCCAGTGTGAGTCGGACATGCTCATAAAGTGGCCGAACACGCCACTAACACGATAGAGCATGCCTGACTGGACACTCTGGTATGGCGGCTATATTCAATAAGACAAGGGCATAAACATCGGCGGGGCCCAGACGCTGCAGAATGCTAAAACAGTTCATTAAGTCCACGCTGTCAGAAGAAGACTGGGTTTCCTGTTGTTGTTTCCTGCCAAAGGGCTGCATTCACTTCCTCCCATATCAGGTGGAAAGCCTTTACGTAATGTACACACACACACTCAAGAAATGTAGATCTCCTGAATTCAGTACCTTGTTATTTTAAGATGTTTTCCGTCTGTGTGTGCAGCCCCTGCTGACTTATGTCATCTTTAATGTTGTTATTATGTCCACCACTGCTTTCCAAACAAGTCTAAACGGTCAGAAGCAGCTAATAAAAAAGTCATTGAAAAGCAAGCTTTTCAGCTTTCTTAAACACTGAGACAAACCCAAAATTTACTCATCAAGTTAAGAATAAATGTCCTCCATTACATTCATAAAGTATTTAAGAGGGCTCAGGAGGTCCGGTTACTACTGTCGCTTGGACAGTCCCCAACTGACAGAGAAAAAAGAGACAAAACACCAGATCAATGTGAACACGTTTTTTTCTTATTTTTTTTAATCTGCCAAAAACTTAACTAGAATAAATATTTATTTTTGTTTCAAACTAGCAAAATAAAAATGCATTAATATGAGGAGGGAAAAAAAGCATTTTTCACATTCCTTAACTAAACATGAGGAAAGAGATGGATGGCTGCCACCATTTTTGAGGACTTTGGTTTGAATCAAATAAATATCCTGCTTTTAAGATATTTTAACACAAACACTCGCTATTTTGTGGAGAGGCTTTTCTTTTTGGGGTTAAGGGCCGTATAGCCCTTAAACTTTGTGAGCCATTTCTAAAGAAAAACAGAGGGATATGGTCATGTGCCACAGGCAAGGTGAGGATTTGGGACTGAGCCAAGGAATCTGCACACCGACCACCACCCCCCCATACTAACTTCCCAGGACTAAAGTTCACATCCACTCTACAACGCTTTTAGATCCAAATCCAACGCCGCCATGCTCCCCAAGGCAAAAACACAGGAAACCTCAAATGATCACTTCCTCTCTTTAAGAATGGACTGACATCACTTTCTAACAACACCATCTCCCGACTGAATGACAAGTTTATTATGTAATGTCTAACGCCCCGACTGGGGGGACGCCGGGAGCCGTCTACCTCCTCTTTGAATTTTTTTAAACACTTAACAGAACGGTTGGAGATGAATATGAACGGGAAAACACACGGAAAAAACATTATTTTATTACTTTTATCTCCACTAAAAGGTCACGCTCCCACAAATATGAGAAATTGTTGTTTGACAGCAGAGGTTTTTGAGGAAAATCCACCGGGAATTGAGGAGGAAAAGGTAAAGAGAAGTAGAAAGAGAAGCATCAGAGAGAAGTGTCAGAAATGATTATGAGATTTTTTTTCTCTTTTAGATTCTGATCTACATTTAGCCACCCTCAGACAGTAGAAACAGCACAGGGAGATGGGCTGCCATCTGGGACCTTCTCTTAATATCTTCTGAAAGCGTACAGTAACCTACATCTGGGATGTCTCTGCACACATGGGCGCCTGTTGGATCTGTCTGCACAATCAGAGGCTCTGTGTGAAGAGGGAGAGGGATGGATTTTCCTCTTCCTCCAGGTACAAACCCATATCAACAATCCAGCATGTTTCACATCCAACCCAGGTAAAAATCAGTTCAGATGGGGGAAAATCAAACCCATTTCAGATTGGAAATGGGTGCTATTACTCCTAAGAGTTTACTGGAGATTTTAGTGAGGTTTTTTTTTTTATCTCTCTGCTAATGACTAATCAAGAAAGTGCAGGGTTGGGTCATTTTTCTCCATGAATCCTGCATTTGGGCGCTAACAAAAGTTTGAAGACCGCATTGGGAGTTCATTAAAAAGCGTGGCACTAATAAACCAACTCAGACAGGTGACCATTAGCTTGGGTTATGCAACCATAAGTGGTAGTGTGCCTGCTGCCTCCAGGCCAAACACAGCCTCGCTGGGTAGGTTTAATTCACGGGTTTGGCTGGGTAAACACGCCGAAAACGACTCGGTGTCATTAAAACCGAGCAGTGGAAGCCCGGCCCGGCCCCAGAAAAAGCCCCACAGCTGGGGCTCGTTCGCTGCACAACTTGGGCTGCTGTGTTAGCCGGGTTGCTAGCCCCGTTCACGCCAAAGCCGCGAAAAGGCCACGAGCAAGTTTCCACGCAAACGAGTTACTATAAAGTCATTTTTTACGGACTTCTGAAGCCTTCAATTTCGACGCCTAATATAACCCCCCCCCCCCTCCCCTGACGACGGCAGGTTGTGCCGGTGGTGGTGGTGGTGAGGGGGGGGGACGGGGCCGGTGCTAGCCCCAGAGGTTCGGCGGTCAGTCGTGAGCCGAGTTACGGCAGTGACTCGCCGCTCTGCCGGACGCTCGTGCCGTCACCGGCCCGGTGGCGGGTTTTTAACGGTCGTGGCGAGCCGCGGGAATGACGCCTTATCGCTGAGGCATTCCTCCTCACGTCAGCTCAGAGCCATTTCACACACTAAGTATGTGCATCCCGGCTGCCCCGCCAACGTTTCAGTGCACGTCTGAAACGGAGAGGTTGTGTAACTGACGTGGAGAGAGCGGAGTGACCGTTAACGGCAGCAGCATCTCTGGAATTCCACGACAGTTGGAGGGGGGCCACACGGGGCTTAAACAAAAACACCCCTCCGTGTGGCGGCTCGGACACTTGCCCCTTACAATGGCGTCAGAGAGGAGCAACAGAGCGGCCAAACGGAGTGAAAACAGTTCCAGCTACTCACCGGAGGAATCCTCATCTTTACGTGCATTCCCGCGGAGCCTCTTCTTGAGCGCCCGTCATCGCTAATCGCCTTTCGGAGCTATTTGCGAGTATCCTCTTCTTAGACCCTCCGCGGACTGCCTGCTTCAAACTGCACTAGTCGGAAAGTACAGCTTCTAGCCTACCGTAGTTGTGCGACAGTACTCAAGGATCCCTCCCCCAAGGATTGATACTGGGAAAATAAGAAGTAACGTTAACTCAGCCAGAATGGAAATCCCCAACATCCGGTCTTCCCTTTCAAAATATAACTCCCATGTACCCAGGATTTACCATGTTGGGTAATCCATCCATCAGTGCATTTTTCTTTTACTTGATCCAAGAAGGGGGGCAGGGTGGCTGGTGCGAATCCCATTTTTCATTGGGGCAAAGCTTGGTTGCCAGTCCATTATAGGGTCAATTGAGGGTCCTAGAGTCAGTCTCCAATTGAATATTTCATTTCAAATCCATTCACAAAGAAATCAATCTTGTATTTGCAGAGAATACTCTATTTTTCTTTATTTTATTCTAAAATATGATGAATTAGAAGGTTAGATCTGAAATCATTCTTTTAAAAGGGTCATGAGTCAGTGAAACTTTGAACTGCAAATTATCTTTATATTGTGTGACAAAGTATTTGTTTAATAGAAAAACAAATAGGTCTAAAAAAATTATTTGTTTGATCTTATGGGTTGATTGTCATAGGTTAACCACCTATGACATTCTAATAAGATCTAATAACTAAGAATTCTTCGCTTGAAAGATGTGAACTATTGACAAATTCAGTTTGGAAAAGTATATTAAAGGGCTTCTTATAATCCAAATGTTTTAATCTAAACTTCAACATAAGTTATCACTAAACTTAAACTTGGCATATTTATTCACAGAATAAACATCACATTATTCAAGAGGCTTCATTGCTGTGCTTTTATTTTCTAGGGTCGTTGAAGGGTTTCCGGTTTGGATCCAGCTGTTTCTGTCCAGCTCCATCTCACTGCTGCTGCCCACTCTGAGGTCCAGCCGCCGCAGGAGGGACATTTTGGCGGACGGTGATGTGGTGAAGCCCGGGGCGGGTCCTCAGCTCCGTCCCGCTCCCGCGCACGACCCCCCCCCCCCCCCCCCCCCCCACCCCACCCCACCCCGACTCAAAATGGCTCATTCATCTCCTCTAACCTTGTCAGGCCTCTGAAGGATTGGCATCAGAGCAGGACGTCAAGGATGGTCAGTGAAACGGGACGTGGTTCGTAAACGCCACCCACTAACAGACAACCATTCCACTATTACACAACCAGAAAAGAGCAGACGTAGGCAACAATTATGAGAGTGCAAACTATCATAACATTATCATCCTTAGTGTCCAATTTCCTTAAGATTTGTGGGGAAAAAATGTGAAAGTATAGTTTTTCTATTAAAGAAAATCAGTTGTCAAAGTTAGTGTGATAGTATTCACATTTTAGCTCTCATTTTTACTTCAGTGTGCGTCAAGTCATAGTTAACTTGATATTTGACCAGAAAGGATGACTCCAGTTTCCAGTTTAAATACTGTCAACAGCAGTCTGCTTAAGGTTTGAGCCTTTTAGTTTTCATGATGCCAGGTAGGTGAGGAGATAGTTCAGTAATACGCAGTCTAAAGCAGCCCTGTTGACCTTTTTAAATGTTGCTGTGCTGGTAACTGTACTTTTTATCATATCGTATTAAACCACCAGTGGAAAGATCAGCCGCCTTTAAGCTCCTTCTCCATAGCTCACTTAACTCTGTATTCTTAATCTCCAATATAGTTTGATTTTTTTTTTTTTAAGTTAACTTATTTAACCTTCACTCTGAGGCAGTTTAAAGAGAGACCATTTGGGTTTAAGTGAGTTGAGTTAGCTTTTTCTTACAAAACGAGAAGTAATTATCGCAGACTGAAGCAAAAAGCATCTTATTCCCTTCAGAAGACTGCTCACCACAACAGCTCAGTTCTCTTCTTTTGAAGCAAAAGAGGAAATTAATTCTTAAAAGCACTTTAAGTGGAGACTTTATAGAAAAATGTCAACAAATGACATGAGTGAAAAAAAAAAAAATTAAAAAAGACAAGTAGCCCAAAAACGTTTTATTAAATTCATAGCCACCATTATAATGCTAAGCGAACCATTATTTCACTTTAATTGTAAATCAATAAAGAATCTCTTAAATACCAGCTGTGTTGGGTTATATCACAAACTTATTTCTGAAGTTGGTTGAGTCCTTTGGGTGCAGACAGCTGTCCACAAAAACCACCACTGGCTGGGATCGGGGCCTTTCTGGGTTGTTGGGGGGCAGAAGAAACTGGAGGTTCTCGTTCTGGAGGCGGAGTGACACACTCTGGACTACCATTCCCCCTCCAGAGGAAATGCCCTTAAGTGAGTCCGCGAGAGGATTAAAAACGGTTGACTGAGGGGAGGAAAATGCATCAGTTTGCTTCGTTCTTTGAGGCTTCGTCGAAGTTCTCCACGAGATCTGCGGGGCAGAAAAGAGGAGAGAGAGAATTTGACTTTTGCTTCGAATGCAGACGCACGGCGTCGGCTCAGGGATCCCATCCAAAAACTTCTAAAATGAGTCACACTGCACAGCTGTGGACAGCAATAACCCACGAAATAAAGCTAAAATAAGAAAACAATCGTGGGCCAGTACGTTCTTTCACCTGCTTACTCCTAATTTAGCAAAAACTGCCTCTACCTGGTACGTCGTCGTCCTCTTCTTCTGCATTTTCCTCCTTGACAGCTTTCATGTCCATCGCTGCTGAAATGAAGTGACACAAAAGGTAAGGAGGAGGCTTTCTAGGCTCCTTTCGCTGTCATGTGAAGCCCCAGCCTTTTACGGAGTCTCCACTCGCCCATCCATTTGTTTGTCCAGTCAAGACTAGCTGGGGATTTCTGAGTCAGTTGTGTGCTTATGGAGTGTGTCTCTGAGAAACAAATATGTGTCACCCACTTGAACTCTGAGCATTTTCCCATCCTCACAGGCTTTCTTCAGGATTAAGCAATCGTGGTGCATGGAAATGTGCGTTACACCTCATATCTAGTCTAAGTTTGTCACGCTGGGATGGGAGTTCAGCTGGTGAAGGAGATTTAATCGACTTTGAGCTCCTGATCAGAGAAAACCGTCTGGATGCTGTGACCAGAGACTGTCACTGGATACAATCTCAGGAGAGAAAAGGACAGATGTTTTCATCTCAGACTTTAAGATTGAGACTGTACGCATTATCAGAGGATGGGGTTTTCCTTCTTCTTCTATGGTAACAAAGCAACTTAAAGGTCAGACAGAAATATCTAAATGAAGGACACAGAACTATGAGTCACAACCAATCAATTAAGTAATCCAATTCCAAACTATCCCTGTGGACAAATTCATTTAAATAGGTTTTACAATGTGTGCCACAGACAAGCAAAAGGATTTAAGTAAAAAGCCACAAAAATATAGGCCTTTAAGTAATGTTTTCTGTTAAGCACTAAAAATTGGATCAGGAACAACCATGCAGTCTTTATCCATCACCGTATTTCAGTGTGAGAGCTGAGACCTCCAAAGAGTCGACACAAAAAAAGGCAACCAGAGATGAGACAATCGAAGGCAAACCAAGTGCCTGAGGTTCTCTATCTCACATTTTGACACTGAATAATTGTCGCCCTATCATTGGTTTTTTACCCTACAACTGAAGAAAAAAACAAAAAAAAACACAGCAATTAAACACCAGAACAATGCAAACCAACGAGAACGTGACTGTTGGTGTCTGAGGGCCTCTTTGTGGGTTTGTGGGTGTGGGTGTGTGTGTGTGTGTGTGTGTGTGTGTGTGTGTGTGTGTGTGTGTGTGTGTGTGTGTGTGTGTGTGTGTGCGCTCACATTGCCGTGGGAACTGCTCGGCCAGCTTGCGCAGGCTGCTGAGGCTGTCGGCTCCCAGCTGGCTCAGGATGCCTGGCAGCATCTCTGTCAGCTGTTTGGTCTCAGCGTGGCCCGTGATGGCGAAGGTGTTAGCGGACAGAGAGGCCTGGACTTTGGGGTTGTTGAAGTGGATCACTGTTCCGTCGTCTTTTATCATGTTCACCTGAGAGGCAAACGAAAACAAAAGAAATAAAACATCTAGTACAGCGGAACGTGATCCATTAAAAAAAATGTTTTTAAAAAAACAGGAACTCCTTCACAACAAATCTGCACAAATCAAAAGGCTTAACAGACCAAAGAACACATCTGTTGGGTTTAATTGCTCTTATTGTAATCAGTGTATCAATAATAAACATAAGTGAGAAACTGAAGCACAGCACGAGTCTAAATTCATGGTGCACATCACGTTAGTATGTTGTTTGTACTGTGATGTAACCCAAATATATTGAGGAAAACGTCTAAAAATACATCCTGAGCAGATAAAAGACGGAAAGCTTCACTCAGGCTCTCCCCATCTTTCATCTGTCCTCATGCCTTACGACGCCACTGATAAAAGATTCAGGATTCGGATGTGCAACAGCACATCAGAACACCCTGTGACGGCGGCTCACCTCTTCTATCCCTGCGATGTTGTTCACTGCCAGCTTCTTCAGAGAGCCCTGCAGCTTTTTGTCGTCAGCTGTTGCCGTTTTGTGAACAACCTTTTTCTTCCTGCGAGCGGTTCCCTGAGGAAAGAACAGGTGTTGTGCCAGAGGAAGGGATGAGAAAGCCGAACTAAAATGTCAAACACAATTAAATACCCACAGGACACACTTTGCAGCTCGCGTTTGACAGCTTATTTATTTATTTAAACCCAAAAGCATAGGGAAAAAAAAAAGAAAAAAAAAACTAAAGCACTATACTAAAATGAGCAAGTCTGTCCACAAATTCTGTAACCAATACTTAGAATAAAAAAACAACAACTTCGCTTTTAAATCTGCCAATAATTTTAAACAGACCTTTATGTTTTAGGCAACATTTAAGTAAAAGGACTAAAAACATTTTTTTTAAACAAATTTTAATTTAGAGAGGCAACATTTAAACTACTACTATAAACTATGAAAGAAAAAGCAGGTGATCATTTTGATCCAGTAAACAAAATACTGTCCACAAAAAAGGGGTTATTCAAAAACAAAGAAAGAAAGAAATACTTTTATTATTATTGTTGTTGTTTTTTTTATTACAGTAGAAGCTGCATGACTTGAAACTTTATATAAGTCTGGAGAAAGAAAACTAACCCAAGAATACACTTAGTTTTGGTTATTTAGACTTTAAGTTCACAGTTCGAACATTTATTTAGGGTATCAACTTGCATATAAAAAAACAATTAATTTGATTTAATGGGCTATGTGCTGCATTTTATGTACAGAAAAGGCAAAAACAGTGCTGGTGGTGTTGATATTTTCATGGCAAAACAACACTAATAAGTATTTGTATGGCTCTTGTGAGAGAACATTCATACAGAATGGATTCCATTTCTTCATGCAAGTAAAGAGCTCTATATTCTAGGTGGTAAAGTAACTAATGTTGCCACCTAGTGTGTGGAAGAGATCCTCACAGAAGCCATGAACAAAGCCAGGGGCCACTATTCTGCCTCATAAAGGGAATGCTGAGGTCAGGAGGAAAGACCAAACAAATTCCAAGCACGCCCACACTCCTTAAAAAAATGCAACAACTACACAAACATAACACGTCAAAATTCAATGCTTCAAAATGTAGAACTAGACACACGAAGTAGCAGAAAATAACACATTCAATGTGGTACCAGATCTTACCTTTCCTCCTATCCGGACCTGAGCCTGAAGTTTGGCGAGTTTTTCTTGATTCATAGTGTTCTGCGGAAAAAAAACAAAAACAAGTTAAGACACAAGCACATATTAACACGTTTCCACTTGTTAACAACAAAGTGCGGGGGTTTTATCTGCTCGAGTGACCGCATAAGGAGGCACATGTGCGGCTCCGCGCAGCATGAGTCAGGCAGCAGGAGCTACCATCATTTCCATACCTGCAATTAGCAGGAGGCCGGCAGAATGCTAACGGCTCGGAGAACAGTCTCAGCCCAATTAATAACACCAAAAGCTGACATTAACTTATAATAACCCACCGAAATATCTTAATGTTACGTGGCATTTCAAAGCTTACATTAGTGGCTAACGAAAGTGCAGCTGCTTAAATTGCTAAGTGGTGGGCTAATTGAGCTAATGCTAGCGCAATGGCTATACTAACAAGCGATAAAAGCATCAGTTTGTTCTTGAGTACACCCAAACGTAAACTCTACACTGGATTAAGTGGCTAAACAAAATGTTGAGAGAGTTTCTTCAGATGTGTATGATGTATTTACCTGTGATTAGGGATTAACAGTCCGCTGAACTGGTCTCGCTACGAGTGGAGCAGCTAGACTTAAGCCTTCATTAAGTTAGCAACAGTTAAGACCACTTCTGGTTATGATTTCTGCAATAAACCATACACGTCCAAAAATATGTGGACGCATGTCCTATTTTTCAATAAATTTTAAAATGGCAGAGATCAAACGTGCTTTAATATATTATACTAATACAGACCGAATGTACTTGTTCTAAAGCAATTGTTTTTTTCTGATAATGTCACGCGTTTAAAGTCTTGTAGTCTCAATAATTTCCGGTTTTGTGCTGACTTTTCCTTGTCTAGCTTGATCATTGACACAAACGAGAGGAGCACGAGGTTATGTGGATGTGATGTCACGTGAATAGCCCTCAAAATGGAATGCAAGTTCCTGTTGGCCAATCAGAAGCCGCAGACACAAGCACCTGCCCCACTCACGCTGCTCCGAACTAAATCTGGATTGTGACGTATGACGGATGAACATCCGGGTCACCGGTTAGCTTAGCAGTAACTGCCATTAGCAACTGGCTGCAGCTGTGAGGAAAGAAGGCAGTGAAGATGCAGCCGCCCGTATTAAATATCGCCCTTTTTTCAGTGTTGCAAGTTTTCTTGTCTTTGTCGTGTTTTCAGGATGTTGTCGGAGCCGCCAGCGGGCGAGGTGAGTGGGCATTAACAGTAATGTATTTGAGACAGAAATGAGTGTTTAGCCTCATTCAGGGCGAGCAGAGGAGAGCTGAGTGTCTTTGTGCCAGTATCCTGGATCAGAAAGGGTCTGCGTCCTCTCAAAGGCTGTAGGAAATTCGTGATTTGTCAAAAGGGCGAGCGCACATTATTTCCAGTTTTTCAGGTTTTCTTAACTAACTTGTTTAACCGACAATACTTGTGCAGACCCAGGTAGTCCTGAGGTAAAACAAAGCGTCACATTCTGGATTCACAAATCATGACTGTTTACCTAAAAGATTAAAAACTTATTAACCTAGAATATCAACTCATGGCTGTTAGGAAAAGAGATGTGCAGCAAACACCAAATGTATGTCAATAGAGGCATTACGAAGCAAACTAGTTGTCTTTTTCTTTGTGTTAGGGAGATTCTTTTTTGCTTTATATGGAATTTAATTGTTTTTGTTAGTAGTTTTGTATATTTTCCTTCCCGAAAGGTGCTTAGAAGAAATAAAGAAATGTATTTAAGAACCAATGGACGTGCTGGAAATGATACCAACACATGAGGGCATTAGAGGAACACTTAGAGGCGGAAATGAGAAGTAGTTTGGGAGAACAAAGCTATAAAGATGCAAGGGAAACAGTGAGACAAAAAAAAAAAGTCGTTCATCATTAGAAACGAGAATACAGTAATTCAGATTTATTTTTAAAAGAGACATCAAACTGAGAAAAATCAAGTCAAACAATAGAAAGACTGATGTAGACCCCTAATTGTTTTTTTTTCTTTATGCCTGAATCTTAAAGTTTGAGGGATTATTCACATCGACTGGACTCGCAGTATAGTAGTGAGTCCATACTACGCTACAAAGGAAAATATATCTTTCATCTTTATCTGTGTGTTATTGCACATAAAAGCCAAAGTAAATGCTGCAGTATTTGTTTTCCCTGTTTACCTTAACAGAGCAAACTAAGTGACTGCCATTTAGAGGCATTCATCGAACTGTTGGCACTGACATGAAGTAACTGCGACAGAGGTGAAGAATGCAGAAAGAGACAATAGTTACTGAGTAAACGGCTCTAACAGGGCCTCGGAGTTGAGTGGACATTTATATTTCTTTGGGTGTCATGTCAAGTTTATAAGAAGTGGATCTCAGTCCGAACTGGGATGAAGGAGTTGCTGCCCTAATATCACTTATTGAACTAGTGAAGTACTTTAATAATCACTAATATTTAGTGACCTGTTCACCAAACAAAGTAAAAGTCTGGTACCCGACAGGTTACGGCACCGCCTGCTACTGTTTTCCAGCCGTTTTCTTGTATTACAGCTCTTTGTATTGACCCTGAATTTAGGGCAGATCCACCCTTCTGAGTGGAAACACAACACCCCTCACACAATGCGGGCGCGCTCACCGCTTTGTCTCTCTTGCAGGATTTGGAGATAAAATCTACTGGAGGACTCTGGATGATGCAAAAAAAGAAGCTGACGCCAGGTGAGCTGAGATGGGGGAGACGGCTGGCGTGGGCTGAGGCCTCGGCGGGAAGCTCCCACCTCTTCACGTCCACAGAGAGCTGACCGATCATTATTTATCGTTTACGGCTGAGTGTAGTTTTCTGCGTGCAGCACTTTGGAACTTTGTAAACACACATCAGGGATATTGATGCGTTCTCATGTGGTCAATTCGACAGTGGGCTGCCCATCATGGTCATCATTCACAAGAGCTGGTGTGGAGCCTGCAAAGGTAAGCACCCCTTCAAACAGCCATTTGTGAAGTTTACTAGAGCCCAAACATCACATCGCTTATAGAAAAGAGATTTTTGTGGATTTATTTCTGTATGAGATGTGTCCGGATTCAATAATTAGCTGATGGCTGAAGCATCTTTTCATGCTGTTTAGAGGTTATAAACGTGGTCATTTTGAGTTGTCAGTGTTGCACTTTTCACCATTTAATCTCAGAAAGTTGTCTGTTTTCTCAAAAGCATTTACAGGAAGTGCTATTACGCATCGTTTGAGAGTCATAAAAGCAGAACGAGTCTCCTCTGTTTCTGATGTACTGAACTGAAGCAGAAATCGAGTTTTTAATGGATCGGCTGGTGTAACATTTAAAGGGATTAAATGACAGAAACAGGATGCTGGAACGGCAGCTTAAACTGGAGGTTTTTCCACCTTTTAGCTGAGAGCTGCTGCCGTATTGAGGCAGAAAGTGAAACCTTTCTGTATAACGGTGAATAAACAACCCAAGCACGTCCCGTAAGGTCGGCCAGCTCTCTGTTACGGTCAGTTAGGACGGACAGCCTGAGCAGGAAGTGATGAGTGGACGCTGTGAGAGCCAAAGGAGTTCTGCTGGTTCCCTTAAGCTGGCGTGAGCTTTGGTTGGGTCCGGTCAGCCTAGTAACCGTAGCGATAACTGCTGTGATTGGACTCTTGTTTATGCACCCAGCGCTGAAGCCCAAATTTGCTGAATCCAAGGAAATCTCCGAACTGGCACACAACTTTATCATGGTCAACTTGGAGGTGAGAGGTTATTGTAATCGGTGTGTCTGCCTTTTAAAAGCTCTCGCCACTCCCCAGAATGGTAAACTTTCATTTGAACTTCATTAAAACAGGATGAAGAGGAGCCAAAGGATGAGGCCTTCAGCCCAGATGGTGGATACATTCCTCGGATTCTTTTCCTCGGTACGAGATGGGGGTGGGTGGGGGAGGGGGGGTTCCCAACAAACTCTCCCTGGTTAAAATCAAGGAGCTGCTGTGTTCTTCCTCCACTCACTGCGCAGAAATGATCCCCCTGATTTGTGTTGGTTTACAAAAACCCACACAAATGTGGTTATCAGGCCCCCCTGCCGCCACCCGCAAACCAGATCAGGCATGAGCACAGGCACGATAGACACGTACCGACGGCTGTGTGTGTCTCGTCTGGATAGTTGTTGCTGCAGAATACTGTTTCTGATTCTCCATTACTTACTTTATAACTGCATCAGACTTTTAAAGGCACCTGTGAGTCTGTTTGTCAGGAAAAAATGTGCTATTGATCATTAAGTTTGTTCAGTTTCAGCTAATCCGGCTTGTTCCTCTGCCCCCAGATCCCAGCGGAAAAGTTCACCCTGAAATCTCCAACAAAATCGGGAACCCAAACTACAAATACTTCTACAGCAGCGCAGAACAAGGTAAGGCTCCGTCCCCCCGGCTGGACGCACAGAGCTGGAGGTGGCCTGCGGGTGGCTCACAGACTCCCTGCTACCCCCTCAGTGGTCTCGGGCATGAAGGACGCGCAGGAGAAGCTGACGGGCGACGCCTACAAACGGGGCCACACCGGAGACGAGCTGTGAGCGGCGAGCGGATCCGGGCGCCGGCCGCAAAGGGCTACACCTCCTCTGCCAGTGGGCTCCGTCCCACCGCCAGGACCACGCCCACCCTCAACCGCACCTGTGCTCCAGTGTTTGCGTTTGCCCCCTCCCTCCTGAGGCTTTCCCATCCACCGTCTCCGTTTTAAATCATGTTTATCTGTAAGTTACTCTCCACAACCAAATGCCATGTAACGGACTGAGCTGTAGAGGATTTACTCCAACCCAAGCCAGCCACGTCAAATGCCCTCTCCCCTCTCTCATCTAGTTCTGAAAGCACAAAATCATCTTACCGGACAGGATTTAGTCCTTTTGGTTTCAGGAGTCTAAAAGCGGAGGGGTGTGCCTGCAGCTTTTTCTATTTGCGTTAAATTCTCAATGTCGATAGGTCCAGTTTATCTTGAGAAGTCGTCCTTTTTTTTCGCGCGTGACTAAATGGCCGTTTCCAAACGCTTTCAGTCACGCTATAAGACTAAAGAAGTGCTTTTGATTATTTTTCAAGGCAAAACTGGGAGGCTGACTCCTGTCCTGAACCCTGATGTCAGCTGTAAAGTGGTTGGGGTCACATCTGGAGATTATAGTGTGAGAACAAGGCCTTGTTTTCTCCCGATCGCTCTTTATCTTAAGAAAACAAGTTTTGTTTTGTTTTTTTGTGCCAAAAATGAGCTGTACGTCATGACAGTTAACTCGTGATTTCCAGCTGGCGGCCTTATCTAATAACTTGGGTCAGTAAATATTTCTACAGTTAGTAACGTGCTTCCAAAGATCCTCTACAGCCGTATTATTTAATCTGTGACGATTTTCACCGCGCCCCCCCAGGAGCTTTTCATCTATGGTTTTATATGGCGCTTCCCATCACAGGGATCATCTAAACTTTATTACAACCCCTTTCGGTGTAGAGAAATCCAAATTTTCTTATTGTTGAAAACAAGATGCTGATGTGAAGCCCTGTTTGACTGATTCTGTTTGGTGAAATGTTTTGGTTGGTCGGCTTTGCTCTGGCTGTTTTCTCTCTGTTTTACATTTTTAAACTAAAGAATCTGAATCTGTACCACTTGACTGCTCAGTTTGTATTCATAAACTCCACATTTGTCCTCCCTGTTCAGTGACACAACTTTTATTATTAAACTAGCTTTGTTATAATCGTAAAATGAGTGATGGGAACATTGGTTCAGCGTCTTGATGTATTTTCTACATGTACAAAGGCAGAGTGAGCTAATAAAGTTTGTTGTATTGATGGATGGAGTCAGACACCAAATATCAAATTTTATTGTCTATGCAACAACAGTGATCCCTTATGGTTTGTCCACAAAAACAAAACAAACTGCTGCAGGTGGTTTACATCGATCAAGTTTCTACTTAAATTCACCCTGACTGTGTCATAGTGCAGTTACGTTGATGCCAGTGCATTTCTTTAAGACATTGCAGTTGATCCCGATCCAGACGTTACCCTCAAAAGGGCTTTCACACAAAACGTCTGACAGCATGTGATTTTACATGAAGAAATAAATTACAGGAAGAGTGGTAAACTACAAGAACCAGAGAAACAAAAGGAATGTGTATAGGTAATTTGGCTAAAGGCAATAAGAGACAAAAAAAACAAAAACAAAACAAGCTAACCCTCTGCTCTGTAGCTCAGTCTGACAGATGGAAGCAAGGCTCCAGCTGAGAAATGTAAGGGCACGGAGGAGTTTGGAGGAAGGACCATTAGCAATGTGAGGGACTGTTATCATTCGGAAGACATTAAAAAGTTTCCAAAAAGAGAAATATTGCTACAATCACTGTAACTAAACTAATTACACAACGCTGCTGCTGTTAAACAGGCAGCGCCTCAACGTAAAAAGATTCTATAAAAGGATGGGAAACATCTGTTTCTTTAAAAAAAAAAGACGCAGCTAGAAGATATCATCCGTGTTTAAATTGGAGCCTTATTCACACCCAGAGTGGCACGGCTGTGGAACCGCTGGGAGCCTGTCTCTGAGGAGGAACATCTGGAAGGAATCAAAGAGTCTTCGGCTCCAGGGTCAGAAGCTGTGCTCCGCTTTTCTCCGATAACTTTAGGAGGTTGCTCAGAAGTGACCAGCCGCCCTCCGGCTGCTGCCTGTCCAGCTGTTTCTGGGGCGGGAAGGAGTGTGTGTGCGTGTGTGTGTTTGAAGGAGGGCGGCGTTGGAGCACCTAAAACCTGCCCTGCTTGGCATCTCCGATGGCCCCCCAGACGTCGAAGACGAACTCGTCGGGGAAGGCGAAGTCGCCCAGGGTCTCGTCCAGCGCCATGGCGAACTCGTCCGGGTTCTTCTTGTCGCGGCCGACCTCCACCATCGTGGCGGCTGGGGAGAAAAAGCTCGGGCACTTAGTCTCAACGGAAAGCCGGCGCCCCGACGTGTTGTCTGGTTTTTGTTCCGCCGCAGGACATTTGGTCCGACTCCCGGTGGAGGCAGACAAACACTCTCTATCAGGATCCGCTCTGTGGCTTTCTGTTCTGGATCAGACGGCCTTCACTAGAACTCTGCGTCACCAATGAGCCCACAACACAAAGCGGAACACCACAAACAACCTTCACAGTGGAAAGAAGACTAAAAACTCACCGAGTTCAGTGTCTCTGATGCCCATGTAGCTCTCCAGAAGGTCGTCCACCTTCTTTAGGGCTTTCTCCTCGAATTCAGTGGGCTGGAACGCACAGACCAGCTCATGTGAGTCCGACAAGCTCAGCCTCAGCACGTTTTTTACTTTCAAAATAATCGATGAAAAAACAGCTGCATCAGAGAAGATAGAGCCTTATAATTCTTCCCGGATGGGGCAGCAACAGGCTGAAGTCGCCGCCTTCCACTTTTGTTGTTTATATTTTGTTATATTGATCCATTTCAGCAGCTAATCTGAAGCATTAATGGGAGAGCTTTGGAAAAAATGTTTTTAAAAACAGTCTGACATCTAGATTAAATGCAGACTTTGTAAAAAATATGCTGCGAAGTCAGTTACAATTTCTAGAAAAAGGCTCAACAACAAGGCGCCGTCCGCACAGCCCTTAAAGCAGCAGCGAGTCAAAATTGTGGAGGGGTTTTTTTTAGGTTTTATTTGTATATTTTTTTAACAAACGGTGTCTCATTGGGCCTGAGGGGGAGAGGGAATAAAAAGCCGGAGCAGCCTTACCTCCTCCTCCACAGTCGCCGGGCCTTTGGCGCGAAGCCTCAGGGTCCCCTTCCCTGTGCCAATCTTATTGTCGTTGGCAGGTTTGGCGCCCTTTGACCTCGGCTCGAGCATCTCTGTGGACAGGAAGACAGCGTTACTGAGAAGAGCCGATTGTGTTCACGGCCGGCAGCCGCAGACAAAAAGAACCAGAACAACAAAGTAGAGACGTGTTTGCTGCTGTGATTCGTCGATGGTCAATAAAAAGCAGAGCAACACACAGAGGCCACGTTCTGCTCTTTGGGAGGTAAAGTTACACTCACATAGGAAAAAAACACTAGACTTTTGTCAAAGATTCATTTAGTTGCTCTGTTTTATCTCTCATCTGCTTTTGCTTGGTAGACTCATAAAATTTAAGAAAACAATCTTAAAAACATAACGAATATTTCAGATTTTAACAGATAAGCTTGAAAAAACCTGATGAGCCTCCTTGTTAAAGTCCGGAGCGACCTCTCAGAGTGCGGTGCTTCTTACCGAAGGCCTTCATGGGCTCCACCAGCTTGAGCGTGAACAGCTTGTCTCTGGGCAGCTCCTTCAGCATGCGGGCCACCTCGTAGTGCCGCGTCCCCACGATGTTCCGCCCGTTGATGCACTCTATGTGGTCGCCCACGCTGATCACCTTCACGCCGTCCATGATGCTGCCCTCCTTGATTCGCTGCCGGTCAGAGGGAAGGCGGGGGGGCAAAAGAGGAACGGGACAGTAGAGGTTGGAGAGGAAGAGATTTCAGTCTTTTTTTTTTTTTCGTCTTTTGTCCTATCCACATAAAAACTGGGACTGACACCAACTGAAAGCACAGAGCTTTAAGATAAAGGGGACATTTTCTGGAAAAAAAAACCTTAGCCTCCTGAACATGAACTGTAGGTTTTCCAGCTTCCTCCGTCTTTATCTCCACCTAATTTCGACATCAGGTGCTGGATTCACTGTCCCTTAGTAAAGGGAGAATTTTGAGCAAAAAATGCTCAACCAGTAATTATAATCTAATATCTTCAGAACTGTGATGCACGTTTGCATAACTTTATTGTTTAGCTCCTGGTGAGTTTGTGCCAAAAAGAGGAATCAGAAGGTGTTGACAGAATAACCACAAATATGGGAAATGTAGTATGAGCTCTTAACCTGTAGAGCTCAGTTATATCTTTATAATAACCCATGGGATATAAGTATTCCCATAGATCCTAAAGGAGGCAGAGAGTGATTAGGGGAGAGGAGGAGAGGGGGGAGCTCCTCGCTCTAAATTGATCTGTTTGAACAGAGGTGGAGATTAATGGAGGACAAAGGAGTCAGTGTCCTGTCGCCCGGCGTGTGAAAACAGAGGAAACGTGTGTGTCCTGGAACAGTTGTGGTGATAGGTGAGGTAAGGATGCAGTGCTGTGGGGGCATCACATGATGGCACATGTGAGCAGGTTGAGCCGGTGCTGCTCCACCACGCAGAGCAGGTAAGCTCATTAGACCAGGAGCCACATACCAGGGTGAATTACCACCACGACAAACACGGCCGTGAGAGTGGAGAAAAAAAAAAAACAGCAAACAGGAAACGGATAGGGAGACCAAATCTGATCAGTAAAGTCATACTCAGTAAAGTCATGTGGGAACACGGCTGAAACCATAAGAGGATTTCTTTCTCATGTTTCAGTACACAAGGCATACTTTTACTTACAGAAGAAAGCTGATCACTCTCCATTTTCTTTTCAATCCAAAAAACAATGTTAAAAAACACTGAATGATGAAAGAAATCTGACTTTTTTTTCCAATGTTTAATAAGAAAAACAGAAACTAATTTGTTATCTGTTGATTCTGTTGATTTGTTTGGCCTTTCCAGAACCTTTTGGGAAATAACAGAGAAAAGGGGAAGAAGAAGTTGGGGGGGGGGTCTACCTTTATGAACGCGTAGCCTGCTCCGTTGTCGGTGATGGTGAGGCCCAGAGCGTCTTCAGATTTGTGCACTTCCACCTCCTTTCTGACCCCTTTAATGTGGGCGAAGATGAAATCCTCCAGGCCGATCTGGCCCCCCAGCAGCTTCTCCATGTCGATCTTGTGGGTGTTGAGGGTGCAGAAGAGGATCTGAGAACAGAAGTGGCAGCGCTCTTAGATCTATACACACGGGATGACCTCCGGAGATGGAAATAACAGCCTAAACGAAGAGGAAACACCTCCAACTTCTGTTTTTAGCACCAGCCTGAAAACTGAGACAGATTTAAAAATGAAAGTCTATGCTACACCGCTAAATACAGGAATCACCAGGTTCTCCAGTTACACACGTCCACTTCCCCTGTCCTGTCAGTTTAGTGGCTTTACAAAGCCGTGCTCGCTCTCCTTTTGTGCTTCAGATGTGGCTTCACACCTTTCCCTGAGGCGTCCCGCCAGGCCGGAGAGAGCCTACCACGGCAGACTTCAAATATTAGCGCTCCACCACAGAGACGATCCAGAGTGGGTTTGTCCTGTGAGCACCTCCTATTAAAGGGCTGATTTTTACTGGTTTGTGAGCAGGATGACGTATGTGCACATCAGTTTGCTCATAAACTTTTCATTTTGTGGACTGAGACGCAAGACACGGAGGCCGGTGTTGGAGCAAGCAGAGCCCGAGAGTCAAAGCCACAACAGAAAGATGGGAAATAAAGTCCAAGGAGAGGGAGGAGGAGATGATTTAGATATTTTCTCCATCAGAGACGCCTCGACTGGTCTTGGCGGGTGGGAGGACCAGCAGCGGGCGCCTACACGCGGTTGCCAGGGGCTGCGTTCACACTGGAGGTGCAGCGAGCAGCACCAGCTTCTCCACCAACACCCTGACTCACAAGAACAGCCACTACACTTCCCACTGCCGCTGACACACACCAAAACCTCCATTACAACACACCCAGGAGCCGACTTCAACGCATCAGAGCTTTGGAAACACACGAAAGCTGAATTGAACTGGAATTACAGCCAATATTGACACATGAATTTGCAGGTTTTAAAAACAGAATAACAATCTGGGCCACACTAAATACACGATTAAGTACTGAACTTAAAAACACTTCATATGTTTTAGCTTTAAGTATCTATAAATACATGAAATGGAAATATACTATAAACTGATATATCTACATAAATGATAACTCTTCAAAATAAATATATATATATATATATATATATGTATTACACTGACTGACTCCATTTGGGGTGTTTGCTGCTTAGGAATGCAGCAGGCGCTCAGTGAGGGCCTGGACTGGGCTGATTTGAGCAGAGACCAGCATGTCTGACTCATTTGAATGTTTTGCATGCCCTCAAAGTGCTCCTTGGAATCCCAGTGTCCAACTGTAACGTTTTTTTAGGCAGAAATAAGCCCAAACAAACTTCAGACGTTTTGTTCAGGGACCTAAGTCCTGCACGAAAACTGACAGATTCATTCCGATGCCGTTGTGATAAGCTGATAATTCTGTTTTTGTACAATCAGGGGTCAATTCATCTTATCTCAACAGATCAACCCCTCAGTTTCCTTGAAATGAAAACATAACATGCCATCTTAAGCCGAAGCCTTGCCCGTGTTTCTGAGTTTAGACGGAGAAAAGCCAACTGCCTCTGCCAGGCCCTCCCACTGTTTGAGCCGAGAAGGAAACACACTTCTCTCAGCTGCGTTAACAAATTACATAAACCTATCATCTGGACAAAAACAGAAAAAGCAGACATTATCACAACAAAACCATCCTCTTGCTGAAAGACGGACATAAGAATGGTATAATTACCACTGCATAACGAGCTGGATCAGCCCACAGTAATTCACTTCTGATCTGAATCGGATGATATAGATTTTTTTTTTCTCATCCAGGCCTCCCTCCAGTTATGCAACACAGAAACCAGGAGCATTTTTTCTTTAGACTTTGAGACCGAGAGTGGGAGACCGCCCAGTGAACCTGCTGCAGATTCAGAGTCAACGTCTTACCACAAATCTATTTGTGTGCTGGAGCTTCTTTTGTGGTCTACTTGGTAACAAAGGCAAGAAGTCAAGAACATTAAGAAAAATGACGTGTCAGCATAATAGGCAACATCTATATTTAGGCTCTGATCTCTGTTTTAGTCAATGACACTAAAACACAAATTAATTTCAATAGATTTCTTTTTATGACCTCTAGACTTAATGCTTACATTTGTGAGTACAAAAAAAAACTTTTTTTCATTGTTTAAGTAATAAAGATAACCCTCTGCCCTATGAGGAGCAGACCGTGGCATAAAACAGAGCAATGAAACACTTTTGTCTAATGTGAGTGCAAAATGTTGCTGACACTATCAATAATATCAATAACAGCGATAATAATAAAGTGAACATGCTTTTAACCCCTTCCTATCTCCACCTACGTACGCTGTAAAACAGCCGTTCACTTTTCCTGCCTCAGTTTGATGAATGCAGCCTCTAATTGCACCTGGCTTTGAAATAATCCCCCTGTTTAAAGAGCGTCGACTAAAAGCTCGGAAGACGCGTTTCTTAGGCAACTAAACTGCTGCCAATTTGCAGCCTCTTCTACTTGCTCTTTAATGGCACCAAAGGAGGTCAGAAAGATTAAACTGGAAGCTCGGAGCTTACAGCAGGAAATTGCCGAGAACGTAGAATTTGACAGATAGGACGGGAACGTGTCCCTGCTAATACTAAAGAACGAACCAGCTCTCCATTTTAATTAAACATTTACAAGATTATCACTCCATTTAAATCAAATCTAACTAATCTGGCACTTATTTCCCTGGCAGGAGTCCTGCCTCTGTGACCTCATATGGCCGTTTGCCCCGTTCTGACTCCTGTATGAGAGGCCAAAAGGTACTTTTAAGTATTTTTTTCTCTGATGAGGAAATTCTCGATCTGCTAAAAATCTGCAAAAATGGAAACTAAGGTTCTATTTAATTGACTGCTTTGTGGATGTAGCCGTCCAAACTGTGAATAAGGAAACAAGCGCTGTGGTGGACATCCACAAAAGGAAAATGGAGGGAGTTTTTCGATAGGGGGTTACTTTATCCTCTGGGACAATCGACAATGTTCAATCAAATCTGGAAAAAATGGCAATCGATCACTTTGAACTTTCAGGTTTGAAACAGCTGTTGAGTCACATCTTTCTGATCTTCGTGGTCTCCGATCCCCCAAACGCAAGGCTGCTCAAATACTGTGGAATACTGCGTTTCATCTTTAATGCTCTTTAATGCTGATGTCAGCGGTGTGTGTGGTGGCGTGGCCGTACTGTCAACAGGAAATGACACCCATCAGCATTTCACCCGGGATAATCATTCACCTGTCTGCTGACGGGAGAACCGGCAGGACGGCGCGCTGACAAAGGTCTCAGGAAGTTGTTTCAATCAGGTGAAGCGCGCTGCCAGAAGACAGTCGGCCGCGAACCAAACCAAGATGGATTTGTTTCATAAACCCAGCACTGATCCCATTAAACGTCGACAGGAGGACACCGGCGCTGATAAAGCCAACTCACAGCCAGCAAAATAAACGACATCGTTCAGAGCTGCAGCGAGACACAGACGGGATCAAATGCCTCTAAGAACCACAATAAAAAATATTATTTTCAGATTGCCGAGGTTGGGCACTCTTAAATTAGGTAAAATCAACATGTTTGTTTTCTTACATGAACAATATTTTCTGTTGAAAAAGCCTGAGGTCTTAAAGACATATGAACTTAAACAACATGGTCAAAGCAGCAATAAACCTGAAAGTTGTTGCAGTACTCAGATCTTAATAACAGTTTCCTCTATGAGATGAAGCTAGAAAAATATACTGAATATTTAAGATGTTAGAGGCTCAAAGTCACCTAAACCCGCCGTCCTCTGCTGTTTCAGCAGGCAGATTTATAGTAATGCTTCAAAAACAATATTATGAGAGGAAGAGGTCAGAGTCAAAGCACGAAACAGTTTTGGAATAATTGCGCTGTATTCAAGTGTGTTTCCTGTGATGAAATTCTTTGGAAGCAGAACCATTCAAGCTGGGATCTATGTTTCAGCTTTAATAAAAAAATAGAAAAAGTCATTTATTTTGTCTGCATTGCAAATGGACTCCCGTTCACAGTCCGGTTGAACTCTGGAGAAGAAAATCTATGAGGTAATGTCTGAAAACTAATCTGAAGGGGATACGCCTCCTCTCAGGGTCACTCAGACCTACATCAAGATTCAGACCGAGCCCCAAATCAGCCGATTTATGTCTTCGTTTGTTGGTTTTGTTCCATAATGTGCTCCATAAAACATAATGTTTTAATGCCACAAATATGAAAAATGGCTTCTTTGGGGGGGGTGACAACCCGAGGCTGACTTAGGAGCGCAGATTTTACTCAACCCGCGGTTGTTTTGGCCGGGCTGGTCCTCCGGGAGCTCCCGGGGAGGCTGAGGCCACCTCTGTGATGGTAAACAACCGCCTGAACTGCTTTAACTAAATCCAATCCAAACCTCTCAGTCAGTAAGTCAATCTGAGTCAAGGTGATTTCCTAATACTAACATTTCTGAGGAATTCAGTAGACCTCCAGTGATTTGGCCCAGTTTTGTGGATCGTGGGCAGAAGAATTTCACTATGTCCCACTCTTTCTACGTCCACCCACAAAGTGCCCTGCTATCTTTTAGCTCTGCCAGTAAAACTGGATCCTAAGCCAAAAAGAGTTCATAGGTAAGGAAAGCAGCCACAAAAAACTGGTGAACCGCGTTGAACAACGCACCGCATTGCTTTAAATATTGAACTCTCAGAAGCTGCATTTCCTCCTGACGTGGCTTGTTGTGTGGGGGTTTTTTTATCTAGGGAAGTGAACCCAGGAGACTGGCTCCTGCAACCAGCCGTCTGAAGCCCCACCAAATGAGATTGTTTCACCTAATCCCCAACAACCCCCAGTTAAGAAATGTCTGGCTGTGAGCTTTGACGCACGGCTCCCTGAGTCCTGCACAACAACCAGCAGCTCCCCGGCCCCGCCGCAGAACACATATTCAAACCGTAGGCAAATTCAGGTGAGGTGCAGCCACCGAGCCACGCCCGAATCTCTCCGGCTGAAGGGTCAATAATCAGACTTTGACCCGAGCAGAGGGAGCACGCAGTAAGCTCAGTGGAGCTCATTCCAGCAGCGCACATCTGGGACTGATAGATCACAACTGCCCCGTTTTGAAGTGATTGTGACCCTGAGCTTTGGTTAAGGATAAGATCCAAACCCACAAGAGACACCCAATGAATGCAGACATGTTTGAGGACACCCTGACCTCGGCTTTCAAAGAAATCTGCATAAATATTAGAGGAAGGACGTTTTCGGGCATGAAAATACACGTCTTTATGATAGCAATTCAGATCTCATCGTCAGAGCTACTGCTTTAAAGACCTCATAAAGTTGTGAAAAGAAAGGAAAAATAAACCCTGAAAAATGTCTTTGCATAGCTGGAAGTAAAACAAGAATAACTCTAAAGTGTGCCTTTATCGGTTTAATGCTCTGAGGCACGGAGCTCCTTTTTATGACCAAACTAAGTGTCTAAATGCAAGAGGAAATCTTCTTCACAGGCTGCAAAGGTCCACGGCCACATTACAGCTTTATGACAGCGGCAGATGGTACGTATGTGCAATAATTCCTGCTGCTCAGAGAAAAATTAGCCTTTTAATTTAATCAAGACTGCATTTGACACTTTGAATCATTTCCAAGAAACTTAACCCCTGACACGCTTTGCAGAAAACACACGTCGAACAGCTCTGTTTTGATGGGAAACACAAACACTGACCAGTTTAGTAACTACATCCGTCTCAGACGGAGGAGAATCACACACTGAACTTCGATGCTATTCATACAATCATTAATCAAAAGATCTTTCAACTTAAAAAAGGCTAGTGAAAAAGTATTGTAGCATTTAGTTTCATTAATCAGGATAAAAGGCAAAACCACCTCAGAGGCCAGCAGGAGGCTTGTCACACTAAATTTAACCTTAGCGTTTCTGATTTGACGTATCAGGTGTGAGGACAGCATCTTTGCTCCTTTTCATTCCTCAGGGTGGATTTCTCACTCTCAAAGCTTGTATTAGTGCTGGGGTATCTCCTCCTCCCCTCTTTCAACAGAGACTTATTCTAATATTAAATATACAAGCTGGAGAAAAGGAGTCAAGCAGCCACACCTCAGATCATTTTCTATTCTATTTTACATTCGAAAAGTCAATGCCTGTCTTCTAAAACACTGATATATAGGAGGGAGTTATTCATGGAAGACCATGACAATAACCACTAATGGTGTAAAGTACATTTCGAACTAATCTGTGCGCCGTTAAACTGGCTTTCATCTTTTGTTTGGCATGGAAAAGGCAGAGGCTTGGCCATGTTTATGAAGGGAGGAGGCCTGGGGCTGATCTGCTTCCCTGGGTCCTCCGGGATGCATCTGGCTCTGTCTGGGACCAGTTATGTGGTTGGATTTGAGGCTGTGCCCACTAAGCCGGACATCGGGGACTTCCTGTGGCACAGACCTGCAAAGCCTGACAGCGAGGGCTATCGTACCGCAGACCCACCGTGCGGGCGTCTCCGTCTCATCTGATACACGTCGGAGGGGTCAGGTCAATGGGTCAAACAGTCCCCTAAATCCCCTAAATGACTAAATGAGTGAGGAATAATTGCTGATATTTGGCATGTTACTTTCGCTCTGGCTCTGAAGTGGGAAATTACTTTTTCCTCTCCGAGTTTCAGCATGAAAACATTTTCCATTTTGATTCTTTACCTGATATCTGTCCTCGTCAAAGGCATCTCGTGTTTTTTTTTTCAACACAACTCTTCCAAAATAGCTACTTTTGGAGTTACCAAGTCCTCTGAAGTGTTCTGTTGTCATTAGAAAAGAGAGAACATGCTGCAGGCTGTTTTAATCATCAAACAAGTTCAGACAGAGACAGAAGACTCCTAATGAGCGCTACTAATAGCCGCCATGGAACCAGCACCCACAGAATACGGCTGTTGTCCCAGTCGAGCCAAACAGAACAACGAAAACGCAGCCCCCAAGGCTCATTAAGGACATTATCTGGTATTAAATCAGACAAACAGTGGCTGGTTTTAAAGGCGTCGCTCAGTGCTAACCGGGGCCCCACGTGAAGCCTGCGAGTGCGTGATTCACTGTACACCGACGCCACAGACACAAATTCCTTTCCAATTGTTGCACTTGCTGCTGAATGAAGCCACAGTTTCCCTGAAGTTTGAGCGGGGGAGGACGCTCACGTCTACAACTCAAACACATAAAAGCAGACAAAAGCCAAAGCTGCCACTCACGCTCCCCTTTGAAAAGAGGAGCTTAAGCAACAGCCTCGTTTCAGAGGAAGACGCACAACCTGCTTTTGTTCTCAGGCCGGGAAGTATGATGCTGAATGAACTTTACAGGCTGCTCCGAACTATAGATACACATTAATATGGCAGGTATCCGGTCAGATCAAGCTCATAAGACAAAGATGTTTTCGGGTCGGTAAAGAGCTGACAGGGAGTGTCTTTGGGACATGACGTCAAATGGCCACGAAAACAGAAAGCACTGAAAGAAATATGTCCAAGGACAAAAAACTGTTTTACTCTTTCTTAAACAATTCAAATTGCACAGAGCAGCCGTGTCAGACTTTGATTTGTGGTTTGGGATCAAGACAACAAGTTTGACAACATACATGAAGCTTCAATATGAACCCATTAGTATGCTGCGTTCATCATCAGTCCTTATTCATCACTTTAATTTACAGTTTAGTTTTCCCACCCAATCTCAAATTCAATTCATTCTAAGAACGCAGGACTGAATTTGTGTTTCTGGTTTGGATTTCTTCTGTTTTTTCTCTGATTGAATCACTCCATCATGTATTCCATCAAGACAGGATCCATTCAAAGCACACAACCTTTTTGGTCAGAATCAAGAATCGTGTTGAAAAACTACCACATAAAATGGAGAAAAAACTGATACCCGTGTATCTGATATTCATTCTGAAAGTATTTAATTGCCACCAATTTGTGTACCTCCTGAAGGTAAATGTGCTAAATCTTAAGTATAGCTTAAGTTTCAATAATTATTCATGGGCGTTGCTGTTGGTATCAGGAACAGAAGTTATAAAGAAAATAAATATGTACTTCTAAAAAAAAAAAAAAAACTGTTAAATTAGTGTTTGTGTCTTTTGTTTGTTCATGTTAATTTTTACAACTAATTGGAGCATCTCAAATTATTATCAGTAATAGACAAAGTACAGAGAAAAACTACACTAAAATCTAATTTAATGTCAATCAACAACACCGTTAAGGTTTTGCTAATTATTAGAGACAAATATCCCTGAATGAGTACTTTACGTACTTTGTGGAAAATCAAGCTTCAACACCTGAACGCAGCACTACGCCACTGACACCCTTCTCTCCCTCGCTTTAACCACAGGTGGGATTTTTTACCTCAGGTGGGCTGATATTGAAGACGTCTGCTATCTTGGAGTACAGCTCCTTGACGTTGGTGAATCCCTCGATCCTGCCGGTGGGGCTTCCGTGCGCCAGCTGCGTGTGGAAAACCAGTTTGGGCCGCTGGCTGGCAGGTGGAGGCGGGAGCCCCGCGCCGTTCACGGCGGATTTACCAAAGCTCCCGGCACCTGCGTGTCCGCCGCTGACCTCCTCGTTCTCCACCAAATGCTCCTTCGTCGACTTGTTTTTCTTTTTCCATGGTCCCAGCGGCATTTTTTCTGTGTATCTTCGCTTTTTTTTAACGTGAAAAGGGGGGAGAAAAAAAAGGTCCGAGCCGCCGCTACAACATTGAAGTGGCTGACCTGTTGAGTACCGAGCCCAGCGCTCGAGCCGTCCTTATTTACTTCCTCGTTTCCTTAATGTCTTCCTTCCGCCAACACTTTTCCTTCTCGCTCACCTGCAGACAGACTAGTTCCGACACAGCTCTTCAGCAGTTGCTCGACTCGTAGATAAATGATGTAAATACTCAACAGGTTGGGGGATGACCGGAGGATCGGCTCTAAGACGACCTGTCCCTGCTGCTGCCCGTCCCGACTAACAATAGTTCCTCTGTTTGCCAATCAGCGTGCGGCCGGACGCAGGCGCAGTGGGACGAACCCGGGATCGAAAAGGCCAGAGCCCCGAAATGCACCTGTACACCTCCACGAGCCACACAGTAGAAAAGCACCAGAAAAAAGGACAGGAGTTTTATGTGTCCTGCCCTGAAATTATGTTCAAAAGTGAGAATTCTTTGAGAAAAGATTATTCCAAATGTTCTTATTCTATTATAACATACAAACATACAAAAGAATAAGCTAAACAAAATATGACACTCCTTTTCTATAAAATCACTCATCTTTCAGAGATGACAGTGTGAAAATATGTATGTTTATATTTCATACATATTTGAGTGTTCTTTTCACATTTATACCTTTGTCTCTTTTTTGCTTTTTAATAGGGGTCCCTGTTCAAAATACATCCTGACAACAAAGTTACGATTGGAACATGTAACTCCTCCCAGTTGTTATCAGGTTTTATTCCCTAATATTTACCTGAAATCTAGTTAAGAAGGCCCATTTTGTAGGACATGAATGTTTGCCTTTTTTAACTTTCTAATAAGAAAAAAATGGGTCGTCAATGTCAATTTTAAATGCAGGATCTAAACACACAAATGAAAAATGCAGTCTTACTGACCAACAGATCTCCACATATACACTTGTTTTTTTAATCTCAACCTTGTAAAATGGCACGCTCTTTTACGCAATAGTTTGGTATTATTGTTTTATGATTCACTCACAGAAGCTTTGACTAGATAAGCATTAGTTTTACTTTTATGAAGACAGGTTTGCAGGCTGGAAAGCTCCCACACTGAGCAGGTGTGTTTATACTCCAGCCTCCCTGGTTGATGGTGACTCAGCATTTGCACAGACTTACTCTGGTGTACACACAAGAAGTATTTCGGGGACAGATGCAACATTTGATACAAATGTTTGCTCACAAGGGGAGAGATTAGTCTACCACTCAGCCACTTCCTTCAGTGAATTGATAGATAAACAGACAGAAAGATGGACTTGGCCTCCTTTGTTGACATCATTCCAGCCCTCCCCTTTAGCGGCCCCTGAGTCATGATGAGTAAGATGGCGTCCCCTGGTGGGAAAGCACTAAGGCCTCTTGTGTGTGCAACTGAGACCAGACATCTATATTTACACACTCATGTTTTTGCCATTAGTGACCTGTTAAATTACATCCAGTCGAGATATTTTTAACTTTAATCTTTGGACATCAGAGATGTAACCATGTATGCTTTACAACAACAAAATATTCACATTTGATTATCTAAATATAGTTTCATTGCATTTCCTGGGTCTGAAAATAACCTTGTTTTTATATAATATTTCCAGGCAGGCCATTAAAAATCTTACTTTTCATAATATAAGCAGGTTCAAAGTTATCAAAATCGAAGCGTTTTTTAAGATTTTTTAAAATGTTGAAACACCTCAGAACAGTTTAATGTGGAAATATTTATTTTTAAAATTCAAGTCTTCACATGTAAATGTCTAAAATGCACGCATTGCACAAGGTCATTTCATTCTGCCTTTTTGCTCTTCTTGTATAACTTATGCAGAAATCAAAGGTCTCTGCTTTGAAGCCTGATGAAATAAACACGAGAGAAGTTTCGAAAAGGGTTGCTTACGAATCCCATCGAATCAAAATGAAAGAAAAATAAGTTCTGTTCGGCGCTGAAGTTTCCCCAGGATTGCAGGGATCAACATCAAACATTTCCAACCAGCAAAAAGAAAGAATTGATAAAAAATGTGGCAAAGAACCCCCTTACAGAAAGCGCGTACTTCGACTTAACACTCCAGACTGTCTTCCACTTGCACCGGCTCAGCAGCATGCATGATATTTAGAAAAGAAAAAAACAAACAGCTCAAAAATAGAGATTGCACATTCATCAGTTGGGGGTCCGTCTGTGCTGCTTTCTTGCTGCCCCCCCCGTCCAGTCCATGTCCTTCATCCTAAGTGGGTAAATGCCGTTTCAGGACGTCCTTGGCGTTGCCGGGCAACGTGTCGGGAAAGTTCACGTCGAACTCCACCACCAGGTCTCCTCTCTGCTCTGGGTTTTTGGGGAAGGGGAGGCCCTGCCCGGCCACAGTTCTCCTCATGCCCGGCTTGATGACGTCGGTGACCTTCATGTTGCACGTCTTCCCGTCTATCGTGGACACGGTGACCGAGCACCCGCACAGAGACTGCAAAGACAGCGAGGACATGTGAGAGCCCACCAGCCCACGCGTGCTTCAAAGCAGGGAAGAATAACACAAGCATCCGCCAGCCGTCTGAGATCCACCCAGAAAACCCTTTAAGCTTTTTATCTTATTTCATGCGCACACTCAGAAGAAATTCAGACAATATCTCTTGCACTCAGGAGCCCAAAATGATGAACCCTGTGAGGCCGAAGAGAGCTCCAACAAAGCAGCTTTCTCTTCTGTGACTACCCGCAAACCACAGAAATGAGAGGCACAAAGAAACTCCGACCTTTTTTCCCCCCTCTCAGCAGCACTGCAGTAGCTGCCCTCTTCAGCAAATGCACCACACGTGTACATCTTCTATTATCCAAATATGTCATGGTGTGACTAGCTGGCATTGATAAAAATGCATTTATTAACATATCATTTCAGCTGTCTGCCTCCTCCGCACAAACAATGACACCAAATCGTCACCGAGGCTCATTAGGAACATGCTAATAGTGGATGACTCAGCCCACGGTGTCAGCCTGTCTTGTGTTTTTGGTTTTTACGCCTATAATCACACACAGATCCCCGTTAACTGAAAGATTATAACTTATGAAACTTGAACTGAGCTGGAGCTGAAACAGACTCAGTCCAACATCTGTTGTTACCTAATTATTAGATGCTCTAATTTGGAGAAAACCAGTTGTTAGAAGTAATTCATCTGAATCGGGCTTCTGAGTTCCTTCAGCTGTTAATGCTATAAAAGTTGTTGCTATGGACGAGCTGCAATATAAAAAAAAAGAAAATAGACTTTTTCAGACTTTGTCCTGATGGTGAGACAGTTCCCACCAAAACTCCTACAACACTTCAGTGTCAGAGGAGTTTGTAGTGACTGTAGACTGCAGAGCCAGCCCAAATAATGAGCTCTCCACCTCCGTGCTGACAGGTCGGAATAAATAATGCAGTCGTGTCACATGTCTTGTGTCGTTTTTGAGGTCTGATTTCCCTCTCGTTAGGTTTGTGTCAGGACAGAATGACCAGATAAGCTCGACTTCGCTGTGATTTTTAAAAATCAAACAGTAATTTCTCTGCCTGAACCACATCACACGCAGTTGATAAAGGAGTTGTTGGCAAATGTTGATCCGATTAAGTTGGATCAGACACTGAGGAGAGAGGAAGGAACCGTAAAAATGCATCTTGGCCTCGGTTGGCGGTCTGCCATCACTGTGATACAGCTCCTGTTTCTCAGACCTGATAATCCCGTTTTACATAAGTGTGTGCGGCTCAGTCCGGTTCTCAGGTTTCATTTGGTATTTTGACATTTGAAGACTACCTACAATTATTGATTGTGACCAGGATGTCTCAGAGTTAGATCCACCGAGCCTATGCTGCAAAGCTAACTTTGGTCGGACACCCCTGTGTGTGACTAATCCACCATTTAACATTCACCCCCCGGAGACGGAGCGAGCCTCACCTGTCTTAAGCTCACGCGGACGGGATACACGATGTTGGAGCCCTCGCGCCTGAACTGGGGGTGCGGTTTGTCCTTGATGACGAAAACAATGTCTGCGGGGATGGTGTTGGGGGACTCGTCCCCCTCGCGCGGGAAGGTGATTTTGGTGCCCTCCTTCCACCCCCTCTTGATCTCGATGGTGAGGATCTTGTCCTCGGCCCGCATGGTCCTGCCGTCCGGGTTCAGCCTCTTGCGGGAGATCTTCATCCGCTTGGTGCAGCCGTGGAAGACCTCCTCCAGGGAGACCCTCAGCTCGTGGATGATGGCGGGGTCCTGCTTGCGGCGCTGCTGCCCGCCCAGGCCGGCGTGGCCGTCCCGGGGGAAGCCGTTCAGGTTGAAGCTGGGGAAGGAGCCGAAAGGGTCGCCGCCGTCCACCTCCATGTCGTCCTCGTCCCGCCCGCTCGCTTTGCGCCCGAAGAACATCTCGAAGGGGTTGGAGCCACCGAAGAAGGTAGCGAAGGTGGCGTGAGGATCCCCGTGGAAGGTGTAGGTGAAGGTGGTGCCTTGTCCATCAGGCGTGGGCCCATTTCCCCCTTTGAGACCTAATGGACAACAGGAATGATCGATCAACCCTCACAGCTCAATCAACTACAAGTTACAGATATTTTTTGTTGTAAATTATGTCCCCCTGAATAGAAGAATGGCATTATGGGCCACAAGATGGCTGATCCACATTTTTATACGAGTTCCAAGCCTAAATTTTGAACCAAATATCAAACATCAGCAGGTTCCAGTCCCTTGATGGAGAGTATTTGGCATTTTTGATGTTTTTCTAATCTTTAAATATCTGTGAACTGAGTCTTTACCAAAAACAAACATGTCCACTCGTTCAGTTTGATGGCCATAATGGTACTCTGATGTGTGGTCTGCTAACTGAACAACATCGTCAGATGCATCTTGAACCCAAAAGACCAGCTTGGTTTAAATTCCTGTGGTACAAATCGTGTCATCTCCCGGTTCTTTGCTTGAGCCAAAAACTGAAGTGAAAATCTGGGAAACACACAAATATTGAACTTTTTAAAAACTTTATTTTTCATAACACAGAAATAAGAGTGAGTTTGTCAGAATTCATTTCCTATTCTTTTTATTTATCATAAAGCGTGTTTTCGGGGCCTTTTTTTATCCTGAAAAACTTGGCAGCGTTTGGTTGTCAGACTCTATTCATCAGGATCTGCAGCATCTACTGACACAAAAGGTCCAATCTCAAGAAATTTATGGGATTCCTTTTTTCTGTTAATCTGCATTACTGAGAGCAAAAGACTCTGGTAGAAATCGCAGCTCGGCTGCCTCTCCATGTGAACATGACACATCACAACTTTGAAAAGGAGCGTGAGTTACCGTGGCAACAGGTAGAAGAGGACGGCATGCTTCCAGGACCACGATGCTGCCGGTTATTTGATTTAAAGCTGCAGACCTTAAAACTGTCAGCGTGGCACAGAGCTCAAACGTGGGGCGTGCAGGCAAAAAAAGGCCGAGCCATCTGTTATACGCAGGGCTGAAAGGTGTCCTTAAGAGCCCAATTCCTCCCGTGTTCGTACTATTTGGCTCTTCCTTCTAACCTTAACTGTCATCTAGCTATCCTGATGGTCCCAAACACTCTAGATGACAAACTAAATGACCAAAAGATAGATCAAACAGACAGGTTTAGCCAGGCTAATATAACTGTGTCTTTAAATGGGATGTAGAGGCTACTTGAATGCTTTTTTTATGCGTAATCTCTTCACTCAAATGAGAGGTTAGTCCATCAAAGTGCATCTAAACACAAATGAGGAACTATTAGATTCTCTAATCTTGGTGTTTCTTTTAAGCTGTTAAGGTTTGGCTTTTACTGGAAGCCATTTGCTTACACTTCACACCCTTTCACTCAAACGCAGAGCCTTTTTCGGTAACGTTCTGGGCAAATCACGGGCAGAAACCCAGTCGGTTTGCAGAATATGGGGTTCCACCCATCGCCATCTGGGCTGAGAATGTATGTGCACACACTTCTCAGGAGATACAGATCTTACAGAGAGGCAGTTTATGTGATTCAAATACTTTTGACATACAGGACAACACCTCTTTGTGTGAAAACCTCCTGCTTAAACTGAGCCTGACACCAATTCATCCCCAACAAAGAACATCTTACATCAGAAAAAATGATGTAATAGGCTAATCCTTATAATAAAATTCACTGAGCTGTGGGCCTGCGGTCTGCTGAACAGCTGTGTTTCTGGGCCTGCTGGTTTTCTGGTTGCGGAGTGGGACTTGAATTGAAGACAGTTGTATTTTACATTGAGTCATCCGGCCATATAACCGGATCAGACTCACTACATGCCAATTTAAGAAACAAACTGAGAACCCTTTCGAACCGAAGAGATAAGAAGAAGAAAAACAGCCACATTACCTTCCTCTCCATACTGATCATATATTTCCCTTTTCTTGGGATCGCTCAGGACTTCGTACGCCTCGGCGATCTCCTTAAATTTCTCCTCGGCTGCCGGAGACTTGTTTTTGTCCGGATGCCATTTCAGCGCCTGTTTTCTGTAAGCTTTCTTTATATCCTCCTCCGTGGCTCCTTTGGAGATACCCAGCGTCTTATAATAATCCTTACCCATTATCCTCACAAACGATCAGACAAAAAAGGCTGCAAATAAAATAAAATAAAAAGGACGGATGAGCCCCTGTGGAGATGCTGGACCGGCTCCGGGCTGGTCGACGGACGGTTGTCACAGCAAACAGATGATGAATCTGCGGGGAGAGCCGGGCGGCGGGATGAGGACCATTTGGAGGGTGTTAGTCAACGCCGTGGCCCCTCTGTTATTTCTCCGTGACTGGATAACCCCTCTGGAAATAGCCGCAGCACCCTCCCCTGCATCCAACAGCGCCAAAGTCAAGCCGCACTCACGGACCGGGGAGCTTCCGGTGGTTCTGGCATCAAGCTGCTTCTGCCATCAGACCGAGGCTTTCCTCCCAAATTTAAAGCACGAAAAGCTTGAGAAAATACAGCCCTCACAGTATGTTTTATTTTCTGTTTAATAGAATAACTGAATGGAGTTTCTGCATCAAAGCTTTGCTCTGATTTATATTGCCCTTTTGTAAACGTTTTGGTAATTTTTTTTTATAATTCATAATGTTTATGACCTTTTTAGATTGAGGGAAAAATAAAAAATAAAGTTCCAATCACTTATTAAGTCCTGGGTAAGAATGAAATAAGACGTAAAATGCATGACCTTTTTCTTTTCCTATGTAGTGAAAGATAGGGGCTCCTCGTGGAAACTAAAATAAACATGGAGAGGGGAGGACTTAACTTTGGGACAAAGAAAGGTTTCCCAAATTGTGAAGAGTATTTGATATCATATATATAATTTGCTGTATGATAAAGCTTATATTTGAATATTTTCCATACAAGGTTAAGGATTTGGATGGTCCAAATAAAATAAATAACTATTCACAAATTAGACAATGCCTTTTGAAGTCTCTTTACCCTATTTAGAATATTTCTATCCAGATGTGAGCAGTGTAGCTTATGCAGTTTTCATAAAGCAGTGGATTTGATATTTTTACTAAGCAGAAAAAGGTTTTACGAATCTCAAACAAGTTTTTTAATGAAACAAAAGCCTATTTAGAATAATAGTTTCCGGTTTGGTTTGGTCCAGCTTGATGCTGGACCAGAGGGAGCCCGGCTGCCCGTCCAGGTGAACCGCGAGGCTGTGCGCGAGCGATGCTGTCTCTGAATGACGTCATCGCGGAAAACTGACGCCTCACGCTGGACTTTGACGGTGCGTGAACACAGGAAATGGTCAAATTGATAAGCATGAGATATAACATGATCAAACCGGCTGTATTTCAAGTTATTTATTTTATCGAACCCTCGTTTCACTAAGATCACGTTATGTACAAAAACAACAACAAAAAAACAAACAATTCACAGTCCAACACGCTCAGGGATACATTTCAGTCTAATTTGCTAGTTGACATCCACACAAACTTCATAGGAGGAAACAAAATTATTGTTTGACTCAAAAAGAAAACAAAGGAAAACAACACAAACGCAGATTATCAATACATTTTCATCTGTTCAACAGAAACGTTGTAGACATTTCGCTTGCTTCATAGTGCAGGCCTGGAAAACATTAACTTCCATATCTTGCTGTTTTTTTATGCTTGTTAATCTTTAACATGACAACATATCTACTTTTGCACATCATGCATCCTCCCATCTACTTACACATCCAAGCCTCAGATATTGGGTTGGTGTTTTTGTCATGTGACACTGACACAGCATGACTTTTTAAGGCATTGAATGAGACTGTCAGGGTCCAGGATGGTGAGGTGACCCCTCAGCGCCACCTGCTGGGCCGCAGGAGGAGATCCCCCCCCCCTCAGACTGCTGATGTAAGCCGTCCCTCTGCAGTGCTCCTGAACCCGTGAGTCAGCGGAGGAGCAGGGCTGCAGGTCAGCGCTCTCCGGTGCCCATCCGTCCCTCTGTTTCTTCCTTTAAGAGGACCAGCAGCAGCAGCAGGGTGGAGAGGACTCTGTCAAAACAGGTTTTAATTCCTGCATCTCTCCCCCATGAAGCATGGATCCGTTCCGGGGCTTGTTTGTCAAACTGGACCAGAACAAGGATGGGCTCATATCGCTGGATGAACTCCACGAAGAGATGAGGAAACATGGGATCCTGTCTGCGGATGGAAAGGTCCAGGTAGTCATTTATCCGGTGGTTAATAACCTCTACATGCACCTTTTTGCTCAATTCATTTGCAGCTTGCTGATAAATGTTTGTATCTCTTGTCTTGTTTTTTTTTGTGTTTTTTTAGAATATCATTAATTTATATGACAAAAACAAAGATGGCCTTCTGGATTACAAAGAGTTCCTCAGCTACATGATGGACAGAGAGAAGAAGTGGAAAATTTACTTTAATGACCTTGACAAGAACAAGTGTGGTGAGTGACCTTTTTTTCTAACCACTTGAAGAAACGCCATACATTTACAGCAATTTCTGTTGATTTAGTTGAAAAATCTATAACATGCACTGCTGGTTTTAATCTTTCTAATCTTTTGCGACTCAGTTTTTTGGCCCGTTTTTAGAAAGAACATAATGAACATGTCTTTTAATGTCAGCGTTTCCTACCTGGAGTCATTCTTAATAAACCTGAACTAAAGGATTTATTTTTTAGCAGAATGTGTCTTTGAAGGTCAGTCGTAAAAGGCTGGCCCAGAAACATGAGAGTTATTTATACCCTGCACTTGCCAATGACCTTTGCCCTCATGCAGGAACTTGACACGCATTTCTCACTTGATATATTGCTGGAAATATCACAAGGAGCCAAACCTGAATGTGTCTTTAATTTTGTGTATTTCTTCTCTGATCAGGAGTGATTGACCAGGAGGACATCATATGTTTGTTTAAGGAATTAGGAGTGGTCATTTCAAAGCCCAATGCAAAAAAAATTATACAAATGTAAGATTTTTTTGTGCACTACCCCATGGATTGATAATATTTGGATGTCAGTTTTTAAAGAGTGGCCTAATTCTCAGAATCTGTAGAGATTTGTTTGTGTATAATTTGGCATCTTTACACATTATACGTCATATATCAGACGCTACCACTGAGTCCTTAACTGTTAGGAAGCTAAATTAACTTATATCAGGGATTTCATTCATCCAGCCTGCTCAGCCGGTTCTTAAAGAGTCTTAAAACTGGATGAACACAGTGTCAGACTCAACACATGACATCTTACACCGTTTCATGATTTATTTAACACAAATTAAGCCAAAATGCATGCCGGTGTGTGGTAACACTACAGTGAGGAGGAAAGTCATCCTTGAGAAGCAGTTATGGCCTAAAGTTAGCAGAATTTAGTTGTTATTCTACAGAGAAAAACATTAAAAAGACGATAAAACATTAAAGAAAGAGACTGAAAAAGTATGGCGTGCTCAGAAGGGCTGCAGAAAGCCTCTTCTCTTTGATAAGAACAGCACGGCCTAGGTCTGCAAACTTACATCTGAGCAAACCACAAGACTTCTGGAACAATTTATTTTGGACAGACAAGGCCAAAGTGGACAAAATGCACATTTCATAGCAGCTGTCGGCACAGTGGGGGAGGAATTATGATTTGGGCTGGTTCTGCTGCAGCATTATCTGGACAGCTAACGGCCACTGAGTTCACCATGAAGCTTAGGCCTTCTGTTCCTCAGCTAAAGCTTGGCACGAGGTGGGTCCTCTTCAGGACAATGATCCCAAAACACAGCGGCAGATCTGGGAGAGAAAGTCCAGACCAGACTGAAACGCTGTGGGGGGGGTTACTCAGAGAGCCGGCTGCTGTAAACCTCAGTGGACAGCAACATAATGTGATTTGTGAGACGGATAAAAGCAGACAGAACGTTATCACTCCAGGTTCTAGCTTTTAAAGATGGTTCGTCTTTAACAGGGTGGACCAGGCTGCTGTTTCACACTGCTCCTGCTTTTTGGCTTTTTTGCTGTTATTCACACAATGTAACATGTTGTGTGTTGCTACACCTTCTTTAATCAAAGGCCTCACATAATAATTGAATGTGTGACATATAACAGATTGTTACTGTTCTTTGGAGATGTTACTGGACAGCAAACAACATACTGCTGGTCAGAAAGATTCTTTATATACTGGTGAGTATATTCTGGTTCTGTTGTGTCCGCTGTCACCAGGATGGATAAGGACAGCTCCATGACGGTGGACTGGGGGGAATTCCTGCACCACATCATCCTAAACCCTGTGGACAACATCGGGGAGCTGGTGTTGTCCTGGAAACATAACCTGGTGAGATAAACTAACACGGTTTTTAGCAAAATCACCTCACACAACGATAAACTGGACCTGTCCGCTGGTGCTCCGGCAGGTTTTCGATGTGGGGGAGAGCCGTGCGATGCCCATCGAGTTCCCAGAGGAGGCGTCTGGATTCGGGGCCTGGAGAACGTTTGTGCTGGCAGCCGGACTCTCCGATGCCGTGTCCCGGACAGTGACAGCCCCCATAGACCGTCTGAAAACCCAGCTTCAGGTCTCGTTCTGTCATCATTTTAGGAAGTTTGATTACCCAGAACTGAAACTTTCACTTTGTTCACTATAAATCCAAAGTAATATTTGATACAAATTTGCAAAAAAAGCCAAGGACGCCATGTAAAAGAAAAAAAATGACAAAAATAAGATCTGGGACTGTTAAAGAACTACAACCCATCAAGATCTTGACCACAGTTTTCAGGATACTGGGTAAACGCAGTTTTTCTGACAGCTTATATTTCTGCTGAAACAAAGATGAAGTACAGCAAACAGTAAAGAATATTTCAACTATATCATACATAGACCCAAAGGGCAAAATTTGCAAAACAAAAAATGACTCAGTAACCGACTAAAACCACCACAAACATTTACTGTAGATGCAAAATTTGCTAAATGGGACACAAAATTTGTAAATTATTAAAGTCAAACAAATAAATGAAAAACTAAAAAAACACAACACACTAAAACCATGTAAAACATGTTAATCCTGTTGTATATGATCTGTTTCAAAGTTGTTTTTTTTAGAGATTAATCAGGTTAAATATAACTGTTGCAACATGGTTTTTGCCCATTTCTTATCACAGGTCAGCGGGTCCAAGACCCTCTCGAGGGGCTTTCAGGAGATGAGGGCAGGCGGTCTGCGGTCCATGTGGCAAGGCAACGCCGTCAATGTGCTGAAGGGAACGCCACAGTCCACACTGCAGTGCCTCATCTACGCACAGGTCAGGGCTCTGGATTTGGATAATTCATGAGCGGCTCCCTCTTTGTAATGGCCGAACACACTCTGAGCCTCTGCTCTTTCCAGATGAAGGTTTACACACAAAACAGAAGCCAGGAGACTCTGACGGTGCAGCAGCGCTTCGGCTTGGGTTGCATCTCGGGAGCAGTCGCTCATGCTGTCTTCTACCCATTAGAGGTATCAGAGAACAGAGGCAGGTCCGAGCACTTCCATTTTGTTTGTTTTACCTCAACCTTGGAAGGGTGTTGGGATGTTATACAGATACATTTGAAAATCTAATGGATTTAAGTTATGTGACAAGAGGTGAATATGAAAACTTTTACAAATCATTCACTTATCAGAATATCAGGATTTTTTCTTAGCTAAAATGAACACCCGAATTTATTGAAATGTCATATACAAAATAAATGATTTGGGCATTTTAAGCTAATCGTTCCCATGAACAAAACAGGGGTTGTATCAGCCTCATAAGTACATAGTGACATAGTGAACATATATCAACCTCCACCACAGAAGAAATGTTTTATTTTAGATGCATTATGTATGGGAATAGGGGTCTTAGTCTCATATTTGGATGTTGAAGGTTTTAAAGATTTCCCTGCTTCTCTGCGATTTAAATATATACAACATCAGCAGACATGTGCAGAAATTGAGAATCTTTTGGAGAAATCCATTCGTTCGGACGTACCTGACTTTGAGACCTCTCAGTTAAAGAGTAATTCAGTCATTTTTTCTTATTGAAAAAAAAAACACAAAAAAACATGGCAATGGAAAAGTAAACTTAATGCTTCAATCTGTTTGACAGGTGCTGAAGGTGAGGCTGAACCTGCAGCAGGCCGGCACGTATCAGGGCGTCACGGCCTGCGCCCGATCCATCTACAGACAGGAGTCGTTATCCTCCTTTTATAGAGGTTTCAAGCCCAGCATCCTCTGCATGATCCCCTATGCCGGTGTGGAGTGTGCAGTTCACCAGGTGAGATGGAGCAGCAGCAGAAAGATCCAGTGCACTTTAACTTTGAGCAATTTGAACGTGATCTCTGTTGCAGTCAATCATGAGCTGGGCGAGAAGCAATCCGGCCTACAACAGCGACTCCAAACTGTTTTTCTTCAGCTTCGTGGCCTTTGCCTCTGGGCAAATGAGCAGCTACCCGCTGGCTGTGATCCGAACTCAGCAGCAGGCCCAAGGTAGCAACTGTCATCACTCTGACACTATTTCACATACTGTAAACAGCTCGATTGAATGTTTTACTCATAACTGTCTGACTTGTTTTTCCAGCTTACAGCTCAGGCTCTCAATCTGCCTCGGGCGTATATTCCGGACTTATTGGGATATATGAGAGAAATGGGTTTAGAGGATTTTATAACGGCATGGGAGCCAGCTTCGTCAGAGCTGTTCCATGTGCGCTGATAAACTACACCCTGACCACCAAGTTTGAAAGTGTGTTTTCTTCCATGGAGTCTTGAGAAATGTGAAGAAAAGTCCAACAATGATGCTGAATAAGTTTCAGAAAATACCTGAAGTGTTCCAGTTTGTTTAAAGTTTTAATACCTCCGACCAAGAGAATGAAATCAACATGCACTGATTTTCTAAATACACAAGATCTTATACATGGTGACTTGAAATATGTACTGTGAGATAACTGCCCTAGAAACCCAGCGTGTACATAAGGAAGTAAAGGTGTAGTATTATTGGATGTTCAATAAAACTGAGCTGCATATCACGTGTCTGTTTCCAGATTTTGTGAAAAAAAGAGAGAAGGCTGTGATGGTTAACTGAGTTTGAATTTTGCATTCAGAAACTAATCATTCAGTATTCTTAAAGTAACTACTTTAATCGGCGTTGGGCTAGATTGCTTCAGTACTTGGATGGAAATTACTTTGGATTTTTTGTGTTTGGAAATCCATCAGCAAGAACTGTATTTCATGTGAATACCATATGAATAATTTAACAACATGTGCAAAACCATAAGTGTTCTTTTCTTTATGACATCTCAAGTAAAGCGTACTTTATAATATGTTAGTTTAAGCACATTTCCATCAAGTTCATTATGCTTTCATGTAAGGGTTGAGAGAGATGTGTTGCCTTTGTTTTTTATTTAAAAAAATACAAAAAATAAGACAAAATAACATTAGAAAGATATATAAATATATTAACTGCCTCTCAGAGAAGAATAGTAATACGCATGTGTATTTGGAGACGTGTTTTTCATCGCGAGAGGAAGCATGTTACCGCGAGCGTTCCATTCGAGCGGCCGTGAATGAAACCCGCCATCTTGTAGCTCATCAGAGGAGAAGAGCAGCAGATATGGCAGACTACAGCAGCGTGGCTCCCCCGTCCTCTAACACTGGCGCTGGCATGAACGATGCTTTTAAAGATGCTCTACAAAGAGCACGACAGGTAAGAAGAGCCGTCGGGTTATTCAAACGGTTATTATGTGAAATTCGGTAAGCTCAGACCGAGGAATAGAGCATTTTTACACTTTAACCGTTTTGATCACGACGGGCTAGGCTAAGCTAGTCTGATGATGGCTAACATTACGCCTGACTGCAAAGGTGAAAACCGGTGCAGGTCCACAGGCTATCGTTGCTTTAGGTTCCCACTTAAATCTACACATATATACTTAAACTCTACCAGAAGAAAGGGTTTTAAATGCCAATTTAGCAGTGATCGATATCTGATGCGGGAAATTGAGGCGTTCCTTTGTTGGTCCGACTTCCGGGCAGAAAAGTAGGCCACATGCAGCGTGCTTACCCAAACGCGCCATATACGCGCAAACTAGTCGATCTAAACTTCTCTGACTCTGACTTACTCCTTTTGCGTGATTTTGTTGTTTTAGATCGCAGCGAAGATCGGTGGCGACGGTGTTGCGGCACCCCCAACAAACGAGTTTGGCTACGGAGGCCAGAAAAGGCCCCTGGAGGACGCTGGTGGGTATTTTCCCATGCCTAACCTGGATATCGGTCAGTGGCTTAAATCGATTTCAATGCAAGTGTTTTATTGTTAACGCCTGCTTGCGTGTTTCAGTAGCTACTAAATCTGTGCTCACCTGTGTTGTGATGTCCCTAACCCACCATTGTATCTACAGCAAGAAGTCTAACCCTGTGCAGAACTACTAATCTGATCAGCTGTGCATTTTCATGATTCCAGCTGAATTTTCCCGTGATTTGCAGGCAACATCATGTGTTATGGGTTTCTTTTGTTTGGAATTTAGGCCTGTCTATATAGATGCCCTTGGACTAAGTTGTACTTAAAATAATAAATAAAAAGCACCAGCTTCATGGTGTGTGTGTGTGTATGCTTTGTGGCTACAAATAGGTTGTGCTTTCTTCATCCTGCATCACCAGTTTTGGAATGTATCTATTTATAAAAAAATGTTTTTGTTGTTGCTTGAGGCTAAAACTGCTGAGGCTATATGTTAAATCTACTGCATAAACTGTGTATTGTGGTGCTTCAGTATCTGATAAACTGTCTAAATGTAATTTGTTTGGGGATAAATCAGCTGTAAGAATATCAGGGACTTGAAATACATTTTTCTGACTATATAAAAGAATTTACCAGACTTATTGTAAGGTAGTTACACCGTTTCATCTTGCCACAGATCAACCGGAGACGAAGAAAGTAGCTACAAATGACGGTGAGTCACTGTTGTGTCTTAACACAGTTGGGTCGCAAAGATGCAATTGGAAGTTGTGTTCTTCTTTGCTTTGAGTATTTATTTACAAAAATATGGAAATGTTTTTTGTTTTGATTTTAGCCTTCTCATCGATGGGAGGAATGGGTGGCCCCCCCAGGTAAATGTCTAATATTGTTTTGATTTTTTTTTATTCTCACATGTGCTGGTCATTCTAGATTATCTCATGCTGTTTTTTTTCTTTTCATTCTCAGGTCAACATCAGAAGAATTTAAGGTTCCCGACGGAATGGTCGGATTCAGTAAGTTCCTTTTTTTTGTTTAAAAAGATTTGCTGTTTTCGTGTTTTGTTTTTTTGTAATTTGATTTAATCAATATTTTTTGTTTAATTTTTAGTTATTGGAAGAGGAGGCGAGCAGATATCACGTATTCAGCAGGAGTCTGGATGTAAAATACAGATCGCCCCTGGTGAGTCTGGGACACTTGTGAATGCTGAGGTGTGATCTCTGTTTAGGGTGGTGTATAATTTTTAATTTAGAGCCCTCTCTGTCTCATTCAGACAGCGGAGGAATGCCAGAGAGGTCGGTGACGTTAACAGGACCGCCAGAATCGATCCAGTGAGCACCGGCATCTTCTCTCTTTGGACTGAGAGCCTCTTTCCCGCTGATTGAATGCAACCTGGCTACAAATTCCCTTTCTTCCATCAGAACTGCAAAGAGGCTACTGACAGAGATAGTGGAGAAGGGACGCCCGGCCCCCGCCTTCCACCACAACGACGGGCCAGGGATGACCGTCCAAGAAATCATGGTCCCTGCGTCCAAAGCCGGCCTTGTGATCGGAAAGGGGGGGGAGACCATCAAAAGCCTCCAGGTGGGTGTGGGGGGGGCAAGCCGTGAGGTGGCCCGTCGTCCACCAGCATCTGACCATCGACGGTTCGTCTCTTTTGCAGGAGCGCGCGGGGGTAAAGATGGTCATGATCCAAGATGGCCCCCAGAACACGGGGGCAGACAAACCACTCCGTATTTCAGGGGAACCTTTTAAAGTTCAAGTAAGGCTCCGCCTTGTGCTCTGCCGGGGATTCTGCCGGAAGCTGTGGCGTCCTCCAGTCCGGGCTGACGGTCCGCTCCCTCTCTCCCCAGCAAGCCAAAGACATGGTGATGGAGCTGATCAGAGACCAGGGCTTCCGGGAGCAGCGGGGCGAGTACGGCTCCAGGATCGGGGGAGGAGACAGCCTAGACGTGAGCGCCCCGTCTGCCGGGAGGCGGCCGCATGAGCCCCACCCCCCCCTCGCCCGGACTCAGACTCCCTGTCCTCATGTCCAGGTCCCCGTTCCGCGGTTTGCCGTCGGCATCGTCATCGGGAGGAACGGGGAGATGATCAAGAAGATCCAGAGCGACACGGGCGTGAGAATTCAGTTCAAACCAGGTGAGCCCCCCCCCACCACCGGGTGACGAGCCGCCGGGCTTCACTTTACCGCTCGTGGACGGTCTAGGATGAAAACTCATGCACCACGCTGACAGGCTGATGGATAACCCCAACCCTTTACTTATCTGAGACCCGAGCTCTGCCGCGGCCAGATGTGCCACAGCTGGTTACGCCCAGAGATCTAACCCCCCCCCCCCTTCTTCCCCCACCAGATGACGGCAGCACTCCAGACAGGATAGCACAGATCATGGGGCCCCCGGACCAGGCCCAGCACGCAGCAGAGATCATCTCCGACCTGCTGCGGAGCGTCCAGGCGGGGGGGCCGCCGGGCCACGGGGGCGGGCGGGGCCGCGGCCGCGGGCAGGGCAACTGGAACATGGGCCCCCCCGGGGGCCTGCAGGAGTTCACCTTCACCGTTCCCACCATGAAGACGGGGCTGATCATCGGCAAAGGTAAGCGGCTCCCCTGCCGGCCGGCCGGAGACTGACCAGAGAGGCGGGCGGCAGGACTTAAGAGGTGCGGGCGTCCGGTCTTCCAGGTGGGGAGACCATCAAAGGGATCAGCCAGCAGTCGGGGGCCAGGATCGAGCTGCAGAGGAACCCCCCGCCCAACGCGGACCCCAACATCAAGATGTTCACCGTCCGGGGCTCCCCCCAACAGATCGACTACGCC